>VXAC01000486.1:1030785-1158270 GCA_013399225.1 Rhipidura dahli
TTTGGAAAAAAAAAAAAAAAAAAAAGCCTTTTCAATCATTTTGATAAACATTCCCTGGTTTTCTTTTGGAAGGTGGTACTTCTCTGCATCCATATACTTATTGTAGATATTGTAACATCAACACCACTTATTCACATGCATCCTCTATTATAATGTCCTCCTCTCTTAGCACTGAATAGCAATTTTAATAATTAGACAGGCTTTTCCCTTATCAAAACAGAAAGGACAGTATCTTCTATTTTAAAATAAAACAAAATTGCAACCTCTTATTGGGAGGATGGCAAAAGGAAAGAAAAAACGGTCATTTTGAGGATGAGAAGAGACATTATATGCCAAGTTTCAAATTGGAAGAGTACATTTTTAGTGTTGAGTTATAAACCTGTGAGAATGGGTTATAATGGAAATACTGGCATAGGCTGTAGTACTGGAATACAGCAGTGCATCACTAAATCACAAGTGATGGGATAAAAAACCCAAAGCTGCACATTGAAGAGAGTGCTACAGAACGTGTATGTCCTTTACTTACAACTGAAGGGGAAAATTCTTCCTGCCCTGCTCTTGGGCAGTAACAGCTCTACACGTGGCAGAACTCTTTGTTTGTGCTACAGTGAGTGAACATCTTATCAGAGATTTAAAAAAATCAGGGTTTGGAGGTTATGCTGATAGCCCTGGTGGAAATACACCCAGAATGGGAGGCATGCCTTTGAATGAAAGAGGATTTCCTCTGCTGTAGGATAATTTACTTTCTAACATCTTCCGTTATCCTAAAAATTCAAACAAGAGAAATGAGTGTCCATCACGTACAGCTGCAGATGATTCTGGAATAACTGCATCATCACTTAATTTGGGAATTGAGAATTGTTCATTATGAAAGATGCCAAGGATTCACTGCCAATCCCATCTCAGGTATCCAGCTTGCCTACCAAGCAGGCAAGAAGGTGTTTTGAAATACTCTAGAAGTACCTAACTCCACAGCAGTAAAAGAGCACACACAAATGGCTAAGTTGTCTGTATTCAGATTTGTATTCTTTTAAAATTGTAATATAAAGCTGTTCTCTGGTGGCAGAAAGATCTATGGAGATTCCATCATTAAATAAAAAGACAAGTAGGGCTGGGCTGATAAAAGTAATTAAAAAAAAAAAAAGTGAAAGAAAATCAGCTTAAAATAAGTGTCTAAGAAAGACATATGAGTTCTTTTCTACTAAGGAAAAATAGCATTTGCTAATGACTTACTTAATGACACACTGAGCTCTGACATATCTCAGACTGTAAAACAAAGTTACCTAAGATGGGTTGACACTTACTCCAGCTTTGCAGGGAACTGTAATTCATTAATGTGAGCTACTCTGATGAAGCTGCATCCATACAGCCAACAGGCTTGAACTCATTTAAGCTTTTATATTTTCCAAAAATGAACACCTGCTTTCTCAGAGAATCTTCTCACTGTATCAGCACAAGCAACTGATGATATTTAGAGATAATTGTATTTAAGCACCACTTAATGAGCTTCAGTATTGTGTCTGCTAGTCATGTACAAGCCTTGTTTTGGTCTAAAAACCCTTAGCTTTCAATATCAGAACTAAAATACTGGACTTGGTCAGGGGCTGTTAGAGCAACAAACAGCATGTCCAGAAAAAAAAAAAAAATTTCTCATTACAAGAAGCAAAATTTTAGTTCTTTCTTTCCTAGAAAGAAGTTTAAATCAGGGCCAGTAGAAGAGGTTTTCTGAAATGAGAAAGAATTACTGCTTATAGACACGTTTATCCTTCAGAAGACTGTGTGGACCTCCATGTTTCCTTCTGATCTCAATGCATCTTAGGTGAGTTCAATCCTATGTCCCTAATTAGTCTTCTCTTGCCCTGCACCTAATAATTATCATAAGATCCTCCTAAAGTAAGTCCCTGCTTTCCACCCCCCAAATCCCTCTAGATCCATCCTTTGCAAACCCCATAGCCCTGAATTTATGCCCAGAAATGCTACCTTGCAATTATGCATCCAGTTTTTGCAAGTCAGAGCACTGTGTGGATAATAAATGCATGAAACACTGCAGCAGTGTCTCACAAGGAGTCAGTACACACATTTATGGCTGTCACCCAGCAGTATTTTTGTATGTTCACTACAGCATGAATTTCTGTTACTCACAGCAAGGGAAAGTTCTGACTGGGGATGTCTCCAAATGGAGGTGAGCTTTAATTTGGAGGGAGGGAAGGAAAGATGAAGGATGTAAAGGGAGCTGAATGCATTGGCTCCAAAAGCAAACAGGCACAGAGTGAGCACCCAAATTCAGAACCCAGCCCCTTTCTTTAGCCATGGATTTATGAGCTTTATGGAGTGTATTGCTTGGACAGGGAGAGGCAACAGAAGCATCATTAGGACAGATATCTGCTATGCAGGCTGTTTATACAGCTGATTTTAATGAGCGAGCCCTCCTCTCCTGAGATCCTGGTTAGTTATGCCCATATTAACAAGCCTTTCTGAAGAAGAGGGACACATCTCCCAGAGTGCATGCTTCAAATGACCATGCTTCTAACAAATAACAGTGTTTGTTCTTTTTGCTCTTCTTCTGTGTTGATTAGGGAGATTTACTATGCAACTAACCTGTTTTTCCCCATAGCAGGACACAAACAATAAGGTGAGAAAAACACAGACTGAAAAAATGCAATCAGTTTAACTCTTCTGTGCTCACTAAATGGATGGAGCATCTATCACACCTGTCAACAGTATTTTCTTATTAGCACAGGAGTACTATGCTGCACTGGACTATAATTACTTTCAACAGGGAAGATAAGAAAAGTGTGGGTCAGACACACAGGCCACTGAAATAAGGATACTATTCAGCACAGGGTAATTCTGAGACCCATAACATCCAGAGTGCAGAGCTATTTAAGCTATAAAAAACAATCAGCTCAGCACAGTCCTATAACAAAGAAGCCAGATCTTTTTTCTGCTTTTTTTTTTTTTTCTCTCTGCTGAATCAACCCTCAAGATACAAGCTTGGGGCATGAAATTATCAGTTGTCATTGTGCATAGAAGCACTACAGTTCTGTCATGGCACTTTGCACAGAGAGAAAGTACCTTCTAGAAACAAGCATCATGAAGACATTAGTGGCACTATGCTACACAGATAACACCCACCACAGAAAGAAGCAAATCAGAAGTTTTTCAGCTGAGGGACATTAAGTAAAGTAAACCAAGCATCCCGTTGTGCCCATATATGCACTGGGAAAACACACACTAAGGGGGTTTTTACAGCATTTCCCTTATCCCTCAACATTAATAAATTCTTGCTGGATTTAATGAGTTAAACATGAGAAACGAGAAACAGAGAGCAACCTTAAAGCAGGGAAGTTTGTTTTCTGGACAGGAAAGAGGCAAAGGGATGGTGGGCCTCCTGAGATCATTTTTGTGGCTTCCTCCAGGAGGAAAGTGGTTGAAAAGAAGTCTTCATCCCAGAGCAGTCTAGAGGAATCTTCTGGGAGAGGGGCTGGAACAAAGGTAGGTCCTTGTTCTGCTAAAGCCAGCTTTCCAGCTCTTCAGCCACCAATGAGGGAGCACTTCCCAGTCCTTCTGGATGGGGCCAGTGGGCAGGAAACAGCATCTCCTTCCCAGACCACAGAGTAACAATGAGAATCAAATCAGCTCTGGTCGAACAGATATGGGGCTCCTGATAGATGCAGATGGAAACACACACAGCAGCAGACACCACTGCAGAAACCTAAGAAATGGGCTGAAGAGTGATAAAGTCTGGAAGGGATAGAGGAAAAACTCCCTTCAACATCTTCAATTTGCAAATTGTTAGAAAATTTGATTGAAGGGATAAGAACTGGAAGTAATCCTCCCAAAAGGAGCTGAAAAGAGTGTGGAAGAAAAAAAAGGATGACCTATATGATATTAATTATTGCTGGACCATTCCCAGATCCTTATGTTAATAAACATGAGAGCTCATTAAGCTTCATCTCTCACTGCACTTATATGGCTGGGATAACATGGCACAAAAATTGCCTAACAGCAATCTTAAAGGTCTTATAAAAAACAGATCCTATCAGAAACACCAAACTGATCAAACAGCTTACAAGGACCAGACATGGAGATCTTCAAATATTTATTTCAAGCAATTAGTCTCCCAGTGAGCACAGCACAAAATATGACACCTAGCCAAGACAACTGAGCTGACTTACCTTTCATGGCAGTACAGTAACTTGCTAACAATTTTGTTTTCATGTTCAGTCATTCATTTAGCTGAATAAAATGAATTTCTGTAGTCCCAGATTCTTGCTTCCTATTTTTAGGGGATATTATGCAATTCTCCTAATATGGTGCTTTTATGGATTTGCCGCAAGCAAATATTTTTGCATTAAGAAGGCCAGAGAAGGAAACAGAATACTAAAAAGCAGAGACTGACTAAGTTTTATTAGGTTAATATCTCAACATCTCAGGCTGCCTAGGTGGTTGGGTTTTTTTCTCTAGTTATAAAACTAAACATCCATGTAATCCAGTGTTGAGCTGTTTTGGATTTTATTATTAAAATGCATTTCCCTAGTGATTCACCACGGAGATCAACCCAGTGCCATGGACAGCAGGTAGAGATAGCATCTGGCTGCTGCAGGCAGAGCACTACCTGAAGAAAAGCAGCAGGTACACAAAGCCATTGCAGTCCCAGTTAAAAGACCTACTCAGCTTTTAATTTTTAAGAAAGTTAAGTAATTGAAGCACTGGAGATCCCACAACACTTCTCCATGCTGGTGTGAGTGGCCTCGCGTGTCCGAATACACAAACTAAGCTGTTCACCTTGGCAGCAGGTGAAGTTCCTGCCTCCTGGATTAGGCTGGGCTGTGATGCACTGGAGTGTGGTGGGAACACTCCTGAGCAGCTGTCAGCCACAGCTACTGCGGGACCAACCATGAGCAGCTCAGGCTGCACGGTGCTAACAAGCCTTGAAAAGAGACACCACATCCTTGTGCCTGCAGGGCTTCTCCAGGGCAGCAACACCTCCAGGTGTGCCCGGGCAGGGGCTGCTGCTCAGGTGCTCCAGGACAGGCAGAATTCCCTGTGCCTGCTCCTCGCTGGAGAGTCCCCTTGGCTGCAATCACACACCAGGACAGCGTGCAGCCAGGACCCTGCTGAGGGAACCTCCACAGCCAAAAGCAGAGTGGCAGGAGGGCAGCTCAGCAGGGATGCTCATTGCACTGCTTGGCCTCATGAGACTCCCATGACACCATGATGATTTTTGTCTTTTCTTTTATACCCTGGTTATACCTTTTTTCAACTTCTGTATTCTCAGTGCCTAAATTCTTGAATTTGTTTGTCAAGCTGGGAGACAAAACATTTTAGAAGGTTTGTAGTTAGGGAATCAGTGTGTCCCAGACCCCAAGGTCCTCTCCAGAAAACATTTTGTAAACTGAAATAGAATCATCCGGGGGAAGGTTCCTTGGGGAGGGGGGCTTACTCGAGCCTTTCATTGGGGAATCTTTGATAGATGTGCTAATTAGTGACACCTACAATGTTAGACCAGATCTTGAGGAGGCCATTGCAGTGTGCATGGAAGTGCATTCCACCTTTACGTAGTGCACCTAAGGATCCTTAAAATAAATACCAAGGTAAAATCCCTTTTTCCCTTCTAACCATGTTTGCCTCTTGATTTTAAGACCAGGAAAAGGCATCACCCAGCTTGGAGCTGTCGGAAGGTGGAAGGGGTTAAGCCAGCAAGGTCAGGTGCTGCCTTTGTGCTCCGGCAGCAGGACCAGGGATGCTGCTCTGTGCTTCTGCAGCTGGAAGGGAAGATCAGGCAAGCTTGCCTGAACACCAGACTGCACGGGGCCCTGAGCACTCAGCACGACAGGAAGCTTCCCTTCGTGCTGTGCCAACCTTGAGCAACTGGTATTACTGCTGGTTTTCTGAGCACTGGCCTCACTCATGAATTTTAAAAGGGAAGGCAAGGGGACGACCCTGAACATCTGCTTTTTGTTAAGTGCCTAAAAATGTTCAGGACTTTCTATCAACAATACATGCATGCACGTGTGTGTTGTAAGTACTGGCATGGTTACACAGAGAAAAACAACACCGAGAGCCTTAAAAGGGTGAAAACACTTTAGGTAAAAAGTGACTTTTGCTGCAGTCACAGAGAGGCAAAAGCAAAGGCTACAATAAAGTAACAGTGAAGTTAACCTTGCACAGAAAGGTAAAAGGATCCAGTTAGCTGAGTGGCCACCCCACAGCCATGCCCTCCCTGCCTCTCTTTATTTTGCACATTTCAAGCCCCATATATTTATTCCCACGGTTGCGTGGTGGTGTACCCAAGTCCCACTAAATCATGGCATGATTCAGAGGCTAGTTCTTTTCTTTTAAAGTAATCCAGCCTTGAACAGCTGTGATTTGGATTAATTAGTGAATTTTGCATTTTTGGCACAATCTGCTCTCCAGAAGTGCCACTGAAATAAAAAATTAAAGCATTCTCTCCCTTCTCTAATCCTGTAGCTGAATTTTGCAGGTGCACAGATGTATCCTCAGAACTGGCAGGGCTGCAATTGTAGTGAATGTGCTGCGGTACTTGTCTCAGTTCCTTTCTAACCCTGACAATACCATCTAGAATAAAAATACAGAAAACTTTTTTTAAATAGTGGAATCAAATCTAGCAAGGTGAGTATTAAAAAACCAAACAGGTTATGATAAACTGTGGCTTTGATAGGCAGCTATTCCTCAAGAATTCAGCTAGAACCACACACATAACATGAATATTTTCACCCAAATAATTAATGTTTTGGATTTTTTTAATATGAAATGTAAGACAACTTCAACTTTAAGCATAGCTGCAAGCAATGCCCATGACAGCCTATTTTTATTTTCATTAGAATAAAAGCCTTTAAGAGTCTGTAGAAAGGTGTTCAAATTCACTGCTAGCATTCCTGTTTAGTAAATTCTGATAGCATTTCAGAAGTGAATTAGTAGCATGCAATTTGGACTACTGCCATTTTATTTTCTAAGGCAAGCATATTTTTCAACATATTTAAGTCATGACTGAAAAAAAAATATCCAACTTGTCTCATCCACAGATCTCCATTAGCTAAGCTAGACCTTGGTTTGTCCTGTCAGCTTCCTAAATGTTATTAAAAGGCCCTTGCAAAATGGATCTTAAAACTCAATACTTCTGAGAGACTTTGATGTAGCATCCAACATTCATTCTCCCCTTGCTGAAGTGAGTGAAGGACAGAAAAATCACCCCTTCTCAGAAATACTATCAGTGAAACCCTGACAGTAATTCTTTTTAATGGGCCATCCTACAGTGGACCATACTTTAATGGATAGTATTAGAGTGGCCTTCCTCATATCCCTGATTTACACATGAACGATGCTCTCACAAACAGCCACACTGTAATTAATGAAGCTATTAAAAAAAGCAGAGAAACTCTTGTAAGAGATCTCTGCAGAATCATGGCATTATTAGAAAGGTGCCTTACTCTTTACTGCCTTGATCCCACCACGCCAACAGGAATTTCTCCACTTGCCAGGCAGTACCAACTGAAAATCAAAAGCAACTTCCTAATATCATCTGCATGTATGGGCTCAAATTTGAGAAGTAAGAAGTATGGAGGATTTTTTTTCCATCACTGAAACAATTTCTTAGACACAGAAGAGTACTGTGAATGTTAGATGTTAAACAATTATAACCCTAATAAAACAAAACTGGGCCTATAATGACCAGATTATGCAAATAATTATCAGATTATTTAAAACTGTATTCATAGGATATAATCCTCCTTTGTTTCATCCCACAAATTCTTCACAGAAGGACAGAAGGCTTAAATTTATATTTACATTTAATAAGCTGGAAAATAAAAACAGATTAATGCTAATAATGTCACTAATGTAGATCAACAACATCACTTTGAAACATTTCCATACTACACTGGAAGGAGCTTTAGAAGCTTAATTGTGACTAGTTTGCCCACTTTTTGAAGAATTATATTGTGGTAGACTGGATAATTCAGGGGATTATTAATGGGACATATGGACTTAAATTCCAAGGTAGCTAGTTTAATCTAGCTCAGGTCAATACTGACAACTATTCTGTTGTATTTTTGAAATGAGGAGGTGTTTCTGAAGCACTTCTTCTCTTAAGAGGACAGGTTCAATGCACAAAAGCGGCACTAATTTGCACCTCAGGCAGTGCACTTCATCAAAGAGACGGAGGAATTAATGGGGTACAGGTTTGTAATGTCGCAAAGCACGGGGGATGTTTTCCCGTGCCCTTCACTTCCCTTTCTGTGAGATGAGCTGTTGTGTTACAAAGGGACAGTCTACTCTATCCCCAGGTTTTTCTAAATCTGCTGCAAACCCTACAAGAAAAATCTTGAAGGTGCCCTGTGCCACCAAATTTTATTATCCTTTAGTGGGACTTGAGAGAGAAATTAGAAGGTTTCACCTAGAAAAACATCTTAGGAGTGCTATCTGAAGAGAATCTTGATTGATGATGGTTGACAGTAAATATTTCCCTGAGTGCATAATGGTTTTATTAATAGTTCTGGACAGAGCTGAAGCGAGTAGAAAACAGACCAAGTGAGGGGTGTTTTTTTGTGATCTGCCTACTCAGATGCATCTAATCCTCACTAGCATCAGCTCTGTCTTCCTAGCAAGTTTCAGTGTCAATACACTGTCATCATGTATCCAGAGAGGAAGCATTAAAAAAAACCCCCACAACTCAGTGTATGCCAACCATAGCAGCAATATGGCTTCCTGTGTTACTCCTACCTCCAGAGCAGAGGGTGGAAAGCCGCAAGGATGACAGCATTGCTAGAAACGAGGGATGGGTGTGATGCAGACAGTGCCTACTGTGCATTAACATATGCTGTTGTATATGGACACCAGCGCTGACACTGCACTACTGAGTTGTCCCAGCCAGAAGGGAATTTAATGGCCTTAAGAGACGCCTTGTTCAGTGGCCAAGATGGGCTAAGCCTCTCCAGTGTTTGAGAACAGCATCCTTAAAGGGATTTGGGATATCACTGTGCTGCTCCCATTCAGTGACCGCCTGAACAGCACGAGACATCCCGTTGCTGAGATGCTGTGCACAGATGGATGTAACTGTACTCCAGCAGGCTCTGCACAGAACAAAGGGCAGCAGATGATGAACGAGGACTTGCAGAGCACATATGAGCAGATGTGTCTTGCTGGCATGGAGATTATGTGGAGCTGAAGCTTTGCCAGTTGCTCTGTTTAGATGTCCATGAAGCACCAGAGTCCAGTCCCCTGTTACAGGGACATAAGCCAGCACAACCTGCATTTCGGGGGCTGTCCCTATGACATGGACTCTGTTCAGCTCCCAGAGAGCAGAGCTCTCTCTTTTGCTGAGGGCACTCACCAAAGAGCTACACTGATATTAAATATAACAAGAGCCACCAGCCTGAAGGTGAAAAGCCTCTGCCTAATTAGTTATTTCCAAGTATCCTCATTAAGCTATTCTCTGGGTATAGACAGAGTGTGTTTTTTATCTAAACCTGTTTAGTTGTGCCCATGACAATCTGAATTTCTTCTCTGCATATAACCATGACTGAGTCCTTAGGAATAATCAGGAAATCTTAATCAAAATTAACAGGGGTTGGGCAAACTCTTGATGAGCACAGGATTCTGCAAACATTTGCAAGAATTTCTCAAAGTGCAAAATCACTATGAAAAAAAAGGGATAATTATTTTCTACTGAATTTGCATTTGGATTCTGAAACTGTATCCAAGCAGCTAGGTTCCTGCAGGAGTAGATCCCTAAGCTGGCCCTGAGAACCAGACAAGTGTAGCGCATATGTGACTGAGGCGTGCAGAAGAGCACTCCAGCACAGAAATCATTATAGACCAGCCAAGATACATTCTTCTGGTAACTGACTACTTTTCCTGAGGAAGGTAAGCCATTGTAAAAGCCATACCGAACACTTTTCATCAGAGAAGTTCTGATCAAACCACCTTTTTTTACGTTTGGGCAGGCACAAATTTAGGAACGGGCTTTCATAGATTCTTGTAACTGCTTTGCCTTTGTCTGTGCACACCTGATTTATATGCCCATTTACCCAACTCTGCACAAATTAGGTACTTAGGGCTACAGGTAGCTCTTTGGAGCCTACCAGGTACATGTCTTACCTGCCACACACGTAACAGATTCAAATGCACACATTTCAAATCCGAGCATGAATTCAGAGCATCCAAATGTTTAGGGTCATGTGGTAATGTATAACTTGCCTTGAATCAGAAGCTACTTGAGGCTTCTGAAAATGTCAGTCTGGAAAACTACAGCACCATGTAATGCAGTATTTAATAAATTACTGCCTGAATACCTAATTCTGTTTTAAGAAAGACATGAGGGAGGATAATCCTGTAATTCTTTAGGAAACATGCTGAGTGAACCTACGAAAAATATTCTATGTTATGCACATCAGTCTGTTTACTTCTGACTCATAAAAAGAGCTAAGCACGCAGCAGGGCTTAACCTGAGGTGGGATTATTAGGCCAAGTTCACTGATTAGGAACAGGATTTGGTGTGAAATAGTCAGGCTCTCCTCCAAAGTACAGACTAAAGTAAACATTTTGAGCTCCTATTGATTTTGACGGCAAGGAACTGAAATGGGTGACAGTGTCTCATGTTTTGGAACTCAATAGCAAATTGAAAAATGCTGTAGAGTAGATGGTTTGAGGCAACATAAAGATCTGTTATTCAGGTACAACAGCTGACCAGGAGTCATAAGGATGAAGAGTAAGTAAGAGATAAAGGGTGTGATTTATTCCCAGTATTTGATTACTAATGTACAGTGAAGACTGTAAATAAAATGAGCAGAACAAAAATTTATGTTCAGCTTTTTTGTCGTCATTAATGGTTTTTTTATTAAGAGTACAGATTAGCCAATTTGGTTAAAAGACTGTGTTTCATTTTCTGTCCTATAAACTTGGTTTGATTACTTGAAAAATTAATGAATGCTATGGAAAAGGTTCCAAATTTTAGCTCTTCAGCATTGTACTTTTTGTGCAGCTATGCTGCCTCGTCAGCAATGTATGGGTTAGAATGATTACTTATTATTGCACTCTAATTTCCACTGGGCTTTTCTATATTTCATTTACTGATGGTAACATAGAATAAACTATTCTTAAAACGTCTTCTTTATTACTCCTGAAATGATTCTGATCATCTCTTCCACATGGCAACTGAGAATCTGGGTAGTTTATTTTTTAAGAATGCTAGTTTCTGGGTTACACAGAAATATCAAAGAATGATGTGCATGTATGTAAGGGGTAATGGGTAATTACAATGCACACTTAAGGATAATTGCAATACACACAACTGTGGAGTTATTCCCTTTTTACAAGTGTATAAACAAAAGCAGAATTTGATTAGGTCATGTGGTTGCCTCCTTAAAATCAAATGACTTTATATGCATGAACATACTTCAGGTACTTGGGTTTGCTGTTGGCAGAGGAAGGCAATGAATCCTCCTTAATCAAGGATAAGGAAGCAGGGTTGATTCAGACATTTTACCCAAATCAAAACACAGACTTCAATCTCAACTGCACCCCAGTATGAGCACAAGCCCCCTCTGCCTTTCCCCACTGTGCCTTCAAGGGCAGCCCAGCCAGTGATGGTGTGGAGACTACTCCAGGGCCATACAGGCTCAACACCCCTCCAGCTCAGTGGTGAAGATTTTGGTGGTTTTTTTCCCTTAATCTGCATTTAGTCGTTAAATCATTAGAGGGAATACACAAAAGTAATATAAATAAATTTCATAGCAGATTAAGTCTATGAGGCAGTTGAGTGCCCAAACATTGCAGAATGGATATGAAGGAAGAAAAGACAAAACAACCCTAACCAAATGAAAAGAAAAGAAACAAACAAAAGCAACACAATGAGGAAAAACAACAAAACCAAACAAACAATCCAAGCAAACAAAAACAGACAGGAAAGTGATCTAATGAAGACTAATGGCTAACTGGAAGTGAGGTTTCAGAGATGGTGTAGATATGCCAGTGAGCATAAGACTGTGAGACTCCAATCAACACTTGTCTGTAGGATTAGACAAAATATGACCAACCACTTGTCCCAAAAGAGCACAGGTTTGCTGTGCTCTAGGAAACAGATAGCTCATCCATGGAAACAACCTGCTGATCATTAAGGAAGTGTCCAACAGTTCTGCAACAATCAGACTTTGAGAGCCATCAAGGGTGACACTAAATGACAAAATTACAGCACAGTGTGGATGTAGTTCCCATGTGTGAGCTCTTCTCTACCCACTGATATACCCAAGGACTCATAGAAATACCAGGGAAGAACACTTTTGGGAAAGGACTCTGGGGCAGGCAGCCCCATACCCCTACTCCGGGATCCAGGACCATTTCTCCCACCTCTGAAGATTTAAGGGAACTAAAAATAACTAAAGATAACTAGAGACAAGGCAAACCCCTTGACCCTGCACCAGGACTGTGCACAACTCATCAGGGTCCCTCTCTGTTAGTAAGCCTTCTCCTCCAGGGAACGAGGAGATTGTACAACAAACTGCTACCTTGCTCCCCTAAATTCTCACCCCCTCTGCACCATCCCCCTCCAAGAGGGAGAAGGCAGGTAATTCATAAAACTCTATGCATCTGTGACTAAAATGCTTCACTATCCAGAACTATTCAGCTTCCACACTGTCATTTGTCCTAAGCCATCACACTACAAAACAAAACCGTCAATACCACTTCAGTAGAAGTGTTTAGAAGTACATTTCAATTATAGAAGTCTGGTGAAATCCTTCTGCTTGCCTAGGAAAGAACAATTCTTTGCAAAAATAGCAGAACTTATAAAGATTTTATTTGTTAAATTTTGATCTAATCTGGCAACTGCCAAGCTATTTTCATACCTTAGCAAGAAACATCTCTCTATTGACAACTGTATTCATTATCTGATATAGCATCAGTCATTGACTTTGGTTTTCCTCATGAATCTCTGTGGATGTATTTTTTGAGGACAACCTAGTGCATTAACACAGTTTATAACAGTAAAATATTTATTGTTTCTAAAGCACTCAAATACACAATATGGTTTTCAGAAAAAATAAAGGCTATAAGGTGATAGATGCACTGAAGTTAACAGCAATTCATTGGGTTTTTAAGGCCAAGAGTATCTTTTCATTTTGAATTTCTGGAGTAACTACAATGATGGGATTTCAGTGTATAATAAGGACTCTTTGAAAGCTATTCCTGTTTTTTTTTAAAAAAAAAAGTATTTAAGATTTCAAGGCTTCTACTCTCGATTTCAATGCTTCTACTCTTGATTTCAATGCTTCTACTCTTGATTTCTTTTCCATTAGGAACCTGGTGGCACAATCCCTTTTGCCTACTTGCTTTGCAACAGGGTCAGCCTGCTGGCATAACCAGAGCTACTTTCACTCCAGCAAGTACAGATGGGAGCAGAGACATGACTAAAACCTAATATTTGCTAATAGCAAACAATACCTCTTAAACAAAGCGCTTTGTCAGATGCCATACAGGCAAAATATATTCTGAGCTCTACTTCCAAAGACAATATGATTAAACACGTACCATCACAATGCAATGACCTAGAATTTTTATTGGTAGTAGTTATGCCTTAAAATTAATTTATAATACTCTACTTCTTTTTATGGCTGTTTTTTTGCAGACTGTAGTGAGCTATCTGTTTTAAAAGGGAAATACATGATGGACTAGGTATTTGATTGAGAACTAGAGTTGGCTGACATTAGGAATACCTTTAATATGATGAAGAACCACATAAAGTAATAACCAGGGCTATGAACAGTTTGATTTGGCTTATCTGATGCGATCCAATTTTCTGATTCTGGTTTATTCTAGCACTTTGTATTTTTGTGGTATTCTTATAAGAGGATGCTCATGTGAAACATAGAAGCAACTGTGGCTTAGGGGAACACTGCAAATGCAAATCTTCTTTTAGTAGCAATAATTTGCAAAATTCTTTCTGAAGATAAAAACTATAATCTGTCCATGGAAATTTCAATTTTCTGTAAAGGTGTGCAGTGCCTTTTCATAAAGCTGTATTTTTGTAAGTCATTAAATTGGTTATTAGTAACCTCATACTCATTTTCAGTTGAACAATTATTAAACTATAAAACAAAATTGCTCAATTCCTAGAACTGTAGTCTGGAGTTTTACAGTCTGCTATAAAGTGCTGCATTATTATAATACACCAAAGATGCTCAGACTATTAAATTTTTTTTCTAAATGAACCATAAAATATTTTATCATTGATGAAATAATTCTAAAGTATTATGTTCTTCAACGGTATACAAGCACAATGTTTTGGTCTCATGAAAAGCATGCTAATCAAAAAACCACAATTTAACTGTAGTTCTAATATGCAACATAAACCATGTCACTGTCTTTCAGTAACAGGAATTTATTACACCCAACTTCAAACATTAAAAATCAGAGTACTCATCATGAAATATAAGGTCCAGTCTTACAGAGAGATCTCCAGGCCAAAGAGTCTGAGTGTTAAGCAGTGTAATAACTGGTGATAACAACAGAGATGTGATGACTTCCCTGTTGCAAAGTTTTAGCCTGTATTTCACTCCACAAATCATGACTGATCTTGTAAGGGGGCCTGATGTTCTACTTAGAAGTTCAACCAAGCCTGGTAAATGAGAACAATTTTCTCCTGACTACTGATGGCTGATGTGTCATAGCAACACTGACAGTGATATGACACATCTGCGCTGTCGGGTTTGATCCTTGGCTACATCCTCACACTGCTCCTCTCTGTTCAAAAGAGAGGCAAAAGACTCCCTGTACTTAGAAATTAATCAGCTGGATGAATCACATCTATAACTTCAGCAGGATTTCAACAAGCTGGGAAAGAACCTATCTTGTGTGGTCCTGGAATCGTTTGGCAAAGGTGGTGAAGAGCCCAAGAGCATCCTTGCTCCGAGTGGGAACACCAACACGACCATACCATGAACACATGCACGTGTCTATGTACCTTCCCTGCAAACCAGCCTGCGGCACTGGGATCCACTGCTTGCACAGCATGGCAGCAGGCCTGGGGCTGCTTTCCTCCTTAGGAACACCAGGATTTCCACACAGACTGAAAACCCCAACATGTCTCTCACTCTTGGTCCCCTCACCTCCTCTGGATCTTGCACACAAGGAAGAGTCGTGCAGTAAATGACTGCAGTCTCAGGGAATTGTACATCCACACTTTTTGAGGACCCACACTCCAGCATGGTGGTGAAGAAAACAAGGATTAACCTTGCTGAAACCAATGTCAATGAAATCAACGGACAAAGCAGTATCTGTTGTGGCAAAACAGAATTCCGTTTAGTGCTCCTCAAATTAGAAGAATAAGATTAAAGATGAAACTTGAAGTTATCCCTGGCCATCAGATTTTAATCTGTACACACAAAGCACTCAAGACTTTTTCAGGTAAAAGGGAATTGCCACTAAAGCAAATTTTAAAAATTGCTTTTTTAGCAGAAAAGCTGCCAATAGGTGTTCTCTAAATCACTTGTACCAGCAGGCTGATCCCATTATGTCAGCTAATCCTGGAAATACAGGAGGTAGATTTAAATCTTTTCATACAAAACATTAAGTCTTTGTTTTCTTTTTCCTTTTCTTTTCTTTTGGTTCTGTCACAGCATTTTGAATTTTATATTGCTGTCCATCCTTTGCCCCAGACTGTATCTTTCTGTGTAGTTGCAATGCCCAGAGGAAGAGGCCCAAGCATGACTTTTCCAAGGGACAGAGCAGGCAGGGCATTTGAAAGAACAGTGCTTCTTTATCACAAACAGTAAAAGTTCACAGGATGTGAGAAGGGATGGGGAAAAGAAAGTGCCAGGTGTATGGGTGAGTTAATGTTGGTGCTCAGGGGATAAAACAAGTTCCCTTTCTCTCTACCCCAGTGCTCTTCTCAGAAGTTGTGCCATTCCCTCACCTACACACTGCCTGTGCTTCCTGCTTATGTTCACCCACCACCCAATTACCAGCCCATGGAGATCCATACCTGCTGTGTCCTGATCCTCAGAATGCTACACTGGGGCTTTTAACCCCCTCTAAACATCTACATAATGCTTTAGAATAATGATATTTACCACATGGGAAGCAACATTTAGCGATTACAGAGGGTACTTAAACCACCAGATTAGCAGCTCCCTGCTCAGTGCTGGAGGTCTGCACAGGCAGATCCACATGGGAAAAGCAGAGTCATTCTCAACCTGAGTCACGTTTACGTCCTGCTCTCCTCAGAGTACTGTGAGCCCTCTCTCCTGGTTTTGTCCTAAGATTCACCATTATAAAGATTTTTTTAAATCACAAGTATTATGTGTATTTGTGGAAGAACAGCTTGCAATATGACCCACATCTGCTATAAACACACAGTAATCTTACATGCAACTAGAAATAACTGACATATTTAAGTATCTAGATTTCTCTATTCCTGTGTTCCCCACAAAATGTTTGATTTTTTCAATTTCCGTCTCACAGTTTTTAAATTTTGCTGCAGAGAGCACAACATTTCTGTATTGGACTTGTCTTCAGTCCAAAGGACCATGTAGCTCAATTGCATGTGTCCACTGCTTCATTCTTCAAAAGCACAAAAACCTTAAATTCTCTCTGAATGCTGAAGATTCAAAGCAAGAGCAAAACATATTAAATACAGAAAAACACATTACACAGCTAGCTAGCAAGATTTTGATGCATGCATTTACTTAAATGTCCTTAACCATCTTGACTTCTACAATTTTTGTCTTTTCCAAACCATCCTTTAAAATATTATAGAAAACCTAGTGTGAAACTCTTAATTTTTCATTTATCTCTGCAATGACCCAGGAACAACTGGTCTAATCCAGGCCAATCCATCACTTGAGGTTCATTGCATTATCATCCTTCATTATCCATCCCTCCCAAATGCAAAAGCAGCCTTTTTTTGAAGAATACATGGTGTGAGTACACATCCAAACTCATTTTTTCATCCCTTTCAAATAATCCAACATGATGGTTCAGGCAGTGCGGGTAGAACATGAGACTGAAAGACCAGAACCATTTTTTGACTGGCATACTGAATGCAAGTTATGACTGAAGATGAAAGATTAACATCTATGTCAGTTAAATAGGAAACATTGGAGTGAAGCCATCAGGAAAAAAGGTACAGTTGGCAATTACTTAAGAAAATCTGCCTGTATAAGGAACGTGCTGTTGGCATTCATCTTCCCTTTTGTTCACAATATTTTATGTTATTTTTAAGTGGTGCTGAGGATCCTTTGCAAGATGTCAAGCACCTCAAATATACTTAAATTTAACATTTTGTATAAAACTAACTACTCTTTAATCTCTGTGTTTAGCAAACTTTGTTAGAACTCAGGTTTGTAAAATGAGTTTAGAGGATTCTTGACAAAATTAAGCATCTTCTTGTCAAAGATGGAATGCTGATTAGTTGAGGGACAGAAAAAAAGGAGTATATTACACAATCTGTGCATACATAAACATAAAGAAAGCATGTATCAGAAATAAACATTTTGCTGTATCAATTTGAAATAAGAAAATACCCCACAATATGAGAAATTAAAATTCTCATAGCAACGGTAAGTTGAAGTGAAGAACAACTTCTAAACAGAATCACTAAAACAAACATTATTTTGAAGTCCAAATCTTCATCAGGTTTTTTGAAATAAGTACTGAGCACACGTAAACAAAGTGTATCTCACATTTTCTTTAACCATTCACCACCTTTCCAATTCCCAGCTTTGCTTGTCCAGAAGAGCACGGCACAGGGACAAAGCCATCAGTGCATTCTTGCTCTTCATAGGACCATTTTGAACAAGTCAGAAAAAAATGTATCAAAAATTGCTCAGCCAGTGACGCTCTTGGCGAATTGGCCCTGGATTTTACAGTCCTGGGAGGGTGGTGTTTGCTCATTTCTGTGGCATATTATACTAATCAATCACTTCCTGCTCTTTCTTCCCTTGCTGTATTTATTTCAATGGCAATTTATACTAATCAATCACTTCCTGCTCTTTCTTCCTTCACTGTATTTTTAAACCCACTAAGTAGAATATGCAGCCCTGTTGCATCTCAATGACCATTTCCTTAGCCCCTCTCTGCCACTGTCTTTTTGTGCTGAGACTGATGCTTGTAATTTGACTTTTAACAGTGTTTAGGCTATATTGCCTTTCAGAAACCTTTCAGCTCAGCTGCTAAGCATATAAAAAAAGCTTTTGGCTGCACTAGTTCATGTTTTGAAAATACTACAAAGGCATATTTTCATGAGAGGAGAGACTTGGAATGAATACCCTTCTCCAAGTGCATTATGAAAACCAGTTCTTTTATAAAATTTGCATTAAGGTTTAAGTCTCACATGCAAAGTGGCACCATACTGTCCAAAAAAACATAGGTTTCTTTTATTAAAAATTGTGGGCTTGTTTTGGCTCTGTTCATAAGTTTCTTTTTGAAAAATGCTTTAAAATATTAGAGCTTTGTCCTTTGTGTTTCAGTTCTGAGAGAAGGAAGCATTAAGCATAGAATATTGTACTTCACAGGAATAAAACTGCTTGATTTACATAACTTCAGTGACCTTTCAATGCAGACCTTATCTATAGTTTCTACCAAACAGCAGAGATCATTTATTTAAAGGAACCTCTTTTCCTTAGAACAGACCTTTACTTCTGGTGCCAAGTACATCAAGAGGGTACACTTGAAGTCATAGCATAGCTTGGAACCAGAGCTGATAAACTCATGTGGGATGTGACTTCAAAATGCCAGAGGATCAGGAGCAAGGACAGGGAAGAATTTAAGTCATTTTCAAAACACAGGAACATCTATTCAGACTTAAGGAACATTTGCAAATTGAAGTGAATCCAATGGGATTTGTGATCACTTGCCATTTCTTCAGTTCTTTTTTTGTTCTGTGTACTTTTGTAGCATCTGGAGGCCTTACTCTACAGGGGGCTGTACAAACACTGAAGGAAAATGTGATCTCTCCCATAACACAAGCTTTTAATATAACATGAAGTGACTCAATAATACCCCATCAAGGTCTTGTTCTAAATGCAAGAAATTCCAAGTTTTGTGTTAAAAAGGCTTCTTTTCTTTCAGCATATTCTAATTGGTTAAATGACTATTGTAAATAGCAATATATGCCTAGAACTATCTCTCTTACCAATAACTTACAAAGCTTTAATAATAAAAATGAAAAACAGAATTAATATGAAAACAGAATTAAAACAGAAGGACCTGAACTCAGCACCATCTATCATTAACCCCCTGTACTTTGTGGCTCTATAATGTCCCTAAAGTTGATTCAGATACAATTTGCCAGTGCAAAATAAAAGCAGGAACTGGAAAAGGATGAATGAGAGAGAGTAGTGCAGGAAAAAACAGGAAGCAAAACTTATTTCTGAGAAATAAAAAGTTTCTGGTTCAGTGCGCATGGAAATTTTGATACAGTTTAAGACAAAGAAAACAAAATGAATTTTTTAATAGGAAAGGAAAGTGAAAAACCAATGCTTTAACAGTGGAAAGCCAGAAATCCAGAAAAATTTATCTTGGTATCAGCTGAGACCTTGAAGCTTGGACACTTACATTTGTGTCACATAGCAATTTTCCTTCTGTAAAGACAAAAATAAACAGGACAAGCTGATCTATCCCTGCCTGACCTAATTTTGCATTTAAACCACCAGAAATTTTTATAGCTCGATCCTTATCTGGCCTAAGGATGTTTTCATTTTACATTTCCTGCTACCTCTTTCCTGCCTTGATTTTGTTGTTGTCTCCTGCCCAAGTCCTTCAGTCTTTCAAAGAGCTGCAAAAACTGTCTTCAGCAAGTGATGAGTCTCTAAATCCAAAATCAATGATCCCCTATCAATAGCCTAATTTAAGTGTCAAAGAAAATTGCCACAGCCACTGGCCAAAATCACATCATGACCTTGACCCCAGTTCTAGAAAGTGCCTGATTCAAAAGAGTTTTATCTTTGCCCAGCTTCTTCACCATGTAGTTTGTAGCACCACATGTTCTCTAATATCCAGACCTACTCAGCCAAAAAACCTTCTTGAGTTTAATGCCAGTACCATAAGAAAGAAGGCAGCAGGACATGCTACCTCACATTAAGGGTTCCCTCTCTATTTGGATTACTCAGGGGATTAAATTAATCTGATATATCCTGGCAAGACATGGAGAGCTCCACATTCATATTCAAACCCGTGATAAGAAATTAAATACCATCCCCTGTTTCTGAGTCAGTGAGGCAGTAAAGTCCACTTTGAAATATGCAAGTTTCTGATTTAAAATAAGAGTGTCTGATATCTCACGATGTATGCAGCTTTTAACTACACCATAGGAATAAACAGATATTCCAATTTAGGCCGGCATCTACTTAGGCAGTGGGAGACTACTGTACAGGTATCTATGAAAAACTTTCATTTTTGCACAACAACAAGTACAAAACTCTCTTACCTGCAGGTTTGCACATGCTGGTGAATCATTGTGGGAGGGTATTTCATTGTTGGTGGTCTCTGCCCCGGTGTTTTTGATTCTGGAAGCTGTCGTAGTTGTGGCTGTAGTGGTCTGTACTGGTAAGATTGGCTGCCAGACATTCACATCAGTGCCATTGCCAAAGGCCTGAATTGCATTTTCTGTGAAAATAAATTACAGGCAATTTTCTATTTCTAAAAAAAAGGCAAAAAGCAGAACTGAGTTGATTTTTTATTACCATTATAGTAATTATTACACTTAAAATGTGTATTTACAGAAACTCAATTTTATGCTGAAAAATGTGTTTTATTTTTGAACCAATTAGAAACATGAATTGAAAATCTGGGGTCACATACTTATTTGGTGCAGCCTCTTCTTTGTAATGTTTCCAGTAAGTCTTGACAGAAGCTTTAGGACTTACCATAATCATATTTGTTACCATCCAAAGGACTCAAAAATTTACTTTTAAGATACAAAATGCAGTTTGAATGTCATGTCCTAATTCAGGTAGGTGATGTTACATAGCATACTAAAAACAGAGAAGAGGATAAATATTTATTTCTACAGCTTGGTGTAGTAAAACTAATATGCCTGTAACTACAAAATAGTTTAACTAAGGCATCTTTTCCTTACCATTTTCAGTCAAAATCTGCAAAATTGGGTGAGGGAAACATGGCTAAACTAAAACTTTGGAATATAAAATTTAAAAAGCTTATCACAGTTTCACAGGATTAAAGAGTGTGTTTACAGCAAGAGTAAATTGGTTGGAATTTTTTATAAACAAATAGAAAAACAGTTCTTAATCAGGTCTTTGGGGATTCAACAAGGATTTGGGGATTTCTTATTTCAAATTCTTTGTACAAGAAATCAAACAATTTCACTGGGGACTAATATGTGGAAGTTATTAACACTTCTTCTCAGTGGCATTCCTTGCCTTATAAAATAATTTACATGTAATTTTCTTCTGAAAAAGATGCATTTTATTCTGATATTAGTTTTTAGAACTCCAACATGCAAAGAGAAGAACTTGTAAAAAACACCAAAATGAGCTGCATTAATAGAGACAAAGTGGGAAGACGGATATGATAAGTTTTCTTGTGTTTCCCTGAAAAAGGCAATATAAAAAGCAATATTTCCTAAATTTGCAGTAACTCCTTGTTTCCACTGTTGCAAGAAGGATCACAGAAATACCTGCAATACTTCCAGTTTTCAAAGTAACAACTGGCCTTTGAAATTAGTCTTCAATTATTTCATACAATCATACTCAATTATCCTTACGAGTGTCTTCCAACTTGAGATATTCTATGACAGAATCACAGAACTGTTTGGGTTGAAGGGACCTTTCAAGATCCTCTAGTCCAACTCCCCCCCATAATGAACAACTTCAGTTAGATCATTATTGTAAATGCCCCAAATAACAGGTTTATTTTCTATTTTGTAGGGGAAATATACTTTAGCAAAATGGACTAGCAAGAAATTCCTAGTTTCTTCCCATCATAGAAAAAGAAGTTTTTGTGTTGTTTAAAAGAAGTGGGAAGGATTTTAATGACATTTTCTCTAGGCAGCAGAAGGCCCACTAATGAAAATAAATTTTTTTTAAAAATTTCCCTTCTATGCGAAAGGAAAAGCTTCATATAAAATCCAGAAACACCTTTAATTTCTTCCTGGAGAAGACATATCGTGCAGCTTGGATGACATCATTTGTCTCACAGTAACCTCCAATGCCTTTGATTTTTCTTCATTAATGCTTTTGTACTGACGGCAAAAAAAAGAACAAGGAACCGCTCTGTCTTTATGTTCTAAAAGGAACCTGTAACACTCTAGAAATGAACATATCCACAAATGAATAAAATCTGAGGTATTGCAATACATACAAATGGCAACCTCCATTACACTTGACAAAGGTCTGATGGCATGTTGTTAAATTTTACCCCTCGTAGTTTGAACTCTTTTCTCCTTTTTCTTTTATGAAATGATCTTGCATAACTGATTTATTCTTCTGAAGCTTAATAAATAGTGTATCAGAGAGCAACTCAGGTTTTTGTGCACAAAACTTCTCGTGCTTTCGCTACAATGCTGCCTCTTGAGAAGCTACCAGATTTTCAGACCCTCTACTAAAATACTGAACCCTGCATTAGCATCAGCTCAAGTCTGTAGGGCTGGATGGGCCAGTCTGGACCACTGAGTTAATTTACTCTTTTTGAGAAAAGCAGTGATGTCTGCTTCTTTGCATAAGCTGATGAAATATGGCTTTTAAAACCACTTTTACCCTTGAAACTCCTGCTGGAAGCCTATTTCTGTAGCCTGATGGTTAAAAATTTTCCAATTTTGAGCTTAAATGTGTACAGCCAATATCTGCATTCTTGATCTTATGCCAATATTTTCCTGCAGGTGAAGCAATCCCTTCCCCTCTCTGGGCTTGCCCCTCTAATGCGATTTCAGAGGACAATCACGTATCCTTTCAACTTCTGTTCTGCTAGACTAGGGAAGCCAAGCTCTTTCGGTCTCCTCATTTATCTGACATTAAAACTCTGATGCACACTCCGCATCATCCAATTATGCTGCTCCAGGCAGACAGGAAATTTGAAGAAAGAACCTGCCAAAATCGACTCCACTGAGCCATTCTGAAATTTATAATAGTCCCTAATTTGGAAGTGAGTCTGATGGAAAAAAAGAAATCAATAATTTAACAAAATCTTTACAATAGTTACTATCCAGGCTTGTGTTAAAACCAGGCAACTGAGATCAAATATCCTAAAAAAAATGAAGTTGGCTGTAAATTGCAAGCACAATCCAATTTATACTTACTTACGGCAAATCCTTCATATCCTAAACTACGTGTCTTTTTTTATATGAAGTTCTTAAATTATACAGAAACCCCTCAGGTATTGCAATTTTGTGGTAAAGATGCTACTTGACTGTTAAGGTCCAAATATGGTCCAAATAATCCACCTGTGATTTAAACGTACTTCAGTACCATACAACTTCGACTTTTGATTTTTCTTTCCAAGAGCTTCTCATGTCTGCAATCCTGGCCATAAACCACAGTCTCAGGCATATTTGCTCATTCTTTTAATTTTTACACCTACAACAGAACCACACTCAACAAAGTGCAAAGTGATGGCCTTGATGTATCGCAACACACTTAAGCAGCAAAGGAATTCCAGAAAACACCCTAAAGCACATTAAAAGACATCTACTTTTCTACTCACTAAGGCATATGTTGTCCTGGAAGAAATTCAGAAATTTCCGGCATTCTTCTATGTCGTTGCCGCTGTTGCTGCAGTCGCACCACGGGGCCACACTGAGGCTGCTGGAGTCGATGTAGTTTGGTGTCATCACGGTGCCTGTCAGCAGAATGAAGCACAGCACTGTGAGCAACCTTTGCACTGGAACATTCCTTCCACCCTAAGATGGCACACAGCCCTTGTTAAGTCGTGTATTTGGGGCTGGATTCACAACACAGACCCACAGCAGGGCTCTGACCTCTGGATTTAACAGTTCCTGGCTGCTCTCACCCTCTGACACCCAGCCCTGTGCCAAATTTCACACCCTCTGTGGTCTGAATGCAATCACTTTAGGGACTGCAACATGAATCACAAATTAAAGACACATTTCTTCCCTCCATAAAGGATTCCCACAGAGAGCTGCATCAGCAGAACTGACAGGTAGAAAACTATGGCAGAAGGGAGGGATGGGTTGGGAGAGGGTGAGCACCTCTTTAAAGGGCTGTGCTGCCAAGTCAAACATGCATGGACCGTGTCCTTAGAGCTGCACTTAAAACTCTGATTATCCTTCCTCGCTCGTGGTTTTTTCTGGTTTTCATTCTAGCTGCAAATAAATGGCAGAAACCAGGTACCCAGACCTGTGCTTCCTCCTCGAGTCTGCAGCCAGACTGAAAAATACATTTCTGAAATGCATGAGTGAGGAGAATGCTGGTCATGCTGAGGGGAGCCCTACTATGTCTTGGAGCAGCGTAAATCCCGGGGTGCTCATGAGGGACCTGCCAGCAGCCTGGGTTATGGGATGAACAGAGCAAAAACCAGCAAGCATAAAAAGGTACAGCAGATTCTTTGCAGGTAATAAATTACTATTAATCCTGCTGTCTCACTACTTCTTCAGTACAGTGATTATTTCTTAAATATTGTCAACAACTGTCCAACCACAGAGTGATTCTAACTCAGCTACAAATTTTTGGGTAAATATTCTCTCATTTATATGTCAACTCAAGGCAGCCAAGAATGAAATGAAACCAAAGAAGGCATTTTGTGTCCTAAAAGATGTACAGCAACTGTGCCTCACTCATCTGGATCAGGAAACTGTTGTATGATGAGCACCTGTTCAAGCCAGCAGTCTCACCAAAGGCATCACCCCAGCAGGTCAGACATTTCAAACATTCTGCAGAATTGAAAAGATTTCATCTTTATTTTATTTGTCTGACCAAAAGAGGAAAATTAAATAAACAGGGGAAGATATTCCAGGCCTGAACAACTGCCAGCTCCTTCAGGGAACATGTTCCTCACTTGATAATCTGCAATTCTAGGACAGGTCATATATTGTGAGGAAATGTGATCACATCTCCTCAAAACTGACATCAAAGTAGTCATTAAGAAGATGGAATAGATGAAGGACAAATGTTAGAGACCTAAAGTGTACACTAGGAGTGAAAATTTGGTGCAAAGGTCCAGGGTCCAAGAGGCTGCAGTAACAGATGGGAAGGGGCTATCAAACACCAAGCTAAAAAAAGAAACATTAGAAATAACACAAATCACAGAGTGATGTCAAACAGCCTTTCCGTCACCAGCCAGTGCTGGGAAATGAGCAAATCAGCATTCAAACTGCTTCATATGTGATGTGGGAGACAAAGGAGAACAGGCACCAGGGCTAGCCAGAGAAAGACAGAAATGGATGTGAAAATGAATGCGGTGCCATTGTGAAATTCACAAAAATCAGCTTTTCTTTCTCTTGTTTCGGGATGTTCTTGAATTTGACTATAATCCCATACCTTTGTCTACTTGCAGCATTTATCAGGTAGTTGGACTAATAATCGCTGAAATTCTGCATGAGATTAGTACATGAGTAAACAGCATGGTTCAAAATTCATTAAATGGAGGTAGAGAATTTAGTAAAATAGACAAATATAGTTTGCATTACTAATGAAAACTGGACAGAAGATAAATAAGAAGAGGAATGGTATTAAATTAAAATAAAACACATTAAAATGTCTCTCCCTCATCTATTTGATGGTTCAGAACACTATTTCACACTTGCAACATGATCTGAAGTGAGAGAAAGCAATAATCAAGAGGATTTTGCAAATGGAAAGCAAATAGTATGCTGAAAAAACTTCTAATTAGAAAATGCTTAGTGAAGGGTTAAAAAAACAAAAAGTTATTTGAGGAAATTAAAAAGGTCACTGAGGTAAGACTGTCTTATCACAAAGAGGTAAAAAGGTAATTAAAATGGGTTAAGACAGGGGTTAAAAGTGTAACAGATACCAAGGTACACTTAGGTTTGATGAATAAGGGAAAGACAGGACAAGGAAAATGTGTACACAGCACACAAACTGTGCATCCAGCAAAAACAGAGTGGCTGAAAGAGCAGCGAGTAGAAAATCAGTCTGTCATTTAAACCTGGGGGCAGATGTGAACCCAAGCGGATTATGTGCTTGCTTTCCTGGGGTGGATGTTCTTTTTTCCCTGCAACTGTGTGTGCCTTTCCCTTCCCCCCCTCCCCACTGGCTGGCATCTTGGGAATTCTGCTGATGGACACTGAGGGATCAGAGAAACCATGGTGGCCGGCAGGAAAATAGGACGTGCTTGGTTTTCTGAACTCTAGGTATCAAACAGCTCTGTGATGGTCTCAAAAGTCAGCAGCCAGACCTCCCCGTGTTAGACAAAAGCAGAGCTGGCCTGAACACAGCCAAGAGGTTGCTCAATCAGGGTGAATTAATAAGGAGATGGATGGTGAGTCTAAGTGAAGGGGCAAGAGGCTGAAGTGTCTTTGCCCCAGAGCAACTTCAGTTATTCACACAAACTTTCATGGAACTCCTGGGAATTCCTGGGAACTTGGATGGATTTTCCTCAAGACATGGGAAAATGTGTCAGAAAGTGAATGCTAAAGCAGATCTTGAAGTCAGCAGTTAGAGCAAAACTAAATTGATGTGGGAACACAGAAGGTCCAGATGGTGTAGCGAGGCTGTAACCGAAGCACTGACTCAAACATGGCTATCCCACCGTCTCCTTTTATGTTTAATAATTTTTAATACTTTTGTTAATTTTTAAAAATATATTAATTTATCTCTATATTAAAAGGACACTAAAGCAATGAATTGAGGTTTTCAAAATTCCTGCAAAGTGCACATATCTATAAAATTATATATATCATATTCTGATGCAAACATAAAACAGCCTCTACAGAGGCTCTATCCTCCATTTAACTGAAAAAGCATCTCATACAAAAACTGTGCCCAGCTCTATTTCCATTTAAGATTTTAGGTGGGATTCCACTAATTTCAGTGGAGTTAACTCTCATTTACATGCCTGTATATGAAGAGACACTGACATCCACTGTACCTTCCATAGAGAAGCCTCAATTTCCTGAACAAACTCTGTGGAGGTGCAATTTTTGCTGCATTTAATGAAATGGCTGAACGAAGTAATATTTTACTTTAATGACCAATATTTTATCTTAATTAAAAGGAGATCCTGAAGCTCTGACGGACGAATGGCTCTGTAGCAGCTTTTTACCCACAGTCTAACTCTTCTTCTTGTGTTTTACACCTACTAAGCAGACATTTGAAAGATTATGCCTCTGATTTCTGCCTTACTCCACATTCACATCTGATTGGTATCAGAAGCAGGAATTTACTGCTTCAGCACAAGAAGCATTTTGGTAATCTCTTCGTTTAAAAGAATTAATACAAAGAAGTAAAACTCTTGTATCACCAGTGAGTTCCTATGTGCATGTCTCTAGGGGCCAACAGGAAGGAAGAAAAATGTGTATTTTTCCCTTTGAAAACTAGATGTCCTTTTGATTTGAACTCCTTAGGCACCCATTCCACTTTTCTTATGTGTGACAGCAGCATGGTCATCGCTGCTAACACAAAAACTCCTCACAGGAGGAACTGGGTCATCTTTGGGGTTAAACTGAAAAATGAAACCAACAAAACTGCCAGCAAAATTCACCAGGTCCAGCAAGAACTTCTTGCAGCTCTTACCCAGAAGTATCTGCTAGTAATAGTTACTCCTTGCCAGCAGCCAGACTTCTTAATCTCATTGACAAGATCAGGTTTCAAGGCTATTCAATTCTCTGTTTCAGAGTCAAATGACAGTCTGTCATAACTGTTCAGATGTTATACCCTTTGCACACTGTCTTAATCTCTTCAGTGGTAGAAGAATATCCTTTGAAGCCATCACATCTCATTTTACCCATTGCCACATGGACTTACCTCACTTGTTAGCTGCTGGAGTAATAAGAAGGGTAACAATAAGCCACTGAGTATAGCTTTCAGTCATTTTTCAGCAAACCCAACCTATTTTAGAAATATTTTCATTTTGATATCATCTCCAGAGACATTTATTCAACAGCAGGATCAGCTTCAGGGCCTCAGCTGGCACCTTCATGTCCAGCAGAAGGGGATATAACTGCACTGCAGCAGGTGCAGGCTGTCAGCTTAAAAACATCTTATCTGGTGGCCTTTCAAATTTGTTTGTTTCAAAGTTTTGACATTCACTTATTATTTATTGCCCAGCTATGATATTTCTACAACACATTCAGCTTCTTGACATGATCTCTCTCTCTTTCAGGAATCTAATACTGAGTGTGGCATGTGGAATCTGGCTTCCGTAAAGGCATCCTTGTGCCTGTTGACACTCAGGAAGGTGACAACAAACAAAAATAACTACGTTGGGGAGGGAAGAGAATTTTGGATTTGGTCTCAGTTAATCTCATTGTAAGGCATCTCTGAAAACATTTAGAGTGGACAGAGGAATATCATGGAAAGAATAGCAGTTGGAATTGATAAAAGGCTGGACTGATCTACTGTTTCATACATCAAAGACAGGTATCTTTCTCTGAAGGTATTTGCCCAAAGTTGTGATGACAGCTGCAAAGTCAACCAAGCTGCATTTCCACTTGTTAACTTCCTACTCCTCTGTCCTACATTCAGCCATCTTAATAAGCTTTACTTTTTTTAAGCTTGAATTTACTTCAAATTCAAGCACCTTTCTCTCCTTATCTTCCATCCTTAATTTTCTTGTAATGTACAACCTTACCCCAAGAATCTCTGTAAGGCGAAACGGGGCCAGTACATGCAGGTGGAGAAACTGGCCTATTATCATATTGTAAAGTATTAAATTCCAGTTTTTATTTCACGTGGGCCTTCAAAATGCAGTTTGGGTTTTTGTTCTCACGAGCAAGCCTCCACCCTTCCCTGCCCTCTTACCAATAAGCCCCGAGTAAGCGAGCAGGCAGTCAGCATAGTTCTCCTTCAGACAGCTGCTAACAGAGCGTGACTCAGGCTGACAGTTTGTGAAGAAATCTGCAAGGCGAGATCTGCAACAGGAAGAAAAATGCGTATCTTTAAAAATCAAGCCTAAAGGCATTCTTACCTTTTACACTCTCTATTTTTGGACAAGGCTTAATATTCTTTAACTTAAATGCATGTTGGACACATTTCAGCCATTGAGAGTCTCTTTCTAAGATGCATGTCTTTCCAGAATCTATTTTTGAAGTCAGAACAAAAAAGTGTAAGAAAACAGTAAAAAAGGAACAGAACAACAGGGAAATTCCTGCCCTTTAATAAAAGAAATGTTCTGCATTTTCATGCCAGGAAAAAAAAGACAAAGAGTGATTTTATCATAAGAGGAGTCATTTTGCCTGGATCTGAACTCTAACTGGAGTCTTTTATCCAGAACAGTAATGCTGTTTTACTGATTACACAAAACTGTATGTTTGTGCTCACAGAGCAAGCAAGACTCATTGCAAGACTTGAAGCAGGACTTGCTTTGGCGCTGCCCTGAGTTTCCAGAGAGTGGGCTCACCCCTGCTCTGGGCTGGCCTGCAGGAGCAGCAGGCTGAAGTGGGGCAGCAGGCAGGAGCAGCTGGCATGGTCTCCTTGGCCCCCCAGAGCCACTGAGAATCTTGTGAAATGTGCATTCATCCAAAATCCAGAGTACTGACTCCAGGGCTGAGATGAGAGGGGAAGTGTGCTCTGCATTGAGTGCTGCTGCTGAGTGGCCACATTATCTTCACTCACCTCAGTCTGCCCGTGACCAAGGAGGGGAAAGCACTGATTATAAACAGGAGGTGCTTTAAGACCAGAAGTGAAGCTGTATTGTGATCAACTGAGTACTACTGTGTTGGAAAATAAAGGGACTAAAACACAGGGCCTCTTCTGGTTATTTGTGATTTAAAGGCCACATAATGCTCCTATTCAGGTCTGTAATATTTGTGAGGCATTGATGAGGGGGAAAAGTCCCACATCCTACAGTTGCTCCCCTGCCCATCTTAGCCTTTTAATCGTAGAGTAGTGACTTTTGTTTATTTATAAAGTGTTATTTAGACCTTTATCTGCATGGAAAAATAATCACCTTCCTACTTCAATCTTCTCTTCTGTGAAATAGGTATTAAAACATTCTTTTGCATCTGACAACCCACAGTAATGTCTCAAGATCAGATGCTTTATCTTTGCAAAGCCCTCTCAAAATCAGAATAGTATAATCTATGCATTTTCATCACTGCTCCAGCATTATGCAGATTTGCAATATAAATGTGCTTTTTCAGTTTTGCAACAACCCCACAAAAGTTAGCAGAAACAAGTGATTTGCAAGTGATTTACTTTATTTGTTTATACACCCCAGAGACTCATTATCTTTGTTTGCTTTATTGTTTTACCTACCCCTGAAAGGGACTGGATACACATCATTAATTGGCCTGAAAGTAACGATGGGCAAACATCAAAAGGTTCAGAGGCTTAGTTTGAGAAAGCATCCTATAAATAAACTCCATGCAACCTATACCTGAATTTATGGGAGCTGTTCTTATGACCGTATTTTAGTTCCATCTTTTGCTAACTGACACCAGCAAATCCACAGTTCCCTTCAAGTCACAGTCAACTCTAAACTTCTCATTCCCTCTCTTGCCTTATTTAATCACTTAACCTTGAGATGAAAATCTGTACTCAGTTGCCTTTAACAGCTTTAAAAAGTCAAACTCTCCACCGATCCTTGAGGATGACCTATGTGTATGTGTACATAAATTTCTAAATTTACATAAACCCCCCACTTAGCTGGTGAATATATACTGTACCTACCAGGAGACAGGCTGAGAAGAAAAGGGTCTCAAGGTATGGGAAGAGATAAACAGCAGCACTGTAAAGAAAATCTGGGAAAGGAAACCCTCTGTCACTGCAGTGATTCCTCTCTCAGTCAGTAATTAAGATAAAGGCTCGAATCCAGCTTTTGGATCAGCTGGGAACAAAGACAGTTGAGAGTTTCCAAGGATTTTTATAATTCTACTAATACCTGGATGAAGTCATAGAGTCCATTACATCCATCTAGTATGGAAAACCTCTGCCATGTATACACAGAAGGGCAAGCCTTCTGTATATACAGTATTCTTGCATTTCTAAAACAAAGTAGCTCCCCAGATCTAAATTTCATTATTTATGTGACCACAAATAAATCTTTTTGGCAATGGAATTATACAATCAGCATCTTAATAATTGTGAGAACACTTCTTGCAATCATTTCATCTTTCTTAAATGTCCAGTTCTCCCTTAGGTTATTAGGGGCATTGGTCCAGAGATCATTTAATACATTTCTCTTCTCTGAACGTTTTTAAGGACCGATAACTATGGAATAACACCAGTCATTTACTACCCAGCCTGCTTAAAGAACTTGTTGTTCCTGAAGAAGGTTAAAAATAGCTCTGCTGATCACTTTTGCATACAGCTTGATTTCCATGTGAATTTCTGAAGAATTTTTTGCGGTCATAAAAAGCAATGATGTGACAACATTGCACATTTAAGTTTTCCTAAGTCAACTATAGTTCAGATAGGTCTGGTCTGAGCATTACTGGACATTAACACACACCCCTTCCCTAGTGAGCCATCCAAATTTAACACAATCCAAGCTCTCACCCTCTCCTGAGATGTTAACTACACCTGATACTGATGCAGATTCATTTGCACAGGAGATAAGGCCAGAAAACAAAAACAGAGACCTCCATCTGCCATAAAATACTCCCATACTTTCAGTGCAGATCTGCTGATTAACACCCACCGAGGATCTAGCCCCAAACATTTCCAGTAGACTGGCAGTGATGAAAGTGTGCTCATCAGTGAACACCGAAACAGTGCCACTGCTATTTATCTAGAGAGGGAGACAAATTAGCCTAATGAGAACCATTAATCCTAAAGCATTGCACATGAATATTAAGAACTGTTTGGGTAAAAGAGACAATCCTTCTAGGGATGCGGAATCAGAGCAACCTGATAATAGCAGTCCTATAAAAAAATATGAACGCAATGTTAACTTAGTGCTCCTTCAGCAGGAGGCAACTTGTAGGTGGCACACTGGGGTTTCTAAGCCACGACTGAGCAGTTTTGTTGCCTAGAGAACAAACAGAACTTGCTACACATACCTTCAAGTGTGCAGAGTTTTACATGTGCAATGTACACAGACATACCTCACTGCTGGAGAGACAAAGACAAGCAGTTTTATATTGTTCATACCATGTAGCAGGACCACATTTAGAAAGCAGGATTAATTTCTTTTTCTGTCACAAAATCCTCATTGTGCACAGCAGCTTTTATGATTTCTTCCCTTTTCCTTGTATTAATAAGGGGTACTACCCAGAAATCTTTCTCCCAGGAAGATGAAGAAGGTAAAAAAAGAAAATAATCTATTTGTAGGGCAGAAATCCCACAAATTAAATTAGTCCTATCTTAGCCCTGGAAAACCAGTAGATGTTCTGGAAAGCTTACTTTAAATATTTGGTATACCACAAGCTGGAAAAGTAAGAATAATCCCATAGGCAAATTCAAAGAAAATCTGCTCAAACAACAAACAGCCTTTCTGAAAAGAAGAGAAAAAATCCCAAACCTGCTATTCTCTAATGCTTTGTATTAGTACCAGTAAAATAATTTGTAACAGTTAAAAATACAAAGGAAGCAAAGTTAATTTGCTCTCCTTATGATAGTGGCTCTTCAAATACTCAGCTGGATAAATCAAAACTTTCAATTTTTGCTTACAAATAAGCTTTGTTAATAGCAGTATTGTATTTAATCTGCATACAATTTTTGAGGCAATTTAATTTTATATTAGCACAGCCCGTTGCATAGGCAACATTGATTGGGTTTTCACTACTTTTTGTTCTCAAGACTTTGTGAAAGTTCTTTGATGTCCTGAAGTTATCTTTGATATTTGTCAGTTCTCCTTCTTTAAGGCTGGTCAATGCAGCTTTAGCATTGGTGCAACACTTAAAAGTATGATATAAATTGGGAAGTTGTAGAAAATTTTTGTAATTTTTAATTTGGATTGGGTGCAAATCATGACCTATCAGAAAGCAGCTCTCTGAACCAGAGTCCTCCCCAAGAAGTACCCATATCGCTGGGATGGCAGGTGCTGATTTCTCTTCTTTTATTCTCTCTGACTGTACTGTTGGTACACAAGGGCTGAGCCCTTGAGGAGAGAGATGCCTCAGCCTTGCCTTGGCACTGGTGATGTTCAGACCAAGCAAGACACTGAGCCCAGGTCTCCTGCTGGCTGCACACACATAAGCTGTGACGTCCACGAGAGTGGTTACAACCACTCACCCTGGTTGGAACGCAGGGAGTGACAGCTGTCCCATGCCACACCTCAGGGATGTCAGGGGAAGTCTGGACATGCTCCCTGCCACCTCTCCTCACATTGCTGCTTATGTTTAGGCATCTATTTATAGCAGTAACATAAAGAGTACGTAAATGCCAGAGCTGAGAGACTGGGGTGACTACACTAATTAGTCAGAGCTGCTCTAGCGTCTAGACACCATTTGGCGGTGCAGTCACGTAAGGGAAGTGCTGCATCAATATTCAAAACAGAAAAGAAGTATAAATCCAGCACTGAAAAAAGCCAGACTAATTCAATGAATGTGTGTCATAGTGATAAATGGCACTATTACAGAAAAAAACAACAAGTCAAAATACTTGTTCTTCTTTTGTGGGGGTCAACTGCAGTGTCCTATCTGGCTGCAAATAGCTCCCATATAGCTGGGGTGCTGCTGTTCCTGCTGGGGTTCAAGAGTGGCAAGAGGGATTGGTCAATGTGGCCAAACTAATGGCTTCATTGTTGGAGGACCATTTCATTTTCCCTTTCTTTCATAAACAGCAAGAAAATGAGGCAAAGGCCACATAAGCAATTCTATCAACCAGTGGGACAAAAAATGCCTCAGAAGAGCTCCATAATGAGAGACGACTCTCCCTGCACAAAGTAGCTTTGATCCATCATTTTTTTCATTAAAAGACACTAGAACTGTGTAATATTAATAACTCTCACACCTCCTTAGCTATCTACCACACACTATTGAGCACCTGTGAGTTGGCATTTTTATTTAAGAGGTCACTTTTCCATGTGTTTATTCTAGAGTAACCCCACTACATTTTTCCAACAAAAAGGTTGGTTTCTGTTTGGTTCTTCCTTCTCAACAATGACAGTGTCCCAGGCCTGAGGGCACTGATGTTCCTGCTCACCCCCTTGGGCTTCCCCCACCCAGGACTCCATTCAGCTCCTGCCCCAGCTGTGCTGTAGGACCTCGGTCTCCAGCCCCCCAGCCCTACCCTGCCCTACCCAGGAAGCCCCCACCCCACGCTGCACCCTAACACCCAGCTCAGCATTCGTATCTTTTGGGGAGTGGGAAGGGTAAAAGCTAAATTTCTGATAGCAAACCATTTGCTTTCCAAGACTTGAATATTGAAGGCAGTTTCTTTCACATGAGCTGATCCAAATCTTTTCCAACACTGGCAGAAACCATTACAGGATTTTACACCCCAAATACCATCTACTAACTGAAAGAAACTGGTTTTAATCTGGTTTTGCTGCTTTTTTGTTATTTTAAATGACTGTCAGCCTAAACCCAAGCAAATATTTGATTCTGGATTCAATTTATCTCTTAAAACTGTGTTGTTCATCTGGAATCAAAATACAGACAGTTATACAGTTATACAGAGGCAGCCTATTTGGATTGTGGGAAAACTAGACACAGGATCAAACAGAGGGACCACACAAGATTCATTGGGATGCCTTCTAACAGCACGAGGGCTTACTCAGAGCATCAGGCCCAGGCATAAAGTCCACCAAGGCCTCCAGAGCACCCACACTCAACCCAGCTCGCTGTCTGTACCATGTCCCCACCACATTTGCTCAGGCTTCTTGTTCACCAGGGGCTTCCTGGACATCTAACACCCCAGAAAATGGAGATCTAACTCTGAAATTCAGTCATGCATAATGAAAAGCACTTCCACCTATGCATATTTGTATTTTAAAATTAGAAGTACAAACATTGTATTCTTTCTATTTTACTCTTAACAAATTAGTACCCTAAAACCAATTCTTTCACCACACTTTGTGCAAAGAAAAATAAAATAAGTTCTATACCATTTTCTGTTAATAATATCCTTTCCCCTTTGCTCATGTCATCTGCTGGAGACCAGTTAGATCTTTTTACACAGTATCTGCTATAGAAAATCACAAGAACTTAACAAAACACTAATGCCATAGTTTATCAATGGTAATTAAATCCTCTAAGTGACTCAAGATCATGCATGAGAGTAATTTTAATTTAATATATTAGGTCTCCTTTGGGTTTAAGGGAAGCTACTAAGCTCAAATGTGATTCTAAACAAGTATGATTTATTTGAAATTGGATTATATAAATATTTATATACTACTGACCTTTTGTGTAATAAAACCAATTTTGAGAAATATGGGGAAAATCCTGAGCACAAGGTAATGCAATAAAGAATTACACTGATTCTCAGATCACTGATTTTCAGATGCTGTGACAAAAACCAGAATTTTCTCTTTCTGTTCACAGGAAAAAAAATTACCTCACATCATTTTTTAGAGGCCTGTTGGAGAGAACATCTGGAAAACATTCCACAGGAAATCAAACCTATATTAAGCATGTTTTGCAGGGCTCTGCTTCCTTGCATCGACCTTAAGCATTCATAATGTGTTTCTGTCTTCTCAGCTGCAAAGAAAACACTTCTGTCAGAGTCCTCTACAGAATGACAGGCTGAATTGTCAGCCTGTGATTTTATCAGGGCATGCTGGTAAGATTTCTATTTAGTCTACCTGTCTCTGTACCAAAGCCCTCCAGTAACATGAACAAATCCAGTTGCTCTCCAGCTACCATGAGTTTATATATTTTCATTTTGTTCCATTTCCTTTATGCTGTTTAATTTGAAGCTTCTAAATGAAAATGACTGGCATTTTTAAAGATGCCCAAGGCTCATCCCTGACAGGATGTTACTCAGGGAAGAACTACTGCATTAAGGGTAGAGGGTAGAGTTGTTCTCACTTCATGAGCTGGGCAAACAGAATAGTCTTTGAATTACAGGCTGGTAACGTAAGAAAATCACTGTCACTCTCAAAAAACAAGCCAAGGAAAAGTAGTGCTACTGCAAGTCCTTGAGCGTGCCACTGGACGCTTCAGTGTTTATTAACAACTGCTTTGTGGGTGCACGCTGAAAGGATGTGGCTCCAAGTACCTGAGAAAGACATCCATGGCAATAATATTGCCTGTAACCACTTGAATAAACTATAATAGACTACTACTAGCTCAAGCAGGAAACTGATGGGTGTTTGGAGACAGAAAATAATCTAGAAAGTCCAATACAAGTTCTCTCTTTACCAGAAAAACTTCTGTTGGTAGATGTAGTGGAACATCGGGTTTCCTGAGGTTATGCAGGGATGCTTTTTGAATAAGAAAATATCTCAGTGGTGTGTGTGATGACATTCCTGAAGGCAACAACTCCATGTCCCCTTGTCAGAGAGGTGGCTCAAGGAAAGAAAAGGTGTCCAGTGTGTGCTTGTACTCAACTGAGCACGGTCTGTAGGCAGCCAACAGGGCTGAAACCTATCCTGGAGCTACTCCAAATACTGCTCTGAACTTGGACTAAAACAATAAATATAAAATCAGAAATAAAGAAGATAAAAGCAGAGTAGAGTCTCTTTTATGTGAACCCATTTTTTTTCCATGCACAGAACAGCCCCACCAAACAGCAAGTTGAGAAGTTCTGGCAGCAGCAAGCCAAGGGAGCATTGCTCTTATTCAGCATGTTTTACTTGCTTTTAGAAGTAATATGGATATATAATGATAGTACATAAAGCACTGATTTGTAGTGTAAGTATGGAAAGCAAACCATTTTTACCAGTTAAGGATGATGTGCCATCTTAAGACCTTTTCTTTTTGACTCCACTCTCAAAAAAAATGTGAACACACGAGGCTGAGAAAAAAAATGTGAGTCCGAGAGCTGACAGGCTGTGATACACCCAGACATTTACAGGGGTTGTTCTGAAATGAACTGTCCATTCTGAAAAAGATTTTGCAATGCTGCATGATGGCCAGTTACTGAGATGTATCTCCAGCATTTCACAATGACTAATTGGCAAAGGGAACATCGTAACTGAGAGGACAACCACTGTGATTTATGCTTGAACTGGAACAAAAGAAAGTGAACTAAACATTCAAATAATACAGTTTGAATTTAACAGAGTTCTTAGTTGTATGTGCCTTACAACAAAAAAGCTTCCTTTAATGGTTTATAGAATGTGCTTGAAAAAATATAATGTAAGCACAAACACCTGCACATAAGGTCATCTATTAATAATCTTACACAAGGGTCACAGCTAGCTCACATAGAAAATCTGTCACCAAGAGTAAACACACACCAGAAAAACCTTTCTGTATCACTTGTTTTAAAACCATCAGGTCATTAAAGCAGAGGAAACAACCACCACCTCTGCTGAGAAGTCTTTGCAGACACTGGTACATTTGCATCTGGCTTCCACTTAACAGGAGTTACTCCAGTAACATGGTAGTTTTTGTTAACATCATGAAAGCAATGCAATTTCTATTCAGTAAACATTAGAATGCTAAAATTTGAAAATATGCATGTGGCTGTCACTTGCTCTGCTGAGAAACAAAGTTTTATTTTTAGCTCCAGTGCTTACATTTTCTTGCAGCTATTTTAATAGATGAACTGCCACCAGAAATATTCTCTCACTGGGCCCTGATGTAGAATGATATAAATAACCTTTACAAAGTCCAGCATAATGGAATGGTAAAATCAGTTGGCATTCTTCTAATTAGCACTGCCTGAAGATTTACCTACACAGAACAGGAAGAGCCAAATATTGCCCTGGAATAAATCCACTGAAGTCACTGATGTCAGAGGAAGTACACTGGGAATGGGCTTGATAGAATAGATCTGTTTTTTACACTAAACACAGAGCAGCTTCTTGCCTGTAGCATATACATGACTTGAAGTAAATGAAAAAAACATTTTGACTTATTAAAGAAAATGCTATTGTGTGATATATACACCCTTTCTTTGTCCCAGAAACAGCAAGTTGGCCAAATGTGACTGGGGGTACATAACACATCTTCTCTTCACCACATCTAATAGATCAGGGGGTGGAAACCACTCATGCAAACCAGTGGATGCTTAACTCTTCTCTACAGAAATCTCTCAACAGACAATTCAAAATATCAGCAGTAGCAGTACTCTTAGTGGAACCCCATCCAGCAAAGCAATTAAGTACTTGCTTAACTGTAAGGACATGAGTAGCTTCAAATTAAGATCTCTATTAAAGTTTAATGCCAAATTTAACTGTCCTCTATTTCAATATTTTTGACTAAACATGTGTGAAACTGCTTAATTAACATTTGAAGTTTAATCTCTCCCCCCCCAATAAATTAACAAAAGAAAGTGGGTCACATTAGCCCTGCTGTAACCTCCTCCCTGACTCATGTTTCTAATCTGCAGGCTTCTTATTTCTTAAATTATACAGGCAGCTTTTCTTTTCCACTTAAATTAACAAAATAAGGCTTTTCAAACAAAATGAACACTCAGGGGAGACCTTATTGCTCTCGCTGAATAGAGGTTGTAGCAAGGTGGGGTCTCTTCCAAGTAACAAGTGACAGGATGAGAGGAAATGGCCTCAAGTTGTGCCAGGGAAGGTTTAGATTGGTTATTAGGAAATTTTTTTTCATGGAATGAGTTTTCAAGCATTGGAACATGGTGCCCAGGGAAGTGGTAGAGTCATCACCCCTGGAAGTAGTTAATAGACCTGTAGATGTGGCACTTGGGGACATGGTTTAGTGGTGGGCTCAGCAGTGTTTGGTTTTTGTGGTGACTTAATGATCTTAAAGGCTTTTTCCAACCTAAACAACTGTCTGAAGGACCACATTTAGATAATACGAATGCCCCAGGTTCTTAAAGCTGAAACACAGTGGTCAAAATTACCTCGCTCAGCTCATGGAGTCATTTTGACAAGAAGGAGACTACCATGGAAGCACGGTATCTAAACACAGCCTGTAAAACCTGAATCACAGGCATCCACGTTTATTTTGTGATTGTTGTATGTTCACACATGCACCCTTTACTGCCACTTTCACTTCTTCAGCCCTGTAGCCAGGAAATATGGAATATTCAGTGCCACAGGTTATTTTTAACCTGATCAGCAGAGGATCCACCTGACTGGAGGTATGATTCCTGGAGAGTTTCGAGCTTGCCTGACAAGGGACCTTTGTGTGAAGACACTGTCTAGCTGCTGCTTCTTGGAGCATGAACTCCCTTCATTGGTACAGCACAAAGCCAAGGGAAAGTGGGGTGCAGGACTAAAGCAGAGCCCTTTTTCTAATTACTGTATCCTCGTGTCTCTCCTGCTTTCCGAGAAATGTCAATCACCCAGCCAGCTTTTAATCTTCAAGCCCCTCTTAAGCTGAACAGAGAGTATAAAAGAGGGCCAGCCAAGCAGATCTTGGCACTTGCAGAATGAGATCCATCCACACTTCAACAGGGACAAATCCGTCTTATTTTGCTGGGTGTTAGGATTTTTTTTTTTTTTTTATTCCAAAGGGATTTATGGATATCTTATAAGGAGGAACTGCTTGATTCATTTTGAGTTTTACTCAGATGGAAGAAATTGAAAATTACCTTTGTTTCTGTGGGGGAGGGGAGAGCAATATTATGTCTATTTACTCCGCTAACAGAAGACATCAAAGTAATGAATCATGTAAGGGACTAAACGGGAAGAAAATAATACAATATTGCAGTATTTTCTATCTTTACTTTGCCTTTCTTGAAAGGTTTTTGCTTGTTTTGCAGAGGCTGCATTAATAATTTTTTTCAGGCTAGCAATTCCCCAGACACATATTCCTCTACACCATCAAGTTTCCTCTGCAGAGTACAGAAGTTTCTTTCCCACCTCCCTTCAGAAACCGTTTTTTGAATTTTCTGAACTGTCACCATGCCTCACTATTAGCTCATTAAAATGAATGAAAACCTGGTTGTTTGGGGTTTTTTTTTCACTTAAATAAACCTCTAGCAATATGTACATATATGCATATATTTACATGCCTGTATATACATATATGTATAAAAATCACTCTTCAAATTCAGCCTGTTGGGAGGTGAACTTGTGGGCATGGGCCAAAAGGTAGATTTAATTTTTTTTCTGTCCTGCTTGGTATTCTAGAGACACAGGAGCTCTCCCGAGTGCAGGTGAAGAGAGCTCAGGTTCACCCTACTACACTGCAAGCATCCTACACCTGCTGCAGGGTGAGTCAGGCATGAGAGGTTTTGCACCCTCTCCCCAACTCAGTCTCCAAATACACAATGCAGGAACACCTTGCACTTCTCTAGAAATCTGGAGTGTCCTTTTCTTAATGTCCTTAACAGCATTACACAAACTGCTGTTGTCCTGGTTTTGCACAACCACAGCAAACTGATCATCTCAAGGAGCTGCTGGAGTGATCTGAGTGCCAGATTGATATAAATGCCCTGGAGGGACTCAAAGCCAGCTCTGTTATCCATAACTGTATAATGCTACTGAGTCCTTCATGAAAATACCCACCAAGTGCCCTTTTAACATGCAAAACTAGAGTCAGGCTGAGAGTGAGCTCTCAGGTTTTTATCTGACCAACTGAATTGTCACCAATATCAGCTACAAGGCTCAGAAAGGGAGGCAGCACCTCTGTTTTCCCTCTCATTTGCTGAATTACAGATGATCACTGGACCGTGGCAGGATATGGAGGGAGGAAAAGCACAACATGCAGAGAAACAGGTGAGGAGGCACCGTAAGTGCCGGTAATAGAATTCAAACGTGTCAGAGAGATGGTGAAAGTCACATAATTGTAGGAAGATCTGGAAAGAGGAGATGAAAGGAGACTAAGCAAGGGGAAGAGGCAGGAGGTAAAGAAAAGTAAGAAAAAAAAAAAGAGAAAAATGAAAGAGGAGTGTAAGGAATAGAAAATTTGAAGAAAAGGTCAAATTTCTTCTTCCCCCCTCCCATCCCCTCCCACACATCCCTCCAGTGCACTGCTCCCTGTTAATGCTATAACTGAGGATGACTCCCTCCTAACAGAAGATGCTGGGCTCCCCCCATCCTGGAGCAGGACAAAATTGGTTGCCTGCACATTTATAAAATCCCACCACAGATTTGTCTCTAGTGCTGAACCACGAGGGTGCAGAGTTTGCAGCCAGCAGTGGCACTTGCTGCAGGAACTGTCCACAAGATTCTCACACAGAGAAGCCACTTTTACCAACAGGTTATAGGGGTAAAGCACCTTCACAGGCCTTATGGAAAAGGAGCACAGACCCACTGACCCCCTTTCCAAAGTAATTTATCACTGAAAATGTTCAACAGAATAGCATGAAGGAAAATTATTTCCTTGGCAAGTTTTTTGATGTTTTCAGGAAATGCAGCAAGCAGCTGAGCTTCTGTTCTAACATTTCCAGTGGGTGAACTCTTCTCTGCACTGACAACGTTTGCACATCTTCACACAGTGTTCTGATACCTGCAGAAGAACATATCTTTCATACAGACCTGAATGGGTGGTTGCAACTAATCTAAGATTGGATAGGACAGGTGACCAGAAACTGGTCAAGAGGTAAGAACACACCAAGGAAAGCATATTTATAAAGATTTGGCTCTCTGAACACACAATGCTGAAAACAGTTTTCACTGTATTTTCAAGGAGATGACCCATGTACTGGAACCTAATTGAATATTTCATCATTATCCTTCAGATATCCCACAAGAAGAAGTTATTTAAATATGTTATGCAGCAATTTTATATTTTTTCTCAGTGTCAAACAGCTGCAGACAGCAACATGTACTTTTTGCAGAACTAAAGGCAAAAATTTAAGAAGTCAACTGTCTTCTGAAATTAGTGAAGAACTTCTTTCTGGCTATTTGAGCTTCAAAAATGAGCTTCAATGACTTTACCACTCATTTCAAGTATAACTATTGTGGAGGACAAGAAACATGCTTTTACCAGTTTCTTTTATGAGAAAAAAATGCTGCCCTTCTTTCCTGATCTTTGCAGCACATGAATGGATTGAAAGCATTATTTCAGTAAATAATGTGGCTTTATCATTATCATTCTGGTCAATGTCTTCTGAGCATATACAGGAAAAAGCCCAAGTATGCAAATTCAAAACTCAGATTATTAAAAAGACCAAACTAATGACTCACACTTTCATTACTCAAGCAAAATAGTATTTGCAGAAGTGTCAAATGTGATAGTGGCAAATATGAAGCACTCTGTCCTGCATTTACAGCAGGATGGTATTCTTAGAACATGCCAGTCAACTTTCTGAAGTTTCTAATTGTTGGCTGAAGTAATCAGATCAAAAAGTTCCTCAGAGTTTTGTTCTATTCCAGGACATCACTGGAGAAAGTTTTCTGTAATACATTGCCTTTTCTTAGATTTGTTTATGGTCACATGGTCACAACAAAAAAGAACTCTGATGGCTTCTTCTTGGTTTTCTTTTTTTTTTTTTTTGCTCTTCTCACTGATTATTGACAGCCATGCCTGAGAGACTACAATTGTTTCAGAGTTGGATATGGACTGGGATACAAGTAGAGGAAGCAGACAAATGATGATGGAGGTGAACCATTCAGCATTATGATGAAGTTGAAAATTAGGACTATTTACATAAGTCAGAACATATTTGCATTTCCTGACATTTCAGGTCTCTTTTTCCCTCCATCGAGAATTTGTTATATAACAGATAGATAAATGAATTTAAAAATAATAAAAAAGCAAAGTATCCTGCCATCTCTGGTACCTGCAGTTTGGCCAGATTGCTTCCCTGCCCTTAACTCTGTTTCAAGAACTGATCTGGTGATATTTACACCAAGATAAAGCTTTTAAAGAGCATTCAAAACTGAATGTTTAAATACTTTACACAGGCCCAGCTGATATTTTATACAGAGTACAGGCAGACTCAAATCTTGTATTTCTGAGTAAGAAGCATTCATAAACCATTTTATGAACATATTTTCAGAAAAGCTTTAGAACTTGTACCCCTTGTCTAAACTATCATTATGAAAAGGCTTTAATAGGTGTAATAAGCATGCAAATAACAGTTTCTATATTACTGGCTTCACAGTAGGCAGAATGTATTTTCAAATTATTCTGCCATTTAGATACTCTTTCTGATTTCAAAATGAAATAGAAGTTATCAGAGTTAGAATTACATACCTGCTGACTACTGTTTTAATTATTCTAAATGTATCTGGAATTACTGTAACGACTGATATTTATCAGTGCCAGTAGTTTCAACAGCAAAGAGGAGATCTCCCATTTCTTTCCTGCCCTGCCCAAGTCCCTGTTTTCCTGCAGGGCCAGGGGAACAAATCTCACCAATTTCCTTTAAGTGCACAACCAGTCACAGAGACAAAACGTCTTTCACTGCCTTATAGGCTGGGATAGCTTTGGTGCCAATTCCTCCTCTCCATGACAGCAGTGAGGGAAGGCATTAAACCACCAGCAGTTTAGAGAGCCCAGGAGGTTGTAACACCAACGTGAGGTGACTCTCAGCAACACATCCAACTTGCTTTATGTCCACAGGCCCTAAGAGCTGCACACACTGAGTCTGCCCCAGAACCTGCAGGTATTTGCCCACCCATTCCCTGGTACCAGTGTTGCCCCCCACCCTCACAGCCAGGTCTCACTGAGCCTTGGAAGAGTCAAAACTTTTTAATTTTGACATTCCAAAGCAAAAGAAGCCACCATTTATTTACAAATAAATCATTTTTCATCCCAGGCTGGCCGCAACTTCAGGCAGAGATTTTACCAAGCTTTCCTCTGCAACATTACAATGGAGAAAGCACAACATCCGACTCATGAAGTTAAATTAAACAAAATGCCATTAAAAACTTAACTGCTGGGACAACATTAGATCAAAACTGACCAAAGAAAAACACACTAATGAGAGAAGTAATGGCAATAATTTAACAAGTTAATTCCAGAACACTACAACCCAAAGAACAGGGAGAAGTCTCTCTGTAAAACCCTCTTTCCAATTTCACACTGACAGTTTGGCAGAAAACACAGTAAATATACTGTAACTCCACTAATTAACAGACTTGTGTATAGGGAAGGCAATACATATAAGCAAAAATACTAATGGAACAACATGGAAATAGAAGATTGATTGCTCCAAGACTACACCCACCCAGCTTTCATAAACTGCAACAGCATCAGCAGTGAGGGTGCTGAGCTCAAGTCAGACTGCTCTGATTTAAATCTGCTCCTGTTGTGGTCAGTAGGAAACCTGTCTCCGGATTCCCCCAAAGCCACGAAAGGAAGGCCACTGCTCACCTCCTCACTTCTGAACAACACTTGAGCACATCTGAAGTGCTACTGCAAAAAGCTTAAGACCAGCAGTAGAAATCTCATAAACAAACTTCAAAGTAAATATTTTACCAGGCATAAGTAAGTACTTATTAAGATTTAGATCGTATCTTCAGTGTCCTTGACATTTTACAATAGTGTTTATCTCCCTTGTTTGCTAATTCACAGAATTGTATAATCTACAAGAAATTTGCACATTAGAAACAAGCAGGATTCTTGGGCACGACTACATAAATATGAAATTAGCACAACAATGCTCTAATGTAAACATACACAATGCTAAGTAGGAGCAAAGCATTTCCTGAGGGCAGAGGAGGCCCTGTATGCCACTGGATAAGCACTGTGTGACGACCTGCAGGGACCCCAGGAGCGGAAAGGACCCAGTTTGTCCTGTGGAGCAGGGCTGTGCACTGCCGGAACACACAGGGAGAGAGGCTGGGAATTGGGTCAGTGAATCAATGATCCCCCAGCTGCATCAGCCCAGCACTCCTCTCAGGGGAGGGGAGATAAAACAATTTCAAGGCTGGACCAGATAGTGGGATTTTGTCTACAATGTGGACTCCTTTTTTTCCAATGAATTAAAAACATGTGAGTAGTCTGTGCATTGTGCCTATTTATGAAGTCCAACATGAAGCTCATATTCCCAAGTATTAGTACTCACATGTACAGTGAAAATAAATACCATGACAATGAAAAAATCTTAATTTTTACCCAGCCACAAATGGGACATAAAAATCAGAATGAGACATCATTTTGTAGAGACACCCAATGTTTCCAACAAAAATCTGTAAAAATTAAACTGGGTATTCAAAGACTCCTCCATAATGCCAGGGAGTAGCTGTGAACAGTTTTAGAGAAGGCACACACTGTAAGCAAATGAGGGCTCTTGTTACTCTGTTAAGGATGTAAGAGGCATTTGCTTTTTTCCCTGACTCATCCTTTTTCTTAGTGGGTATTCTGACCCTTAGTCCTGGCAAATCCATCAGCACCAAAAAGTTCTCTCTGGTACCTCATGAATCACTCCCCTGCCATGTGCTATCTTACCTGCAGATGTAATTCTTCTTGCAGGACTCTTGTAAATTCAGGCAGTTTGGTTTCTCCCTGTCCTCATATGAACACACAGGAACAATAGTCTGCCGTCTCCTCTCTGTACAGGCTACGTCTCGACAGGAGCAGAAGAGCATCCCGTAGCTGTGCTTTGGGGGGACCTTGTCAAAAAATTGCCGGAGGGCCTTATGACACTTCCGCTTGTTACAGATCTCATTAGACGTGCTGCTGGTGCAGGGGGTTATGTAAGCAGATCTGAACCTCTTGCAGGTATCATTTAGGTTACAAGCTTTGGCTGCATCCAAGCAATTGTTCCCCTTTGAAAGTACTGGCTCCACTAGAAAAAACAACACAACAGCAGTGAGAAACGCATCACATTTACACTGTGCTTTGTGGTTATTTCACTGTTAACGAGATCCTCAATACATACATCTGTTACATACAGAACTTTCAGTGCCAGATACTGGGACCAGTCCTTCTGTTTCTCAGGGTAATGGTTTAAGAAGTGAACAAGAGCACAGGCATGCGGTGAGGGCAGAGTGCTGGCGAGCAAACGACACTCTGGACAGGCTGCACTTCATCTTCTTTGTAGCAGACATGCAGGGCGAGTATTGGGTAAGACTTGGTCTCACTAAACAGCTCTTAAAATTCCTGGTAAATTGGAAAGCCTATGTCTGGCACAAGAACACAGAGAGAACATGGGCTCCTAACTCTGGTTTTGTAAAGCTCTGACATTTCCCATTTTTATTCCCTTGAACAAGTTAAATGACATGCCGTGTCAAGCCCAAGTGACAACATTTACAAGTAACCTGTGTACTGTGCAGAAAGTAAAATAGACATGCCCATTACTACATTTTTTGAGGTCTGAGAACAGCCCACCCAGATAGAAGGGAAATCAGGTGCAGTCCCATGACTGGGAGCTTTCTAAGGCCACCTGCAAGGTCTGCAAGCTCCATGCTTAGGTAAAATAGTGCCATAATATCTACAGATGCCACCTGAACCCTGGAAAATGTATGAACTTTACAAGCTTTGAAGAAGCTGACATAAAATTAAAAGGTGACTGTGAAAGGAACATTTTAAAACAAAGCATATGTCCCTTTCTCACATATACGCATGTACACACTACAAGAAATTACAGGAAAATTAAACTCAGATATAAGGTAAGGCTATAATTACACATTTAATTTTGCAATACATTATCCAGATATTAAAACCCGATAGATGCTTTGCTTATAAACTAAGGCAACTGGCATTAGATTGCAAAATTCAATTAAGAATAATCGTAATGCTGCTTTGGAAATTAGGAATGCCAGCATCACAGATGCAAGAAAATACATTAATTTCCCATACTACAAAATCTGCAAACTGAACAAAACACTTTGCAAATATCTAAAATCTGCTGCAACCTCTTGGAGGGAGCTGGCCAAAGATAAAACATTTTAAACTAGCCAAAGCTCTAGGTTACTCTTAAAAAAAGCTTTTATCCTAGACCTTTCACCTCCACCCAGAAACTCACTCCAAGGTCCTTCTACAGTTCAATGCTACTCATCTCCATTCTCCTATCACTCTGCTTTCCATTCCCAGATCAGGATATCACGCTTTTCTCTTTTCCCGCGGCAGAATAACACAAAGCAGCTTGGCTGAGATGCTGCACTGAGGTGCTGTATTTGTTGGAACACAATGTGCCCAGGATGGGCCTTGGCTGCTTGCACACACTTCCCATTATTCAAATAGATCACCTTCAAGTGCCCCATGCATCCTACCTACCCCAAAATAACACGAAACTAAGGAGCATTGCATCTGAGTTTCACTCTAGCAGTGTGCTTAAATATGTTTAGTGGTTTGTGCATTTAACCTTTGTAATTTAACAATCATGCTCCAAGTCCTTCCCAATCTCAGCTGCTTGCACAATAAAATGGCAACTTTTTGCATCTTATCTTCATATATTACAAAACTGTAAACATGCAACATTTGACTATAAATTGAGAGCCAAGCATTTCTTATAATAGCAGCCTACAACAGATTAAGCAACACCAGATGCAGAAGAGATGAGATGCCCAAAATACAACCCTCTCATAAAATGGTAACACTTTTATATAAAATGTTGTACTACATTAGCATACAACTATAATATTAACTATGAACTCTCAAGTTTTTTTATGTAGTATATAGAATTATATGTTTAGTACAAATATAATTACTATGTAATCTGCAGGGCATATAATTATGCAATATATGAATAGTATATGCTAATTACTATGTGATTGCAGAGTAATTACATGGTTATTTGTGCCTGGGAGTCAACTGCTGAATTCCACTCTTTAAAACAAAATTCTGTGGAACAGCTCTGAATGGGGTATTGCAATATGAACAGACTTCAGCTTACTTATTGATATATGCTGCTACAGAATTAAAAAGCACCATGAATACGAGAACCTCAAAAATCAAAAGCGACAGGTTAATCAATCTTCTTTAAAAGGCAGAACATAAGCCAAGACACTGACAGTGCAAAGAGCAGTCAAAGTTATCTTGGGTGAGAGCTGAATTAGGTGCAGAGTGTTCATGAATGATAGTTATGCATATTCACATCTGTCATTCAGTTTGTATCTGCCCAAGACTCACATATCTCTGCATGTCAACTCTGAATACAGACTGGTTTTGGGGGGTTTTGCTTTTTAAACCTGCCCTGGCTGTAAAGTGCCCCTTGACTTCTCTGTTTTCACACCTCTTTAGCTATTGCCTCTGGCATACTTGTCATAACTTTATACAAATTATTCTTACCTTTAAAAACCAAGATTAAATGTAAAAGGGATGCATCAGCTGCATCTGAATTAAACCGGACTGTTTAAACCAACTCTTCTCATTAACACCAACTTCTCTTAAGCTTTTAAATTATATTTAAATGCAAAATTGACAATCAGCAACACATTTAAAGCTTTATTTTTATTGCAAAAATGTAACACCATTAGTCCTAAGTCCTGTGGTAACTACAAACAGTTAAAAATACTGGGAGTGCTCCTGAGGATTCCTTATGCAGCAGTAATTTATAAGGTCACAATTTCACCCAGCTTCTGTTCCGCAAAGCTTAAATTATTAAGACAGGCAGGAGGTTGGCTCTTACCAGGTACTGACTACTTTAAAAGCAAATGTATCTAATCCAGAGCTACTCTTCATGAGAGAATCCTTTGGGAAAGGTTTGTGTAAGGAGATCCTTTTTCAGTTTTCCCCTCTCTTGGGGCATTAGGATATGGACTGGGGGCAGTCAGGGCAGGAGGAGCCTGGGACAAGTAAAAATTTCTTTGCACCACCATTTCCCAACCCAGATCTTCCTCTCTCCCAAATCCGCTTTGCCTGGGCCCATTCTGGGATTCTCTGCTGAACCATGCAGCTCTCCACTCCTGCCAAATCACAGCAGACTCTGTGGAAGTCACTTCCAGGCAGGTGACAGGCGGCACCTCATGGCTGTGAGCAAGGTCCTGGGTCCTGCCTGCAGCACGGGGTCCAGGAGAGCTGAGCTGGAACATCCAGGATGCTGCTGCCTCCCAGCAGGAGCCTCCATCCAGCAGCTGAGGGTGCTGCCCTGACGGGGTGTAGGCAGAGCACAGGCAGGGTCAGGAGCTGTGCCTTGGTGGGAAAGCAGCAGCTCCAGGTGCCTGAACCCACCCTCCCACCAGGCAGCTGCTGCACACCACACACACAGGCTGGGGCAGAACCACTGGGTACTGACACCTGCCTTTTCCTGCACCCCCAGCTCTTCTATTGCACATGGAACACATGTGGCACGTTTTCTGATCATTTTTACTGGTGAAAAAGCCCACCTTGTACTACAGTGTAAGGTGCAGCCACTTCCAAGTTTGTTACCTCCTGCATCCCCCCACCCTGACCCAACACTGCTACAGCTGCAGCAGTCCTGGATTCAGCCTCCCAAAGACCACAGAAAGAAGACAGCCAAAAGCTCCAGTCTTTTATTCAGAGGTGCTCCTTAAGTTTTAATGGGGCTTCCTCTACCCTGTTTGATCTTCGTCGTGCTTCACTCTCTTTCACAGTCCCTCCACCTTAATCTTTCATTTTCCTTGCACCTCAATTCCTATTTCATTTCTGCACCTACTGTGTCTCCTCACCTCCTGTTAACACACCCCATGGTGCTCAAGAGGGATTCTCAATGGATACTGGGAGCTTCTTATTTGTGCTCCCACCAGACAGAAGGATCACAAGGAATATTAGTTGTTCTATAAGATTCTTATTAAGCAACAAAATGGACACTTAGTTTTCAATTTTCTTACAGCACGTAAAAGGCAATTTACTGAGGTTGTCATTAAAATTACCATTACTATTTGCAAGTAATTAGCATTAGTAGGTTTTCTAGTGGATATAGTGAAGGGAATGCTGCAAAGAGAGCAATAAATGTTAATGTGGTGGAAGGCAAAATTACAAAGTGATAAAGGTGACCACATGGGTATGGGCCTTCTCCAACACCGGTGCAGAATATGGCATATAGGAACCAAATACTGACCAAAATTAAGAAGAGAGCCATGATCCCACTTTAACAAAAGTGCTGCTGTGGGGTTCACCAAAGTACTCTTGCTTTGTAAGAAAAGCAGATTAAAAAAGAAGGAAAGCATAGCAAATATTGTCATCTGCATTTTAATGGATTAAAACAAACTGCCATTTTCCTGGACAAATCATTTCTAATCCCAAACAGTAGACAAAAAAATGAGTCATCCCAAAAAAAAATTCTGAGATGGATACACAACGTTATTCTGAAGTTCTACTTCTCTTCTGCTCAGTATTTAGAGCACAGATGGCCTATTTCAGACCTTTTCCATAATCTTAATAAGCAGGTGACTTAATTTTTAAAGTAAAGCTCATTCATTATCAGCTATGCCCAGGGCTTTCAGAGTACTGCCACATACAGCAAGATGCACATTGACATTACAGTTGATGTCACCAGGTGACAAAGATGAGACTGACTCCTGTGTGCCTGTGAAAGGTACAACCAAAGCGACACAACAAAAAGACCTAAACAAACAAAAATGCCTAAACTTCGGCTTCCTAATGCCAAAGCTGAAACAGTTTGCATTCCTGGTTAGTCATTAAGTCTTTGATCTCACAAATTGCCTAGGTCTCTAGAACTCTTTCCTGAATAACCCCATAAATTCTCTTGAGGAGGTAAATACTGTCTCCTGTGGGAGCCATTTAGAGATTGGGAACAATCACATTGCTTAGCATGAACCAACAAGCATGATTTGGAAGCATTCATCTTCCATGTTATGTTTGGAAGTGTTCAGCTACTGTGTTATGTACAACTGCTACGTCTGAAGTGTTTCCCAACATGCCCTGGCCTTTGTTTTTATGAGACTCCACTGGTGAATCATCAGCTGGGATCTTGCAGACTTTGGTTCAATGCCTTCCATGACATGAGAGACTCAGAAACACTGTTCTCATTTCCCAGAAGGGCTCTCAAACCATCTCACTGCAGAGTGTTCTCAACAAGGAAATGGTGCATATTGCAAAGCAAAGAGGGAGCAAGGTGGTTCAGCCCAGGAAGGAGAGCTCTCCCTGGCAGACAGATTGCTGGGTCCTGGCCTGCACCCAGGAAAGAGAGTTATTTCTCTTACAAGAGCAATGACTGGAAACCTTCCCTGAAGAAGCGTCTATAAGCCTGCACAGGCATGATCCCACTTGTACTCCCTGCTTCTAATTCCTCCCAAAAATACATAACCCCTTCCTCTACCACATCTCCTTCCCTTCCTTCCAGACCAAGCTACTGCCAAACCCACCAGGTACCCTCCCAGGCTTCCTGAAATCCCACAGACATGAGCAGAGAGCAAAGACATCCCACTTGCTCAAGGACTGTTCTGATCACTACCTTAGTGACTGAAGCAACATGACATCTTGTGTGGGGTGCCCATTAAAAGAGTGGCTGTCTACCCCCAGGAGCACACACTGACTGCTGTGGGGACAGATACACCTGCCTGAGGCTGGGAATCTGGCTCCTCTGGTCCAAAGTCTTCCAAGAAAGCTCAGTTTCTGTATTTCTGTACACCTTTCACTAGACCAGGTTGCTCAAACCCCACCCAACCTGGCCTTGAACATTTCCAGGGATGGGGAATCTGATAGTTCTCTGGGTGACCTGTGCCAGTCCCTCACCATCTTCTCAGTAAAGAGTTTCTTGTTACTTTCTCATTTGTTTGCTTGTTGTTAAAACAGTTTTCTCTGTGCACTTCATAAAGATTCTGAGCATCTTACTAAGGTTTTTTAGATACCACCTGGAAGCAGAGGCTTCTGACTTTCAGGTGGATGGATGTATCTCTTGCTTTGTTCCTGGAAGTTTAATTCTATGAATGGGGCCACATTCTCTAAATGTTGTGAGGTTTTTTGTCCAAGTTCACCACTGGATCTGGGCTCTAATACTCAACAGGTTCTTGTCTATATTTAGACTTAGATCCTCCTTCAGGTGACCAGTACCTGGTGCATTTCACTGACACTGCAAATAAAGGTTGCAGTGAATCTGCAACTCCTGTGCTGAATATGTATTGATTAAAAAGGGGGAAAATGATATCTTACCATTTCCTTTAATTCTTTACTGGGGATGACTGGGGAAAGGATGAGCAGGGAACTCTGAGGGGTTGAGCCCTGTGGATTGACTGAGGGACATCTGCTTGACTTACGGGTTATGTAAGAGGAAAGTCTCGCAAATCTACAGTGATCTGGTTTAAATTTTAGTTCCACGAGGGCAGAGAGGGAAAGGAAACCCTGCTCCCCAGTGTTAACAACACTGTGCTACAAACTGCTGAAATTCTGTCTTTACTCACATATATCCTCATCCATCAACTTTCATTTCTGTTACAAATGTAATGACAGGTTATGCCAGGGTCCCTAATTTTCCACATGGCACTGAGGACAGCAGTTGTACTTTATATTCATGCTAGCACAGTTAAATCTATTTTGTTCACTAGAGCTATTCTGAATTTTCAATAATTGAAGTTATGAATTTGGCTCTTTAAAGCTACTATTACTTCTGTCCAAAGTATCTCACTTAGGAGGCAGAAATGCATTAATAAAGTCAGAGGTTGCTAAACAAAGAAACTACAGTTGTTGCAAACTGATCCGGTCACTGTTTCTCACATTACTGCACCAATGATTTCTGTTCTACCCTAAAGAGGTTTAGGGTGTAAAGATCATTTTAACCTATCTACACTGCACTAACACCAGGGATGGATTATGCATGACTGAGGCTGTGTACAGCATACATTTTTTTCTGAGGGATTCAGTCATTCCACATACAATTCAAGCTCCGTACCGAGTGAGAGGCTGGGTTTGTGATGTGGAAGGTTATCACCAGAGTTTCAGCTGAGTTCTTCTGATTAATTTCCCCTTAAAGACAGTCGGAGTGCAAATGTGTTAGTGCATATGCTCTCGTTTTATACAGTTCAGTATTTTATTATTAGCTAAATACCAAGTCATCAGAATTAGGAAAGAACGAGCAGACATGGAAATAGAAAATAAACCTGAGAAAACATTCAAACCTACACAGTTGCCATGAGGAGTGATTTACTGCCCACAAGTTCTCAAGACACAGGGAGGGACTGTTTTGCCAAAGTCATGCCAATTTAGAGGGCAACTTACAGCATTTCTTTTTACTGCTACAGAATTGAATTCACAACTTGTTTCCTCTTTTCCTCAGACTTGATTAATTACCATGTTAACATAACTACTATTCTCCTGCTTATAATGGGCTCCCTCTAAAGTGCTGCCCTAGCAAAATAAACCAGGAGAAATCTTCTAGCTCTTTGCTCTAGCACTGCAATCCTTTCTAATCTCACTATTTTTCAAATTTATGTGCCATTCCAATAAAGCTTGTGTGAATATTACAGCAAATCAGATAATACAAGGTTATGACCCTTGTAATTGATCCTTCAAGGTTCTTTTTCCCTTTTTTTTTTTTCCAGCTGACATGGTAAAAATCACATTTAGCTGTGCTTGTTGACACTTGAGAATTCACTTTGTTGGTCGTATACACTGTTTCAGAGAGATCACATTACATAATGATGTATTTCTGGTGCTTCATTTCTTCTATACCTACAACCCCATTAAGCTGTAAGCAAACCTCCCGTGGGGCTGTAAGACTGCAAGTATCAAGGGGGCAATGCTCCCATCCTGTTCAGAGGGAGCGTGGCTGGAGTAGTGTATTATGTGAGGATACAGGGTTAAACATAAGCTACTACTTAAGTAGTTTCAAATAAATAAAAGCAGCTTAAAACAAAACGTTAAATTTCCATTTGTAGAAAAATACACATTTAAATGAACACAGGGCATGTATCCCAGCACTAGGAATCAGTTTTCTGGAGCAATGGTTTCTGTATCACATGACCACTGGAATAAAGTGATTAATTGGACTGTCTCAGTAAATGCAATCATTACACATTTAATTAACCTTTTCAACCTCTTATACCTTTTCGTTTTGTTATGCATTAGATTTTTACAGTTTCCCAGTTATTATGCTTGACTACACTTAAAACAATGTGGAGTTCTGTTAGAAAGATAAGAAAAACAATTGAAACAGCTCTTTCTGTTCTAATAGGAAAATACCACTGATACTGTCATCATCAGGGTAGTTATAAATCAGGTGGAGGACAGACATTCAGAACTGTGGCTACGTTCCCACCTAATTTTTGTTTTGGCAGCACACTGTTATTTAATGGCTCTGGCTACCAGGAAACCAGCTTTTGAAAATTCTTTCTCAACCTAGTTATAATTACTCCATATAAATCATACAATGATCAATTATAACAATCTTAGCTTCATCCATTATTTAAACTTAGCATTTGAATCTACACAGCAGGAGTGCAGGAAATTCCAAAGTCCCTTCTCTGCTCGTTCACAACTTCTTTATTCCTGAAGCCATGCCAGCTGCAGGAAAGAAGGGGCCAGATATGCTCTTAGCTGGGACATCAACACCTGAACTAACCACAGATTTCAGACAAGCAGTGGTTTCTGGCTTGGTTTTTTGTCTGGTTTTTTTTTTTTTCCTAACCACACTGTTACAGTTGGTGGAACTAAATTCAACAGGAGATTTTACATTCTTTACTCTGGTGGACCAGAATCGGAGGAATTATACACACTGACAGCACAGAATATTCTTACTTTACAGTGGCCTAGGTCTTCCTCACACAAATGCATATAGACACATTTGAATAAACACATATATATGTACTAGAATGTTTCAGTACTATTTGGCTTCATGTCTCATTTCACAAGATAGCTACTGTACATTTATTAATCAGCATGTGGAAAAAAAATCAAAATGTTTTTGTCTAACTTGAGGTTGATCCTAAGATACTTGAGCTCAGTGTGATATGAACATGAAGTCTGATGGAACAAGGAAAGAAACTGAAATGAACTTTCACAAAGGCTCAAGCAAAACATCCAAACCTTTTTCAAAAAAACTTCAGAACTATAACTGGATTTTGAAACAGTAACAAGGATTTTAGAGCCATTTAATAAACTGACTATATATTTTTGATTATGCAAAATATTTAGCTAATTATTACTTTTTTGCATCTTGTCCTATTTCAGTCTCAGCCATATTTGCTATCCAATGTAAAGACAGTGTCTGTTTTGAGGTTTAATATTTTGAAATTTCCAACACATATTTTAGTGTTTCAACTACATGCCAAGAATTGCTTTGTCAATAATGTTATATTTTTCTGTGCTTCTCAGCTAAGTCTGCCCAAAGCCCCCCAGATTTTGCAGCATTTAGGTTGAAGCACAGAAAGAAGATGACGAGGAAGAAGACTCTGTCAGGGCAGGAAAGAAATTCTACAAATACAAGGTCTTGTATGTGATAAAGCATGTATTCATATCTGATCTCAGAATCACAAGGTTTTTCAGTAAATCCACAGCCTCTCCAAACAGCTATCCAGTGTTCCCAATGCATCCCATTAAATTTTTTTCATGGTATGTAATCTAACACTTTCTGCAACATAATTCCCTTGTTTTCTTCCTAAATTTACTTCTTTCCTCTTAACAGTGGCTTTTTAATTTTTTGAAGACCCTCCTTCTCCCATCCCTCTACTCATCTTTAAGTTAGTCCCCCAATATTCTTTCTTCACAGTCTTGATCATGTTTTCTTGATATCAAAAGTTGTGCTATTTATTCTCAGATTTAGGAAGGAAAAAAAAAAAAGTTACCAAAAAAACCCCCAAATCATTGACCAAGAGTTTCTGTACGAGTTGTACTCAGGAGATTGCTACAGACAGACAAAACCTGTTAATGCAAGAGTTGCTGAAGCATGGCTTACTCCAGCCTCAAGCAATACTGGTGTAGGTAGGGATGGTTTACACACATTGACTGTCTACTGAGGGAGTATATATTAGCTTATCTTTGACAGCAGCTTGCTCCTGATGGCTATAACCTGAAAAAAAAAAAAAGTCAAAGTATATAAAACTTTAGTAGAAAAATTATCCTGCTTATTCTGTGGCATTACTCTTTCAGAAGGAAACCAAGAGAGGACAGTGGGCTGCGGAAGTGATTGTGAATCCAGTCTGACAAGAGCTGGGATAACTCAGGAAACAGTTAAAAGCAGAGAAAGGGGAAAGGTCCTCTCTCCAGAATAAGAAGAGGAAAGCTCCACTCTTCCTAGATGGGAGATTCACAGATGTCTCAATGGTCATGACAAAAGTCCACCAGCATAAATGAAAGAAGAGGCTAAAACCACAGTGAGAGCAGGGGTGACAGACACGGGGCAGGTGCTCAATTAGCCACAGCAGCAGCAGGGGTGGGGCAGAGGGTGCCATCCTGGCACTGCAGAGAGCAATAGAGACAGAGAACAGCAAAACCCACAGCAGCTGGGGAGGCACCTAATTATCTCCCCCTTCTCTGCTGCCAGTGGAAACCATTTGGGGCAATTATCTGGCCTATCGACCAAACAATATGAGCCTCACTCCATTAATCCACCACCAGCTGCTCTTCTTTTCTCTATTGCTTGGTCCCAGTGAAATACTGTTGAACACAAATAAATTCACCACAGTGTGAAGAGGGCAGCAATGGTAACTCTTGTCTGTGCATGGATGTGGTTATGTGAGCTTCAGTCACTGTGCTGCTGCTGACTTCACCTGAAGTCTCATTGCTGAACCCAAGGGCCAGCGACAAGGAGATGAGTGCACCGAGGCAGGTGTGCTTAATGGATCAAGGGAAACAAGATACTTTGGAAATAAGTAACTTCAATGATACTGCCCTGGAGATTTAATAATGATTATGATGGTCCCCATCCTACTGTGTGCCCAGAAGATAAAGCAGTACAAAAGGAAGGTGAGGCAGCAGTGTATGATAAATGTCACTTACCAACAGTGCAGCTGGGGGTTTGTTAACTTGAGATCAATATGATATTTAATAGATTACACCACACTAACAATTAGACCTCTGCCTACTGTCTAATCTAAATTACCCTTCACTTTCATTTATGCCACATACAACATGAGGCAATAGAAAGCTTCTCTCTGCTTTGTCTTTGGTGTTCTTGGCTACCCCTGTTTTGCACAGACCCCTCTCCTGAGATAGTCTGGTTACCTTTCCTTAGCTCTTATAAATGGCCAATACCTCTTTATTTCCAAACATAAAAATGTGGTTCTTTCTGAAAAAGGGCAAAGAGAAAACAAAATTATTTTGACTTTTTAACTACACAGCATTTGTGTCCCTTTTTTGAGGTGCCGCCCCTATGCTTCTGCTGTCATTTAGTGCCCAATTTGAAGCTCACTGAACACAGTATTTTGATTTCCTTTTGCTTCAAAAACCTCTGAATCCAGGTTTTGCACCTAAATTTATCCTGTCTTTTAAACACATTTAGATCAGCTAAACATTTGATTAAGTGCTATAGTGAACTGGGCATCAGCTCATACATCAGCTTATACTCTCCATGGCTCCATTTTTAATTCTAAAATACATACAGAATATACTGGTTTTTATTTGGCACACATGTGTGTACGTGAATGAACAGGTACACAGGACAAAAGTAAACACAGTTGAAAGAGGAAAGCAGTGTTATAACAAAATTAATTATTTTGCTGTTCAAATACTTAAGTCAAATGAATGTCTTCCTAATTAGCAAGGAGTGAGCCTTACTAAGTAAAATGACAACACTATTTACATTTAAATAGTCTATTTTATTCAGAGTCACTTCACACACATGCACATTACTGAACTGCAGCCAATTCTGCAGTGGAGAATAATAGCTATACAGCAGCAGTAGCCCTGTCCAAGAGACACTGGAGGGACATGGAGAAGAGATGAATCAAGAGTGTATAATGTTCCTATAATCAAAATTATAACATTTACCCAAATAACTTTTTTTTCATTCCTTTTTCAACATTCATACTCCTGCCTGATCTTGTAAAAAGTGTTACTGCTGCCAGGAATTCTCGAGACTGACATCCCAGCTCACATCCTGCTAGGATGCTTGTGCAGTATTGACTTAAATGGATGGGTTAGAAATAGTAATTGACTAGTGATGTATGGCTTCCAAATAGGCAAATTATGTTTAACAAGTCTCAGTAAGTGAAGAACCCATTTCAAGGCACTATTATTATTCAACACTATTAATGTATTAACACATTCCCTTCCTGAGGGTGCAGCCAGTGCAGTGCTGCAGAGGCAGCAGCAGTGCAGCTCCCAGGAGTTGTACAGTGTCATTCCTGTGGCCCACAACACTGCCCACTGGTCACTCCATGGTGTGGGGACATGGAGACTACAGCTCCTGACCCTCCTCTGGTTCAGGACTGTAGCTCTGAGTCACTGAGGCCACGGGTGCAATCCCTTTGTATTGCTAATTTCTGCCTGCAAACCTTGATGCTTAACCAAACTGAGCACAAAACTTTAGTGACCTTCAGCTTCCCGGGCTATTTCCACTCTTCCTCCTTTAGAATTGATTCAATAACACTGCTAGGAAAATGCTGAGAGATAGTTCAAGACTCAGAGTCAGTGCCCCTCACAAACAGGCTGCTAAGGAGTTTCTTCTCAGCCCTGTTGGACACAGGAGGTCAACACAATCCCACATATATTTGCTCTTTGTTTTTGTTTACTAATTTCTTCATCCCCACCAAAACCACAACAGTTTGTTTATATACCTGATCAGTGTCAACAGCATTATTTTCCTTTTGAATACACTTACAAATGCATACATCCAGTTAAAAACAGTACTCATATTAGAGCCTGACAGCTAAACTAAACCTGTATCTTGAAGCTAGTGATGTTCTAATATTATTGCTATGTGTTAGAGAGACATAAAATAATAGACCTCCAATCCCAGAAAAAGCACTACACATGGAAGCACTGAGGAGAGAACAGAATCCCAAAATTCATTACACTTTGGATACACACACATTTCTCAATCAGAAGCAGCTCCTGCTCTCCAAGGCCCTCCTACCACTGGGCTAACTTTCACATGACCAACTAAGTGCACGTCCAACACAATAGCACAGTTCCCTCTTAAATTCAAGAGCATAGGAAAGAATGATTAAGAATGCTATTGAAATCAACACCAAAACTTCAAATAAAATGAATCATGATTAGCTGTTGAAACTAGAATGATGCAGAAAGGCGAGATATCCACAATACAGCAGCGCACCAGTAAATAAATAAAGTACCAAAGTCCCACATATTTGACATTTGAAGAACAAAACTATCCATCAATGTCTTGGCATGGATCGATCAAACAGAATGCTGCTGACGAAAATCTAATAGTATGATGGTAATAATGTAGCCATAAAACCTCAACTCTGTAATTGACTGCTTCCACTTCAAGCTAACATGTCTAAAAGAGTGACTAATGTTCACGTAAAGATTTCACTTGCATTGAATGACAATCAGCTACACCTCGTGCTATTCTCCATAGATTGCTTGTGCTGGGTAATTGCTGAGGGAGAGGAGCCAGAGGGGAAATATTCTTCTTAACTAAGGAAATTTATGTGAAGATAGCTATGATAATCCCAAAGGAAAACATATTTTCCCATCTGATTTCAAAACACAACACAATACTCCAGCCATAACATTCTTTTCCTAAAGCAGAAGCATCAGTGGTGATTCCATAAATAGGGCAGAGTGAGTTTTATATTTAAAATAGGTATTTAAACTTTCAACAAGGTTTAAAAAGTGCACTGTATGCTTCCCAAAATTACATCCCAAATTCTTTGAATAAAGAACATTCTTATAAGAGGCTACAGATAGGTTGTATGCTTTGGTCAGAATTACCATTTCACCGAAAGTCAAGAGAGTTAATTAGCATTATAAACTGGACAGAACCCTTCAATGACATGTCTTTATATCTTACTTTTGTGATCTTACAGAGAAGACTATTTCACAATAGTGTGAATTAATACACAGCTCATGTAGATTCAATTCAAGAGTCTAAGATGAATTTAAGCTCACTTTTGTACTTTCCTAAACAAAACCTGATAATTTAAAGAAACAGTTTGGTGGGTTTTTAAAATTTTTTCAGGCCAGAATGAGAAATTTAAATTTCCAATTGTAAGTTTCACTGAATAGAAAAATATATATATAATTAAAATGTTTGGAACTCTTTAAAGGACCATGATTGTTACTCAAATTGCTCTGTTGCCTTTGATATATACTTAAAGGTAATTGGCTAGTCTTAGTGATGTATTTTTAAAGAGCTACCTATTGATTAATAATGTTTCAGTATTAATATAACCACTTTGTGTGGATCAAGAAACATCAATAGCAGAAGCCCGTATTTATCCACAAATTAACTGGATATAGATCTGTTGCTTTAAGCAAAATGGGGTGCATTCACTCATTATTTTACAAGAGTAATAAGGTAACTGTAAGAGTGAAGATTAAAGCAAAATTTGGGTTTATATTTCAGCTGCATACAATAGATATAGTTCATTTTTTTCCTGCTCTTGCAGAATGAATGAAAAAAGGACATAAAAGCAAAGCTCCCAGCTGCAGGAATTTGTGGTACTGTAGTTTTGTACTTTTGGGCCTTCAGGTCAAATGCTGGACAGAATGAAATGTACAGTATTAACAGAAGTGTGCGTTTTTTTTCTTTAATCCAGTTAAAAAGGGATTAAACCAGTAAATGATCTTGTAATTGACCCATATAACCAGGCCTCTTACAGCCCCCCTCTTCTCACTGTCACTGAGCAGGTTCCATAAGGACACAGAGATTTGCTGGTTTATAAAGACATCTGAAAAGAATGCCCTGGCTTGTGAGAAAGAGCCATCACAGAATTATAAAACTACATCAATTGATTTGTATAGAAAATGGCAGAAAAAGAGAGTGTTGTGCCTTCCTCACAACACAAACATCAACAAAAAAATTAGGGAATGCCTCATTGTCAGGTATCTGACCAAGCAGTTCGAAACATGTGCATTGAAATTTCAGGAAGATCAGACAAATTCAAGGCTGATAACTGTAATGGCCATCTACCTCATTCTACTGTGGCAAGCCAAAATAAGTTCATCCTTTGCAAATGATCTCTCCCAGTCTCTCAGTGGTGGGGATGCTACAGCCTCCACAGTATTCCATACAGTGCCTAGTTATCTTTAGATTTCTTTTCTCTAATATCTAACCTAAACACCACAAACTACAATTCAGAACAATTGACAATTACCCTGTCACAGAGGATATTACACTGCTTTGACATTTGTTCTTAATGAAACCACGCTGACCCTCCTTATCACCTTACATCCCCTAGATACTTTTAAATCAATTTTTTTTAATACCCTATTCTATCATGCTTCCAAGCACTCACTGCATTTGGGAACTGGTTCATAATTCCCTGGTAGCTTTTTTTCTAGGTCTATTTTATTGATGGTGGGGGGGGGTCTGTGTGTGTGTATGTATACCTATATATATATGTATATATATATTTTTTTAATAAAGTAGGTTCTATGTTAGTTTTTCAGCAGCCTCCTTGGGCCTCCTTTTCATTCCATAAATTCTCAAATTGCTAATGGCTTAGCAACAGCTTCAGTTTATTAAGTACACTAAAAATAATTTAATTAAGCCATCAGAAGGAAAAAGACCTAACATTTCTTGAGTATTTGTCTTTCCTTCTAATTCAAGACACTATTTAACTTGAAATTAAAAAAGAATTTTTTTAACGCCACAGCATCTGATGACATACTGAATGTTACAGGTCAAACAGCTTAAAACTGCCTTTCTAAATTGCTTGCTGAGCTACACTGAACAGTTTTAGATGGTCTTTTACCAATAGAGAAAGTAGTTCTCAAATTCAAAAATCTGTCTTTTTACCTCCAATATACACACAAGTCACCAAGGGAAATATAGAGACAGGAGTGAGGCCCGGAGGGATTGGCAGACTCCATCTGGGGTGGTTTTGCTGCTCTGGAGAAGAACAAAAGCTTTCACCCCAATGGAGAAGTTAAACCAGATTTCTGGTGGCTTTGTCTCACCACAGTGGCCCAGGAAAGTAGAAGCATTCTAGTAAATTCAGGTCTTTATTATCATAAAGTTGGCCAAAACTTTATTGCTGTTGTTTCCTTTATGAAGAAACAGATAGATGGAGAGCCTCTCTACTCACGTTAACAAAACCCTTCTACGGCACAGCCAGGATCTTCACATGTGCATTCACACCTCCAGAGCCTGAAAGCCCCAAGCTATAAGCAAAGAGTCCTTACTGAAAAGAGATCACAAAACCACAATTTTAGGACAATCTATCCCTCCCCAGTGTCATGATCACCCTCTAAAATGTGTACATGACCACCAGGACCAATAAAATAAGGACTTCTCGAATATGAAATGCATGAAACTGCTTGCCTTCTTTCCTATTTTCCTGAGCAGGAAGATGGAATCTCTCTTAATCTCTCTCCTGGTCAACACGCCTGAGCTGGGACAGCACTGGCTAAGGCTCCTACTGTAAAGAATGTGATGCAGCTAAAGAAACAGTAAATCCAGGTGGAGACAAAACAACAGGAAGCAGAAGAGCACAAAGCAGCCCCCCCACTGCCCTAAGCAAAGAGGGTGCCTAAGTCAGGATCCCCAGTGCTTTATGGCTGTGGATCCAGCAAGACAAGGACTTCCAAAATGCACATTTAACTGTCAGATCCGCAAAGGGCTTTTTCACAGCATCAGCAATGACAGTTTGTTGAGCCTTACAAACGGGCTGTTTTGTCTGTTCAGGAAAGCAGTGAAAACTGGGCTAGAAGAGCTGGTCAGCTCCCCAAAGCCCTACCCCACTGAGCTGTCAGTCAGCCAGAGCCTGGGGAGCTCCAAACCCACTCTCCCAGCATTTCCCATTCATCTATAAAATCGCAGGAAGCCAGTCAAGGGACAGTGCCAGGAGCATCAGGTTCCATTTCTGAAGAGCTCCTGGAAGAAATGTCAGTCTGCTCAGCCGTCAGCCCCTGAGCTGTAGGGAGCTGAAGAGAGATGGGACCAGGCAATACTGCACCAAATGTAATCTGTGGCCTTCAGATGAGGGCCACAGCCATTAAATGACCCCCCAAGTGTGAAACTCTGCAAAGCCTGGCTACAAACCCAGGAGATCTAGTTCCTGGATGAAGCACTTTGTCCCTCCCTAATCAGTAATTCTTTTCAAGGCAAATTAATGCAGAATAGAGCTACTGGTATGTCAGAATGGCTCTTAGAAGAGTTCCCTCCTCTAACTCTGCTGAAGCTTAGAATAAGCTCAAGACCAGGGTATCCACTCCACACCTGCCATTCTCATTTCACAGCTGGATCCCTCTAGGCTTCTGAAGCAGCAGGAGTAGGGATGGGACAGCAAAGGAAGCACAGTTTATCACGAGCAACAAATTACTATGGATCTGAACATCCTAAAATTGCAGCTGCTGCAGAAACAACACAAGGATTATCTGCTTCAACAAACATGCATGTTGCATAAAAATTCCCATTATTATTTTTTTCCTAAGAATAATTCTAAGGTAATTTCTTTCCTTTCTTAAAAATGTAAATAATCAACTTTTCTAGTTTGTCTTTATCCAAATAGCTCTCCAAAACTCATTCATGATTGCACCACTCCTGAAAAAGTTCAGTTTGTATGTAAAGCTTGCTGCAAAGTAAGTTGTGAAGAAGTAACACAGCACTATAACGAAAGTTGACATTTTCCTACTTTCTTTTAACAAATCTCACATGGCACTTTACATTTTGTTATGATTGTCTTCATGCAATGTAGAATCCCAAGTAACAATGACCCACCCAAATTCCCAACAAGTTAAGCAGATGCATAAGAAGCCATTCAGAAACAAGCAGTAACATTAAGAAAATAAAAAGCCATTAACCATGAAGAGAAAGCTTTTACCAGGGCATAGGAATAGGTCAAGTTGTGCAAAAAGGAAATATAAGAAGCACTTTAATGGCCTCAAATGCATCTGTAATTTTACAGCATTTGCTTTTTTGCCTTTTTTTTTTTTTTTTCATAGTGAAAGGATGTACTCAGTACCTAAAAGCTACTATATTTAACTGGAAAAATGCGTGACCATTGTTTACTACTACAAAATCCATGTACTAGGCCCACAACAACAACAACAAAAAATTGTATTTACTTCTAATCAACCAGCTTTCCGATATTTCAAATGCACATTTTTCTGAAATTTCATCCAAGATGCCTCACTGTCATTTTTGAGAAATTACAGCAAATAACTAAGATCTCTTCCCATGGCTGAAAATATTTTTTGTATAACAATGAAGTCATTACTCTTTTAATTCCTGTAAATTCCATGAGAGCAAGAAACAGAAGCACAATAAAAAATCTCTTTCATAACAGTTGATTAGAAAATATGGCCTGCAGAAGTCTAGCTCTCTTTGCGCTTTGCACATTAAGAATCCAAATACGTTACCAAAGCTGGGATTTTAACCCCCCACAGCTTTAGCACAAAGAAGCGCATTAATAAGATACAATTTAGATTTGCATTTTTTAATAAGCAAGGGGATCAAAGAAAATATGAATGCTGAAGGGATGTTAAATCATGTGCAAATTCAAACATCAAGGTATACTACAGAATGAAGACACATTTGCACTAAAGCGAGCGTAGTACGGCTTTCCAAAAGTTGTGGCGAACAAAATGAACTCTTTTTGAACTGTTTGCAGGCACCCAGTGAGCCTAGGAGAGCAGCAGATGCTTTGAAGTTTCACCAGATATTTTGTGTATTTGATTCTGAAGATGTTAATGGATGATGGGAAATTAGCTGGGATGGTGGAGGACCAGCAGTGAAAGGATTCATCTTTCTAATAATCGGTACTGTTCTCATTAAAGACCCTGAGTTGTTCCTACATGAAAGCATGAGTATCTCACAAACATGTATTTCCATGCAGACAGCAGGATGGCCCCTCTCTCTGAGGTGGCCAGGCTGCTGTCATTTACTGGCTGTAACCACAGTCAGGTTACACAGATCAGTCTGAGCAGCCCGAGCACCATGGGCTGGTACAAAACTCAGCTGAGGCCCTGCCATTAAGATGGGCTCTGTCTGCACATCCTCACACCCCACGAGAAGGCTGAGATATATCCCAACCAGTAGAATGCAAATCAGCACCATCGTTTCAGCTGTTCCTACACACCCAGGGCAGTGACAGGTACATAACGGGACGTGCAGATGTTGAAAAGGGCACCAAGAAAACAAGGGGGAAACAGCCTTGACAGGCTAATGACAAACATTCTTTTCTGTAAAACTGTTTTACATTTTTTGAAGAATTGAGTTCATAAGCTTTAGCTGCCTCCAGGCGTGACCAGCATTTACTCATCAGATCTCCACAGGCCTCAATGACCTTGGCAGTCTTACAAGGATCATACTTTTACATGGATGAACTGTTCCTGAACAATTTCTCCAAACAGGATTTCTATCAATGTCAGGCACACTTCTCTTTTCATTCTACTTCCCTTTCCCTGATTAAACATGTCTATAGTGGACATTAAAGAGAAGAAAACAAGTGTTTCCCAACAGATTCAGTACAATTACATCAGTCAACCACAGAACCAAAACAGTATCTGCAGTTATCACACTCCTCACGGCTGCACGCTTTGTCCCTCTGCCTATCCTGGTGATTTACTTTGCAAGTTCATCAGGACAGGGTTTATCTCACAGCTGTGTTTGTGCACAGCCTGGCAGAATGGTGCCTTGCTCCCAAATGGCTCTCGAGAGTTATGTAATAAACATGATTCATACGTGGATCACCCCCATCCCTCTTACAAAGAGTGGCAGAAGATAATACCTGCTGAAGGAATCGCTTTCAACACTTCAGTGTCAGCTTGCAGCAGTGGTCTATGCTTATTTTAAACTTCCAGCCCAGGAGTTGCCCATGAATTTTGAGGGAAAGCTGCTTGATTTAATTGGCATATACCATGAAATATATTCTCTGCTTGCAATCAGACTCAGAAAAACTCAGAGAAACTTTTCTGTTCAAAGAGATGTCAAATTCTGTCTTGTTTCATAGACTTTTCATATCTGCAGAAAAGACCAACATAGAACAAGGAATCTAATTTACAGCTCCTTAAGCATCACACTGAGAAAATGAGGATGGTATTTATTCTCTGCCAGTATAAGCAATGCATAACAGAAATCTACATATTAAATGGAGGAAGAAGTCTGTTCTAGTGCCCACGGAGAACCCTCTACTCGAACACAAATACTGAATTTATAAGCAGAATTCAAGATTTAGTTCTTAATTAACATTGTCTACAATGTACTAACAGCACATTAACTTGATACCGCATCACATACAAACCCATCTTTCTCCAGTGACTTCTATGGAGAGGAAGAAGGTAAAAAATGTCCTGGAAAGCAGCTTTTATTGGCTGCTGTCAGCCAGGGATAGATGGACAACTGCTATGATTCACTGCAGAAATCTTTCTATTCTTAAATTCCTAACACATGCATAAATCATAAGAGGCTGAACAGACATTACTCTATAGCTAATGATCTTTTGTTCTTTTTAGTGGAAAATAAAATTGGACAAAAACATCACCAGAAAAACTTGTAAAAACTTGTCCCAATGATTGCTATTTCCAATAATATATTTATCAGGTCATGTTTTCAGTCATAAAAATACAGTAACAAATGGACAAACCTGCCACTTTGAAAGCAATAAATGAGTGAAATTTCTCAATTCAACAGTAAGTCAGCTGGTGCCCTGTGAAAATTTTAAAGCTTGGCTGCCTGACTGTAAGATGTCATGGGTATCTTATCTCTGGTATCACATGGCACAGCAATCATCTGGATACAAACTTGTATCACTCACTGGGTCAGACCTATCAAGCTTTATATACTTGGTAAAAATGAATGGCTATAAAAATCAAATTGGGTTTATGAACCTGGGCCTCAGAAAGTAAGAAATAAACATTTATGCAAATCAGCTTCCAGTGCAATAGCTGAAAATATGCAACAGACAATTAAAAAAAAATTGTGCTTGATCTAGTACGAATTGATAGATTTTAAATATTTTGTAGGATGCACTGTTATATGCCTTATTTAAGAGGGGTTCCATTTCGCTGTTGAAACAATACAATATATTAATACCAAATCTTAACAAAAGCTGTTTTAGCTGAGCCAAAGGAGAAAACAAAAAAACCCCATAAAATTCTAAATTTTTGTAAAGCACTATCACTAGATACAGAGCATGAATACTGAATTGTAAACTAACTAGAATAACAGAAGCACCCTTTTAATGAATGTAATTCATCATGACAATGTCAATGTGATTCATGTAATGGGGCCACATGTCAGAAAAAAGGAAATTACAGGTCATTAGGGTAAGTTAAAATTATGTAATGGATTTGAATGATTTCCTTCCTTTTGCTAAGAATTTCTCAAATTTTTCTTTTAATATCTTATGTTTTCCTTTAAAATCTCACACCATTCTTCTAGACTTCTGCCAGTTTTAGCTTGGAAAATGACAAGCATGAGTTGTAAGGCTTTGTCTGATTATATGTCATTTGTATCATTTAGAAAAGGAATGAAAAACCCTCATGAATCTACAACAACAACAAGAAGGTTCTTTTTGTTAATATAACTAATAACACACAAGTTCCTTTTTTTTTTACCATGGAATTTTAGTAAACATACAGCTGGGCAAATTTTGTGCCTTGGAGATACAAACAAAAAATGACAAGCAAGACAAGGCACAAGAGTTTAGAGGACAAAAATTAAGATTTTGTAGGCAGAGGAGGCAGCTTAGGGAGAGTAGTATATAAAAGAACAAAATCAGAACACCATACAAAAATGTGATTTATCCTAAGGTCTTATTTGACATTGCAAATAAACAGACCTAGGCAATGTCCCAAGCCTTAAAAGAATGTCCCAAATATTAGAAGAATTATTTTTTTGTGGATCCCTAAATCCAAATTCTAAGAAAGCTCTTAATGTAACTTAATGCATTGTTAAGAAAACACTTTTATGCATTTTAGAGGAGAAATTTCAACCAGTCTTGAATGATGTCCGAAGTTTGAAACTTGTATTTCATCCGGTTACTAATTCATCAGTCAAAGCCATGGCCCCAGTCTGACAGAGTTCCCAGTAACATTTACAGAGGAAGCCAAGGTTAATTTTTTTCAAATGTGGACAATTCAAATGAACTCTTACCCTATTTAAGTCTTTTCTTCTTAAAATCGTCGTGACAGTCTTTTGTGGAAACAAATTTGAAAATGCTGAACACTTCACTTGCCAGTGGTGAAACAATGATCCATAAACCATAAACTAATACACAGCTTCATATAGAATGACAAAGACCACTTTTAAGCCTACTTTGCTGTAAGAGCTATAATTCTAAATGGGTTATAAATCAATGACCATTGTTCAGGTTTTTTTTAAAAAATACATATACTGTCTTTAAGCCACTGTACCTTTAGAAATTTCAGAGGGGTATGGACCACTAGGCATTCAGCCATACACAGATTTATGATACACTTACGCCTACGATTTTTAATTAGTTACTATTTTAAAATGTTCTCTTTGAAAGCAGAAAGGCGTGTGTCAGTAACAACCATGAATGATCAATTCTGTTACAGGATCTTAATTTACTAAGCAGGTAACATGAATTTGTCTAGGTTGAGTCCTAAAGATATTATGAATGTTACTAGATGGCCAGGACACTGTCTGCTTTAATTTGATAAACATGGTGATGTTTTTCATTATTAAAATTTGGTTCCCTGAAGTATAGATTTAAAATGATGAATAAAGCAAAGAGAGATTGATGAGATTCAGCTTTGTGCTGCATTGCCTAGAAGTAATCACAATGGCTGCTTCAGAAAAAACTGATGAAATATTTGAGTAGAACAGGCTTCCAATAAGGTGACCTCCTTCCAGGTGTGCATTGTAGTGAGAGAACTCCAGGGAGGAAGGAGTCGGGTGCAGGACACCTGCAGGCAAGGGGTGTGAAGCCAAATTGCAGCAACAGGTTAATCACAGAGACAGGCAGTGCCCTGCCAAGAGGTCTGGTGGCATCAGGTCTGCTCTGTGGGTCTATTAGCTCCAGCACCTAGGGAACAGTCAGTGCCCCAGTCAACCAGAGACAGAGAGTACTGAGTGCATGCTAAGTGAAACATGGCCTCAACAGAACAAAGATATATAAAATTCATTGGCATTTGGGAAAATTATTTCAGTGACTTTGGATCCTGTAACAATTCTTAAGAAGCTAATCAGATTCCTATTTGTCATTAATATTCTTCTATGGCAATACTACTTAAAAACTCTCTTTGCATACTCTTCAGTATTCCAGCTTGGAATGATACATTACTTTCAAGAATAGGCTTTCAAACAAACTACTCTGAAAAGTAAGGTAAACCACTTTGTGGCTGAGATATGACATAAGCTATTTCCATCCAAGATCAAAACTCCCGGCTACAGAGCTGCCTTGTCTTTTCTAAGATTGTTCAGTTAAGCCATCCTTGGACTTGGAACGAACAAACAAACAAACAAACAAACCCTAAACTTTACTGGCCAAAATTGCACGTTTTTACCAAAATAATATTTAACAGATCATGTTCTTGTTATGCATAGCTACATCAACATATGGAGACACCCACACAGATTCACACTAGGTATCCAGTGGAATGTGAAACTCACCACTCTGCTGTCCAGTAACATTTCATAACCAGGATTAAGTGCAGTGACACTTCACATTGTTCAGCTGCTACAGCAAGTGAGCTGATAACGCTGCTCCTCCACTCCCTCATGAGAATAAAAGTACCAAAGCACAGCAGTCTCTGCTGTAACGTGGAGTACAGAGGGAGACAGTTGGAGGCAGAGTGTGAAAAATGGCAGAGGGCACTTAGTAATGAATAAAGAAAAAACCCCAACGCTGCTAATTTCCCAAGGGGTGGATATATTGAACTGTCACATCTGGAACCCATGTTTAAGTATCATTAAGGGAGCTGGTTTTCAAAGAAGGTTATAAACTGAAATGTTCTGAAATTGCTCTGCAGCACTGTTTACACACTGGAGTGGCTGCAGGTTTTACAGCTGTGAGTTCGATACCGACAGCCACAGGAACCAGTCATCCCACAGAGATGCTCACACTGATGTTCTCCTTGCCACAAAAAGGGATGCTCACAAAAGCAAAGCAGCTTAAAACCAGCCAATGAGTTTGAAAGTCTCAGACACAGTTCTAGAGCTATTAGTACAAGAAGTCTCTCCTGGGCCAAAAAGACTCCACCTCAAAGTACTGTTTTACAGATTCTCATAATGATAACTACACTTCAGGCAAGGGAGTGGCTGAAAGAGTCACAAAGGACAGCAGTAGGAGTTGTGGTGGTGTGGTATTTGGAACACACTTCACATACAAAACAGTCTTTGTTTTCAGCAGTATACCAAAATGTAGGTCTTAGTTTACTCAAGAGAATTTTTACTCCAAAAAACATCAGAAGGCATGCCAGGTTACCAAGAACTCTGAATTGGTAAAAGGCCTCAAGATTCAACCTTTATTCATCTGTGCCTACGTGCACTTCACATTGAATTCAAAAGCCCCAAAACAAACAAACAAGCAGACCTCAGTATTTTGTTTTTTTTTTTTGGAGAGGTCAAAAGCTCTTTGATTACAAACAGACTGGTGAAGTACTCTGGACTGCTAGTGTAAACATCTTTAGCATTATGGTAAAAATGAAAAGATAGAGAGCAGCAGACAAGGTACAAACAAAGACACTGAATTTCTTTTGCACATGCATATGTGAGTTCTGCATGTGCTAGTTTGCTCTGAGCTATGTTAGGTCATGCTATGTGACACATGTTTGATTTGATATGGGATTTAGAAGGATACACCTATCAAAGTATGTTTATAAACTGCCTGCAGAATTAGTCAACTGAATTTTGCCTACATTTGAAGTCGATGTGGGATGTTTATTTGTAGACCCAAAGGCTAACCTAAGTCAAGAATGTTGCTGGATTCAGTTTTTTTGTAGGAGAGACAACTGGTGTTCATTTTATTGCCACCATATTTATCACTATTTTGTCTGAAAATGGAACTTGGATATTAAGACTATTAATAGTGAGACATATTTGCTTAATTATTGCTTTTAAGTTGTAACATGTCAGAGAAAACAAGACAAATGGAAGCCCAAAATGAATTGATCTGTTTACATGTGTACACAGGAGCACTGGAATGAATGACATTGCCATTATAAAGCAATGTTTACACTTGAGTAAATGAGGTGTTGCACTCCATTGGAAGAATAACTGTATCTTGGAGAGTACTGTTTAAAACAGCAGCAGACATTGTTTGTGTTTATAGAAATTGGTACTTTCATCTCCATCTAGTACTCTATGGCTCTGGACCAGCCAATTTTTACCCAATGAAAAGGTGCTCCCAGTAACACCACCTATGGGCTTTCATCTGTTCAGAGACTTATTTTGTGTCAATGTCCTCAGAAAGGGTACAAACAAAAAAAAAATGGATTGGAAGGGATTACTGCTATATAAGGGTGGTTTAACATACACTCCCATCTTCCTTTGTGTGGTATCCTAGTCTGGATTGTGTCCATGCAGTCAAGGACCCACAACCCCCTTTCCTTTTGGTGTTTCTAGAATGAGGTGCCACACACAGCCATGTTGGAGCTGAACTTCTCAGGATGCAAGAAGAAATCATGCTCTGCAGGTGACATCTGATGGATGAGGGTAATCTGTCCAGTTTAAATTTAGTTGACATATCAGGTTAGATTTTTAATTCTGTGTTTATCTGCAGACAAAAGACTACATCCTTAAAAACAAGCCTGAACTGTTCAAGTGAAACAGAGATCGAAATGCTAATTGAGTCTTCTCCCAGAAAGGTTTTGCTTAGATCTGTGCAATACAAAAGGCCAGTTAATCGAAATGTATGCAGTAAATTTTGTTTATTCAGTTCAAATCATATAGACAGGTTAATTAAAAATTCACAAAGGATTTGTTTTTTCTGTATCAAGCCTAAGGGTACTTAGTGCAGTGTTTAAACAGGTGCATATAAGAGCAATGAGTATGATATGATATGCATCCTGAAAGAGGAATTTTAAAAGAAAATCAATATCCCAGGCAAGAGAATAAATGGAATTTATCACTTGTGCATGCAAATGAGAGGGTAGTTGGGATAAGAGCTAATGCAAATTTCTTATTCCTTTTGTAGTCCAGTCCATTCCGAGATTTCGAATTTCAGCAGATATAATGAGCTGATAAAAATCTGTATCATGATGTGCTGGGTCTGGCTCCAGAACTCATGAGCAGCATGTGTGAGGCAGTGCATCCCTCCCACAGTGCACAGAGGCCACCTTGCCAGGGGGCAGGAGACCAAGGGCCAAATAGAGCTGGTTTCTACCCCTATTGAGCCCAGGGAGCAATTAATGCACTACCAAGGATCAGGTAAGTTTAGGCAAATTCCCTTTGGAATTCATCTGGGATAACAGAACAGCCCAATTTGGAAGTGACCTTGAAGGATCATCTGGTTTAACCCTACTTAAGCATACTCAGGACTGGAGTGAGTGTCACAAAAGGGACTCTGCCTTCCAGAGGTACCACAAGTCTGACACTGAGACCAGCTCCAGTGGAACATGGTCTTTCCACACCCTGAAAACACCTTTTAAATGCAAATAAATATTCTTCTAATTTGAGATGTATAGGTATAAGTAATTACCTATTCTTTTGTCCAGATCCAAAGCATGTAGGTTCCCAAGAGGATGAAAACTTTGGGGCTGGAACAGCAGCTCAAGAGTGCAGGTACATTTTGTTTTCAAATCACACAATTTTTTCTCCCCTCTTCTACAAGTACAACATCTCACTATATACCATCCACTTTTTACCATTTCTCTGGACACCGAAACAACATTAAAAAAACAAGCAAGAACAATTAATATCCCAGCAAGCACAGACAATTCTGCTACTGCAGGCTGAGCTGGAAGCTCTCTTTTGCAAGAGAGGAATTGCAACCATTAATTCTTTCCGAATATAAACTTTTATGAAAATAAAAAGCACATTGAGAGGAAAATGGTACACCAGGTTACCTCATGTCATACTTCTCAATAAAAACAATGTTTTTTTTCTAGAGATATTCAACAAGCCAAGCTCATCCTGAGTTAGTGGTAGCTGGGGAAATATGGCAACTCTGAAAATCACTGTGTTCTGAGTACCTTGAGAGGAACTGAAATGCATGTCTTCACAAACACAGGCCTGACAATTTTGTCCACTCTTTCCCAGCCCTTATAGTTTCCGTGATAACCTCCCAAAAGCTAAGTGCAGGTAAAGCAAATGCAGAATTGCCTTGCTGAAGCTGGGGTGGTGTTTGACACAAATCAAAACCCCAAGCAAAAAAATAACTGAGGGAAGAACACAACCACCTCTTGGCTGCTGCTTGCAGCTTTTAACATGGAAAAAAACCCCTAAAATTGACAACACTTCTGTCACAACACAGATGCTATTAAGAACTGAGGCTGCTGCAAAGCTTTCAAAAGTTATGCCATTTTCATGCTGCTGTGAACTGGGGAATCTGGGAACAAAAGCACAGGTTAGCACCAACTTCACTTTTTAAAGGAAAAAAAGCCCAGCAGAACTGGAGCTAGAGGAGTCTGCAGTGGCTGGGACCCCTCCTTTCCAACTCCTCAAAATAAAGCAAGATTGAACATTAAACAGTAGAGGGGTGATCTTTACCCAGTCCAGAAGGAGTGAGGAAAAAGTAGAAGTGTGAAGCAGAGAAATAATCTGAGAGGGACACTTCACCTTCCATTTCAGGGGTGGGTATGCAAATCTGAGAATACAGACAGAAGAAAGTGCAAAGATGCAAAAGAGCTGCCAAAAGAGGTGCAATATTTTAGAGATTAACACTTAAAAGTTTGTGTCAAATCTAGGCTTAGAGGGAGCCCGTAAACAAAAGCTGGCAAAAGTCGCAAATGCAGAGAAGGAAAAATTACATTCCCTCTGAAGTGCTGTCAGGTCAAACTTTTGGGCCTTGTTTTCTTAACTTTAAATGCAGTTCTCTCCTAGTAGTCACCTAGAATCATTTTTCCAGCAATCTTTCACACATATCTGTGCTGGCTTTTAGCTGGAAATTAAGCACTTAATCCAGAATTACCAAGTTCCAGACCCCTGCTCAGCTGCTACTAAAGAGACACACAAAGTCCATAAGCACTTCATTTACAGCTCCAAAGTACTCCAGTGTTTGAGGTTAAACCTTGGGCTTTCAGTCATGGCCAGATTGCCTCTCCCATGCTGCTAAACTGCATTCCAAGTTCAGCCTCTGCACTTGTCCATAACCTCACTGCTAATGGGCAAAGCAGCTTTCCATTTAGTTGATAACAATGTCTCTCAAGATCCACAGTGGAAATGTTCCCTCTCTCTTAGACCTAAGAAGCTTAAAGCCTACTGGAATTTATTTGAACTTGCTTAATAAACTGTGTGCTGTTAAAATGTGGTCATTTTAACACAGTGCCGGGACAGAAAATGAGATAGCGACAGTCATCCGATTCAATTATTTCTGTGAAATGCAAAAGCAATCCTTGGAGCAGAACTTCCCCAGGAGAAGGCTGACCACCAGGTTAGAGAATCATTAACACTCTTATATCCACTGATCTTCTTTTTGTCACAGGGTGTAAGTCCTTATGTGGACATAAGGTCTAATTAATTTTGCTACCCTGACGTAACGTAATTGTCCAAATACATTTATGCAGTTACCAAGTAGGGGGAAAATTTTTTAAAAAATTAAGAAAGGAGGATACTTGAACGTAGCAAAACTACCCTCCCCCTCAAGTTCTTGAACCGTATCCATCATAGCACCGTCTCAACACTTGAGGGCACAGGAAAATCCTGATTAAATGGACAGGGTTTGGAAGAAATCCAAACCATCAAACCTGAAGCTTAGTTTAAAAGTACCTACTATTGTGTAGGACTTATTCTCAGTCCTATGCAGATCTTAAACTAAAATAAAGACAGAATTGTACACTGCTTGTTCAAAAGAAAAGACCTTATTTTTTGGGTACAATTTGTATGTGACTTTAATAGTATGAATTCTGTCAAGTTGTCCATAGAATAAATTTGCACACAGTTCAACATAACATGTGCACATTAAATAGGATTTGGCATTAAAAGACCCAACATTGAATGGAAATCGAAAATAAATGCCCACATTCTCCCCAGAAGACTATTCACCCCAAGGCCTTAGGCATTAATTTAAGTGAATGAGGAAGCCACTAGGGCAGCTGTCGGTAGCTTATTTGATTTGTGAATAAACAATGGCTTCATTTTAAATGCTATTTAGTCCTACTACATACTAATGTCACAATCAAAAACACAAAAAAGAACAGACTATTCAAAACCACACATTTTTAGGAAATCTTTTATACTGCAGAGTTCTTCATTTCAACATGGCACGAAAATAAAATTATAAGAATTTCTGCTGCATTACTAATTTTAACTGCTGCTAATGTTAAGAAGGCCTGAGATTGTATCTTATACTTAATTGATATTGTGCATTTGGCTGTATATTAATGAGAACTTAGGGTATCATGGGTCATTCCAATAAAATCTTTGGGCTTGTCAGCTTGAATTATGTATCTTTACATCTGCAGAAAACAGTGGCAACATGGTAATTACAGTAGTTGATACATGTTGTTATAACTTGTTAGTGCAATCAGGTACATCGTGTCCAAAGTGCAGATGCCAATCCAGTCTGGCACTAATAATCCATCAAACAGATTATTAATTAAGAACAGTTTCTATGCAAAGAGGAGCATTTAGTTGCACAATGAATTTTCAGATTGGAGCACAGCAATTTCTCCTTGGTATTATGAAGACTTAATTACAACACAAAACCATCTCCCTGGTACTCCAAGATGAAAATGGAGACCTTTACCCTATGCATCCACATACACAATACTGAACTTTATGTGTAGGTGTGCCTGTGGGTTTTCAGATAATTACACACAGAACCTCATTCGACTATTTATATGTGAAATATCCTCGTAATACCAGGATTCATATTTATTTGTAGGTTTTATTCTGGGCAGGGTTCAGAAAGAAAGTGCCTCGAAAGATGCAGTTCTGTACAGCCTTTCTCTAGCAGAACATCCACTCTAAACACTTTTGGGTTTCCATCTAACTTTGTAATTTGAAAGACAATGAAGCCCAGCTGCCCCTTCCTACACTCAACTTCTGTTTCACATACAGACATCTTGTCCAGTGATCAAACCCTTGCTTGACATGTAATAGAGGTATGGGAGTCTAAAACAAAGAACTTGCATAAAAGGAAAGGAACTGTTTCAAACAATAACCAAATTGCATCTGCTCATGAATGCAAAATCTGACTATAAAGCAAACTGAGTGCACAAGTTAATTATGCCTTTGTGCAACTGGCACTTAAAACAGCTGATAACCCAGGACGAAACAGTCACTGAAAGCCTTGCACAGACAATCTATGGATAAATTGTTCTTGAACAATTTCTCCAATATACATTAAGCCCTAAAAGGCTCGTTTTTAGCACACACACCATTCAAGTTCAGCCTTCTCGGTTTCCTTGGGAAATATGAATATTCAGGCTGGCAAAGAAAAAGAAAAAAAGAAATCCCCCTGATCAGTTCCCATTCCGATCTCTGCTTCTAAGACGCAAACCTACAAAAACTGAGATTCAAAAGGTGCTGTGAATTTATAACCTGTAGTAGCAGAATCGAGCCCTATCCAAGGCCATTGCCTCCAAAGGCCTGAGCTCCCAGACATACAACGTAGGAACAAATACTTTTACGTTATTCATTTAAATTCACTCAGGGTGTCCAGCACAAAATACCAGGGTCTAGAGAAAGATAAAACCAACTAAGACAAATTGCAGGTACTAGTGTCCATGTGCAATGAGCCAGGCCAGCAGCTCAGGGCATTTCCATGCACAAGTCAACTGTGCAGCACGTGTGGAGGGAGGGAATCCAGCACTTCCCAGCATCTGCTGTGCGTGGCTGCACCAGATCTCCTGTGCACACCAGTTCCAGCTGGACTGCCAGATGTCTGAGATTTATGGACATATGGCAGTCCACACGGTAGCATCTAAACTTTTAGGACTTCCACAAAACCCAGACTAATCTGTTAAACTCTTGAAATCTGTATGAACAGTACGTCTGTGTGCAAAAGGGAGTATGTCCAGGAGCATGAGGATGACTGGTGCCTGACAGGGATTAATGGCCCAAACTATCTGCAGTCTCATATTCACTGAGAAGCCATGAACTCCTCTTTTTTTTCTTTCTGAGTTATGAAGCAGAGCTCACCAGGCTGTAAAATACTGTATTTGATATATTAAAAGTGTACTGGCTGTAAGCATGTTTTCCTCCTCAGGTATTGTTCAAGTGGTTCCACTTTAACTCCTACATGGGCTGATATTTAGCAGAGGAGGTGCAAAGGAGCCCCAGTTGAGCAGAGCTGGTGTATTATGGACAGAAATTGTTGCATCTACAATAAAAGATGAAAACAAGAAAAGAAGGTACAGTGGGTTGCTCGAAAAACTTCTCTTTCATCTACAGCCTCAGACCTACCCTTGTGCTCCCACTACACAACATTTCAGCACATTACTTCTGGTGAGCCCCAGTGGCTGTCTGGGGGCACCCTCTGGGGAGCAGCATCAGACAGGGCAAATTACATCTGTCCTTAGCTTCTGAGCCACAGCTTTCTGGGCCAGGCTGCAGAGAAACACAGAACACAGCTGGGGAAGGAGTTTCTGGCCACTAATAGGACTTACCAGCATCTTACTAAAGCATCTGTGTTTTCATTTCCTATTTTGGTTCAAGTGTTTAAGGAAAAGAATTCTGCTTCTGGGTTCTCAGATTCCAGAAATTAAGCACTGAGTCTGCATTTGAGTACCTAAACAGAGCTGGCCTGTTTCTCAATATCATCAAAGCTGTAAACTTTCAACCAGTGCTTTTCAAGTTCAACTGTTCTTTCCCAGTCTTCAAAAATTATTCATCATTTTCCTTGCATAAAGAATGCTCAGATTAATAAGACAAGGAAGAAATACCCTTGTAAAAGAAAAAAGAGGGACCAACATACAGACACCACACTCACTCAGACCCTAACAACAGACCTTTTCATTAATTATCTTCCTAATGATGCATTCTCGAACAATACTGCAAAATTTCCTTCCAAAATTGAGCTACTCGCTGGGGAAAGAGTGTGTTTTATCTTGTTCCCTCAAGAACTCTGAAGCCATCTTCCTCATATTTATATTCTAATCTTTCTATGCTCACTTGTAAAAGCTGATAATTAGGAAAGCCTCTTTGATGGCCAGAAGCTGCACACTATTTCCTTGTGCATGGTAACAGCATGAATCGCTGGCTGCACTAATCCTGTAAGAGTGTTAAACGTCCCATGTGACACTTACCCTGAATGCTAAACCTGTCCTATATTATGCTATTTCCCACTAATCCTGAGAAAATTAATGTTAATTTCTCATGAAAAAAAGGTTAATTATACATTTACTTCTGATTTAGCCACATTACACCAGACTCACAAATAATACTGGGGGGTTTTGGTTTTTGTTTTTTTTCTCTTTTTTTGTGGTTTTTTTTTTTTTTTTTTTGTGCCTTTTTTTTTTTTTTTTAATGGAAGTTTTCTCCTTCAGCCTGCAATCAGGGACCATATCCCAAAATCACACTAGGTTGGGAGGTAGTGTTGCAGAGGCAGGACAATGTCAGGACCCAGTGGTAATTCTAGTGATCCCTCGGATTCAGTTTGTAGAAACTTTAGTGTTTGTTCTTTAAGCAAAACTTGCAAACAGTACCTGATTCATTGTTTCTGCTGCTTGTTTTCAAGTATACATTGAAAGCCAACTCTGGTTCAGAAAACAGATTCAAGATATTTAATTGCCTATTCATTGCTTATTGAAGTAATAACTTATAGAATAAAATTTGCCCCTTTAAGAAATACTTTACTGTAATTAAACCACAGCATTTACTTGAAAATCAAAAGCCCCCACAACGATGACTTAAATTTTGAATGATTTATTAATATGAGCACTCTAATTCCTAAGTACAATCCTGGCATTTTACCCAAAGTCCTGCAATAGCTGCATTGCACACTATAGAAACAAACTTGGAGGGATTGACAGGAGTACCAGCAGCTACCTCACTGCTTCCAGACAGAAACCCCCATGAAAAGCAATAATGTACATCACTGACTTTTCTGTTACAGGAGTTAAAACTGAATTGATCATAAATGGGAGAAGTCAAACAGACACGAAGTATATAATTTACACATATCTCAGTGTTTTCTCTGGTAAACCTTAACTTCTCCTACATCACTATTTATAATTAAATGCATACTTTTACCAACAGGATGTGGATGGGGTCAAACTAATATTACTAAAATAACATTTACATTTTTCCTTATTTTTATATTAGCTATGCCATCATAATGGGTGATGAAAAACCATTTCAAATTCAGCTGCTTTTCAGAAAATTTATAACAACCAATTATTAAAGACAGGGTCTATCCTATTTCTGGGTCTTCCAATAGCCTTTTGAAACCATTTCTCTGCTTAATATCCTATAAATTTTTCTTAGAAACATTCTTCAGTGTCTGTGATAGGAAAACTGTGCAGAAAATCAATAGCCTCCATACTTCTTTGCCTGCAATATGTTATATATCAAAATCCTGTTTTATAAAAGTCTAAAATGAGCTAAAACAGATTCAATTTTAAGATCCAGAATTCAAACGAATAGGTTTTAATTTAAGAAAGTATCTGACACTGTGAATAAGCAAACAAATGGATTAGATTCTCTGGTTTTATTCCTTAGGCCATAAGTGTTAATCTCTCAGCAGAACCAACATAGCACATCACTATAGATTATCAAAAGTGACTACTTGCTGCCGTGAATTATTCATTTGGGAAGTTATGCACCAGTGATAATATGAATTATATTTTAAAAATATTCATATAACATTTTAATAAGCTTTAAAAATCATTTCTTTCCCAATGTTTAAACTAAAAATAATATTTAGTATCTCAGAAGGAATTATGGATTTACTGGATGTGTTCAGAAGTCCTGCCATAAGGTATCTAAGACTTAGGGGGAACTGATCATGTAAATGCTCTTTAAGATGTACTTGCTCCATAAATTAAATGTAGTACATGTACATTTCTCACAAAGGCCCCTAATCAAATTAACTCCATGCATGTAAAGAGATGGTCCTGTTAAAATATATTTACAGGATACTCTAAATCTGAAATCAGTGAGGTTTCCATTTTTGTATTTGATTTGTGGCTGAGCAAGGCAACACCTCCTGTCTCCTACCTTTGTTGGCCACTGTAGGAGTTGACACATCAACGTTTTCTTTTCCCTCCTTTTGCTTTCATTGATTTCCAGTGGAAAATCTCAGCCAGTCCTCCTCCTCCCTACTCCTTTCTCAGCAGGTTCACCTGCCCTCAGCTCCCAGCACCATTTTGACACTGATGAATCACCAATCTTCACTCGCATCTTTCATTTCCCCTACGTTGCAGGCTATCTCCCTTCTCTGCCTGCTTCTCAAACACACAATTTTGATGTCAAAGCCAGCCTCTTGAAAATTGAACTTCTTATCTTTTCTTCCAGTTCCCCCCTCCTTGCCACTGCTGCTGACAATATCAATATCTTTCTTGATTCTCGAGATTGCAAATTTCATGGCCCATTCAACTCCTTTCTCCATCCCCTGCTCACAGCTCAGACTGTCACCGTACTCCTCTGTGATATCTCCAATATGCACCTTGTCCTCTCCAATCCTCCCACTGAAACACTTCTGCAAGGTTTCGCATCATTTGCATCAGTTACAGCAAATCCCTGTCTAAGGTCTTATTCCCAACGCTCCAGTACATCTAAAATAGAGCTGCTAAAACAATTACCCTCCTTACCTGCATTGACCATTGTAACTGGCCATTGACCATGACTTTTAATAGTCACCCATTAACAGAAAAGTTACATAAAGTTAACCATTACTTTCTTCATTAAGCTCAAGGTTCTGACTCTTCCAAGGTTTAGTTCATCTCCCTCCTAATTAATTTTTCTACACTTTCCTTTTCTTCTCCTGTTTCCTACAAATGCACTTATGCTTCCTTCTTGTTTTTCCCAATGCCTCATACACGCCACCACAACACTGAATATACAAATATCTTTGTTTCTTCCCTTCCCAAATACAACTCTCTGTTATGCTTTCCCAGGTATCTCTTCTAAAAATGCTTCCTTCAACCTCAAGTTAACCACTGGAACATAATCCTCGCCTTTATTTTGAAAAATGAAGTAAATCATCCTAATTGAGCCACTTCTCATTCTGTCCAAAACAGCTTTGCCTGGAGTTTTTTCCTTTTCACAAATATAAGCAAATAATTCCACGAGAGTGACACCTTCAAAGATTTTTTAAAAAAACCCACAACCAAACACAAAAAAACCCTCAAAACCTTCCCCGCCTAAACAGAAATAATCAGTTTAATTCACTGTAGATCTCATTGAAAAATCAATGCTTACTAACAACTAGAAATCAATATTTCTTTAGATAAATCATGAGACAGTAACATGCAAAGCAAAGTTTAAATCAATTATTCAAATAGAGGCTACTTTAAAGCCATGATTTAAATCAAGATTGATTAATTAAATTAATCCACTCCATCCCAATATATTACCACAGCAGGTTACTTCACTTACATAGCAGTGCACACATTCAAAGTCCTTTCTGTGAGGCTGCACACACAATTTGTCATGGAGGGAAGCTGAAGAGATTTTATTGTCACCAAACTGATTGATAAACTGAGACAGAGGGATCAGTCAGTGAATCAGAGGCTCATCTAAAGCTTTGAAGCCAGGTCTGCTGATCATGCAGCTCTGCCTTCCCTGAAGAACAAGGCTGATGGTCACCAGTTGAGCCCCTGTGTCTTTAGTCTGCACATTTGGATAGTGCTATTGAGCCAAAAATTAAACTCATGAAACCAGAACAAAGTCTACAGGGACAGGCCAACTTCACTATCATGTAGCCACACATTTCAGATCAGTTATTTGAGCACGGATATACAATATACTGAAACAGAGTTCCATGCAAAACGTTCTCAGAAATGAGATGCTTCCCCCCAAAAAAATTCAAATTCAGGATTTTGCAAGATGGCAAAAAATATGTAAAAATAAATTTCAGTACACTGGTCAGAATCTCTTTTTACACCACAAATGCAAGTAAAGCAATAAAACCTGAAGTGTACCGCCCTACAATTAAGTCTTTTACTATTTCATTATTTCAGAGGCACTACCCCAAATTTTAATACTACAAATATTTAATTCAAAGGTTTTTCTGGCTATGAGGACTCTATTGGGCACTAAAGCAAGGAGGAAAACAAATCTAAACTAAAAGTGCAATGAAGTGATTATGATGGTTATGAATCAGCCTTCCATTATTGAGCCACTTTAGCAGCATGTAATAGATTCTGATTAAGCTCTTTAAGCTGAATTACAATGTACTATTAGAAGACTACTCAATTAGTATTTTTCAAGACTCAGAAGCTAATTTTGCCAGCATGGCTAATTTTTACCAAGGTCTGATCAGACCTCACCACAGTGTGCTCAGCAGGAGCCATGAGCCAACTCCAGCTTTACCAGAGCTGCTAATAAAAACCTCAGGCTGACGTCAAAGCTCAGAGCTCTGTCACTGGGGGGAAGCTTCACCCCGTGTCACAGGCAGAGATTCCAAGATTCCCCATGGGAATACAGACGTCACATGCTTGTAAGAGACAGGAGTTTGCCATTTCAGAAGCCCAGTGCTACTGTAAGGCTATTAGATGCCATCACAAACACTGAGAGGCAACAAGAGCAACTCAAACAAGTTTTCTAAGCAGTTTGTAGGTGCTCCTGGCAATGGAAAGTGTAATCACAGCACACTGCTGCTCCTTGACTGCACAATGGATTTTGAAACACTGCAATCATTCATGTTCCTGTTGTAAGACACAGAATTAGCTCCTGTTTTCACCATATAAGCAGGCCTATTCACATCTACTAAAAATGGCAAAAAAACAAAACAAAACAAAACAAAAACAAAGCACCAGATGAAAAGAACAAACCCACAATAAAGAAAAAAAAACCCAGAAGAAAGAAACAAACCCACAAAACCCAAAACAACAACAAAAAAAAACCCAAACAAAAGCAAAAACTGACAAATGAAACAAACAAACAAAACCAAAACAAAACAAAAAACCCAACCAAAAAGAAAAAAACTGTAACAGCACTGCAGCAGCTCCATCTACAGAAATCCTGGGTAGGAAATGACTATGTCAACCTTAGAGACAGCAAACAGCTCCCTCTGACCTATGGGTCATATTAACATCTGGGAGGAAAAAGGGTTTCTTTTATGAAACACCTGAAGAGATATCTCACTTTAACATTGTACCTTAATTTTGCCTGACAGTTTTTATCCCAGCAAGTATGATGAATTCCTACTGTAAGTATTTCATTAATAAAAACAAGCGCATTTTCTCCAGAATTCTTCAAAAAGCTCCTTTTTCTATTGAGACTCAAGTAGCGAAGACAGCACAAGTTTAGCATTCAACAAAGGTTTTTGCTCCAAGTTCCCAGATGTACTTTTGCAGTCTGGAGTATTTTACATGCCAGTGAGGTTCCATGGCTCCAAAATCCAAATTTAATTCAAATGTTTGCACACTGAATGCAATGTAGACACAGGCAATCTAAACCAAGAGGTCTCTCAGATAAACATATGGAGCAGTGCACAGTCACCCACCAGTTCATGTGAGACAGATCATAAAATCCCATAGCCTTGTAATAAAAGGGGCTCCTCAAGGAGGTCTGTCTACTCAGATTACCCATAATAATCTCTGACAATGTACTGAGAAGAATTTGCTTTTCCATCATCTATTTCTGATAGTGCTGTAGTTATTGTTTACAACTCAAAGTAGAGCCTTTGCAGCCAGGCTCTTCAGTTGGATGGTTTAACTTTGCTGCTATCTTTTTTGCATCTTGTCTCTGAAAAAGTTCATTTTAGCTTCTAGTACTTATCAGTAATTGATAAAATATGTTTCAGCATCTCCTTTGGTTTATAGCATTTTCTTTCCTGGGCTTTTGTTTCACATGGAGCAATAAGAAGCAGGTGCATTTTCTCACAGTCCATAAATATTTATGCATTGTGAATAACAAAGCGCGCTGTTTTTAAAAAATCCTCTGTCATATTTCACATACAACAGGAGGAAAAGGAAATTTCCCCTCCAGAGCCCATGTGTAGGAGTGAATGTCTTGGCACTGTGTGTCAAGGAACCACCTGAGACCAAGGGTTGATTATGTCCATATTCTTACAGCCATCCAATTATTCATTTTATATATGCATGCATGTAAGTCCATGACATCATGCACCTTCAATACATTTCCTATTAATTCAAGCAGCTGGTCTTTGAATCAAGTTAAGAAATCCCACCAGCTTGGAGACAGTAGGAATTTGTAGCAGATGAGCATGCTGTCCTGGGAATTTCACCACTATTATTTCAATATTTTAAATTTCCATTAAAAAAGAATTGGAAATAGTTAGTTTACACAACAAAACCATATTTTAGTGTTGGTTTAGTACCAGCTAAAACTTGTAGAGTCCCCAGATATTCACAACTAAACAGTGGCTGGAATGCACCTCAGGTGATCTGCACTTACGTAGCACTGTCTGAGGCTGTCTATCAAGAAGAGCTTTCTAAATGTGTGTCATCAGCTGTGGGGTAAACCCGTGAGAAGGGAGCCAAAGCTGCCTTTGGAAAGTAGTGCAATCTACTCCCTGAAGGTGCTACCAGTAAGTAATGTGAAGTTACCACCAAGCAATGCGCACACTTGCACTAAGGACTATCTGTGTGCTTCCAGCCAGCCTTTGGAGCTGCCTCAGTACACCTCGGTGCACTGCAGTATCAGAATGTGGGGTTCACATGGGTATAAAGGAACTGTTTCACAGAGAAATGGCTACAGTGAGAAGACTGAAAAAACAGAGTCAATATTTCTTTTAAAGGCTATTGTTTACAAATCTGAATAGATGTAAATATCCTAAATCAGCTCTGCATTGTCCTCTCCTCAGCATGGATGGCTCTATGTGCCTCCCAGATATATGGTTTTATCTTCACTCACCAGAGTTATCTAATTGTCACTTGGGTTTTTATCTGGTCTAGACTTCAGACAAGCAGATCTGCATCACCACCCTTTTTAGTGGAAAAACAAGGATCAGAGTCACCCACAAAATGTTCAGCACTGTCCGCTTATACATGTCTCGCTGAAGGAAAAGGGCAATTCTCCCACCTACTTCAACTGCAGACCACAGGCGGGTCACTAAAACCTGGGTATTGTTGTCACAGAGCTGCTGGAATGTTTACAGTAGCTTTGATTTAAATGTGACTCCTTTAATAACAGTTTAGTTGAGATTCTGGTCTTTATATAAAAACTATTATAAGGAACAGGATAAGCTTCTAACCATGAATTAGAACTAGTCTCTTGCAATGTGCCTGACCCTAAATCTGCCCGTATGGATGTCCTGTCCTTCCTCTGACACTCAGTGCAAATGCAACAGAGCCAGGATTGAGAACCACGCACAAAGTGCTGCTGCACATTAAACACACCCTGGAGAACAGAGGAGATGTGTCCTCAGAAAAAGTGGTCTGCAACAGCACAGGCCTGCACGGACACTCTTTTGATCTGTGAAGAAAAGGACACTAAAACACTGTCATCGCTCAGGATTGTCCACCTTGTTTGCGGCTCAGGCTTACAGCAGCTTCATGATTCCTGGTGACTGACAGACAAAACTTCCCTGTGCCCATTCTGCCTAATGGATGAACAGCTGTGAGCTCAGAGAACCTGTCTGCCAAAAAGTCACCAGAAAATTGCTTTGTACTGACTTTCTAAGCAGGTTTAAGTACAAATGTTCCTTTCAAACAAGAAAAATTTTGTTTCTAATATACACGCCACCAAACTGTACAAAATCTAATTACATTAAGCACTACACAGAGAAGGCTGCTTTGCAGATATGTTACCTCAAGAGCAACCCTTCCAATCTGCCTACTGGATAAAAATACATGTTTTTAATTGTCAGTATAAAAACTCCACACTTCCTTTCATAATATTTTAAAAATTCTACACAGACATCTTGAAGTGTCCAACCATATTTGTACTCCAGGACAGATGAAATGTGGTATGTGAGGATGTTTTTTCCCCAAAAATATCAAAATAGCAAGAAGGAGGAAAAGTGTTATTCATATACAGACAGTGACAGTTTCTAATTATCGATGCATCACTAAGCAAGGTTTTGCTAACAGCTAAATGAGCTACTGCACTTACAAAATGAGGGCACGTGGCATATCTGATTAGTTTTACTTATGTCTGTGATATTATGTAAGTCTAGAAGGTTGGTATGTCTTTATCTTTTGGAAAAATGTGCCACTTAAATGCATTAAATACCACATTGTTTTCAACCCAATTACCTTTTGTTTTCAACAAGCAAATGGAAAAAATGCTGAGTGATCATTTTAAGTCCTATATATCATCAGAATTAATTATGAGGTAGCTTCTGCTAGTGCTTGTCATACACAGAACATAAAAGAAATTAAAAATTCTTGGCAAAAGAAGGTAGAGTATTCCAAGAAATCTGCTTTTTGCAAACTAATGAAACAATTTTTAACAATTTTTATTGTAAGCATCTGTGAGCTCCCACCAGGCAGGAGCACCAGAATTGTTTCTGCTTATATTGCTCAGCTTCCAGCTAATGTCCCCTAAAGCTGTTAGGCTGAAAGCCAAGAGAAGATATATCCACAAAGAGACCTGACCCTTACCCCTGCAACTAATAATGTCTCCTGGAAGTTTTAACTTAATAGTCTATGTGAGACTGTTATTAGTGAAACTTTGCCTTTTTTTCCCAGCCATATTTAGTGAATTATACTCTTTAGGCAGTAGAAATCATAGAATTATTTAAGTAGGAAAAAACCTCTATGATCACTGTGTCCAATCACTAAACCAGCATTGCCAAGTCCACCACTAAACCACTTCCCCAAATGCCACATCCACATGGCTTTTAAATCCTTACAGTGCTTACAACTCATCAGGTGAAGAAATTTTCCTTAATATCCGGTCTAAACCTCCCCTAGTGCAACTTGATGCTATTTCCTCTTGTCCTGTCACTGTTTTTTAGAAGAGGCTGACCTCCACCTGGCTACAACCTCCTGTCAGGTTGCTGTAGGGAGTGATAAGGTCTCCCTGAGCCTCCTCTTCTCCCGGCTGAACACCCCCATCTCCCTCAGCTGCTCCTAATCACTCATCATGTACAGGAACCAAACACTGACATAAAAGAAACAGACTGATGGGAAATTCTCTAACTACAGAACATATGAAGCCTCCTAAATAAAGGACGTCAATATCCACAATTCTCTTTTCCTTTTTTTTACTAAAAATGGTTTTACTTCTCTGCTTAGCAAACCTCAGAAGGTCATCTCTTGAGTGTTTGTGTGCCTGTGAATTCTGTTCTTAATTCCTTTGGTCCCACACTTCAGATACATGACAGAATCTTTCTGTACTGTTAGACAACTTAAGGTCTCAGTCACTGGAATATCCCAGTTGTTCACGTGTTGTGATTTAGGGGTTTTTTTTCACCTCATTGCTCAAAAGATTCTAGCAGCAGAGGCCAATGCATTGATCCTTATCAATGACCTTTTTCTTGAGATGATTTTGCATTTCCACTACTGCAACCACAAAAAATGCTGGACAAAACAGCATCTGTACCCTTAGTATGTGAACAGACTGAGTGAAAATATTTGAGTTTACAGTGGGTAACTTATGTGTAGCTGAGTCTCTGAAAGCTGGAAACTAAAGAGGAAATGAAGCCAAAGAAACCACAGAGGTCAAGACTTCTAGAGAAGTCCATATTTAAACACTTAATCAAATAGTTGGTTCCTCTACAACAGCTTTGACCTATACTTAAAATGAAGGTAATTACAAGTTTCTGGTTGTTCAGTTAATAGCTGAATTTGGAACAGAATTTAGACTGGTGACTCTGAGGCCAACATCCAATCTGTGGAAAAGCAGTGTCTAACCAGGAATCATTTAATGCATGACTGACAGCTCCTCTCACAGAAACAGAGAGGTTTAAAAAGAAAAAAAAGGGGAATAAACCCCAGTAGGAAAAGGAGCTAAAAATATCAGCTGCCTGAGCCAATGTGATATGACAACAATTTCAAGGAGTGGATCAATTTCTAACATAAAGCATTCCTTGTAGGCAAGATTTTTCCTCTGAATACTCTCTCCAATACTCTCTCTGAATACTCTCTTTCCAAGAATACTCTCTCCAACTTCTTGTCCCAATGTGCAATAAAAGGGTGAACCAGCACGGCCCTCTCTGAAGCTGCTCTTTGTACCCTGCTGTAGCACAGAACACCTTGCACAGAACAAGGATATTTGTCAAGAGTTTGGAAATTATGGTTTTCAGAGCTGCGGACTAACCCAAAACTGCATTTTCAGTATGTGAAAATTAAGGACTTCCAACAAGTCTATCACCACAGATTTCATATGTATGGGATAACATCATGTTGTGGAAATACCTGCTCATCCCCACCTCTAAGTTATTATCAGTGTTTGCTGATAAAGAAATTCAGATCACATGGAAAGATAAAATTAATGGGATTTTATGAGTTTAACCTAAGATATATCTTCCAGCTAGTTATAGAGTGCAAGTATACTTCTAGAGATTAAACAAAATAAGAACCTGCAGTTCTAAATTATTTTGGTTGATGGAATTTCAGGTGTGCAAGGCTTAGGAAAGAGGGCATGGACAATCTGTAAGGCTCCATAGCTGAACAGGAGCTTATTCATGCCTTGATTCTGAATAAAATCTAGATTCAGGCTTAATTTAAGGGATCATTTATGTCCTGTGTTTCTTTTTAAAGAAAAGCTCTTAGCCCATATTGAAGGATTAACAGATATGCATAAAATAACTACAAAACCAGTTTTATAAAAGGCAGTAACATTACCACCCAAGTCTCTGCACAAGGCTGCATGTGAGTTTTAAAACAAAGCAAACTACTAAAGAGGAAACAGGTTGGATATAAGGAAGCACCATTTATTTTTGTAGTGATCAGATTCCAACACTAAACATTCCCAGAGGTACAAATGTCAGGTAGGCACCTCAGTCACCCATGAGTTTTCAAATTGCTGCTCCTGCAGTAAAACCAACATGACCCCAGGAAAACAAAGGAAGAGGTGGCTATTTCACTTCTGCTACATCCTCACGAAAACAGATGATAAAGATCCAATAAAGCAATGGGAATGGTAAAATTTAAAGTTTATTCTCTTCTCATTCAGTAAGAGAGCAAGTGCTCTGTGCAGAACAGTTTGGCAAAAATGAAATAATTTCTGGATAGTTGCTAGTGCTAAGGTTAAGATGCAGGGTTACAATGCTTCCATGAAGACTGCCTACAGGGAGACATTTGTTGAAAATTGCTTTACCTATCATTCTGTCAGCAGAAAAAAAGGAAAAAAACCCCAAACTTTGCAGTACTAGTTACATTAGGGGTATGTTGAGTCTGTATCTATAAATGATACAAATTGTGAGCTTATAAAGCCCCCACATGGGTGCAATCAGCATAAAAGCCTAGCATTTCTCCTTGTTTCTTTTGTATCACAAAGATCTATATATTTTCACCATATGCTGTTCCAGTAAGTGTGTATAATTATAAAGGAAGCATGACCTAAGATTTAGGTTGAAGTTTCAGAAATTAAATTGATTTTTTTTCCTTGACAACAGGCAATAAAGTTTTCACTGCCTATGCTGAGAACAAGCAGAAGCCTTAAACCTTGCAATGTCACGTAGAACAACATGTTTTGACCATACTCTTTTACTCTGCAGGAAATGACAACTTAGGCAGTGCAGTACTACTGAATTGTAGTATTTTAACTGCACTATACATGTCTGCCTTTGAGAGTCCACTAAACATACAAAAGTCTTCTACAATAGCTTGAAAGAAGTAAGAATAAAGAAATAAGTCTCAAATTTTTAAAGAGGTCCATATAGACTGTCATCTGACTCTCATTTAAATTAAGGGGATTCGATCAGCTGCTTCCCAGAATAATGCTTCAAAAACACAGGGCTACGTGGTCAGAAGCTTTTTCCAACATGGTTAAAAAATTAATATTCATATTCTACAGCAGCTTTTATCTTTATGTTATCTGTTACTGACAAAGAGAAACCAGAATTCTATTCTGTGTTTGGGTATCGCTATGCGATTCAAGAAAATATTATTTGTAATTTTCCTTTTAAAGAATTAGCCAGATCTGCAAGTGAAATGGAATTTAAAGTGATTCTAACCTGTTATCAATGGGCAAAAGTTTATGCATATACTGCATCAAAATATAGTTCATTTTGCAGCTTTTCTTATTCTTCTGGAACAATTCTAAGGCAAAAAGTTGTGGTTTTCCAACAATTTCAATAATCCAGTTTTTTACCTGTATCCATAACACGTGGAAAGCCTCTGCAGTTGAGTGTTATCGCTGGGGACCCAAAGTGTGTGCTGATTTTTTTGTGTTTGTTTTCTTCTTTTTTTTTTTTTAAATTTATTTCCTACCTCTTTCTCAAGAAATTACTATTTTTGCTAAAAAAATGAGTGTAGACAGTCTAAAGATGAATTCCTAAATCCACAGAGAGTTCAGAGCTCTGCCACCAGCTCCCCTCTCTCAAAGGATTACTTAGAAAGATTCTCTCTGAGACTTGACTACAGTAAAGTAAAGCAGTAAAAAGTGTTATTTGCTGTGAATAAAGGATTACTTTATATTAGATGGATTCATCCCTGTGACAACTGGGTAAGTGTTCAGTGTAACTCATAAAGCCAACAGAAAAACTATTTAGCACTTCAGGCATAAATTGGTCTCTTAAGCCAAATTATACTTGTGCATGTCATATTTCAAATAAAGGGAAAGACAAAAATGGTTGTCTGATGCTGGTCTCAAGTTAATATCTGCTCACATGGTGTAAGAGAGAGTCTGGTTCTGTGGTAGCACATGCTATAAATTTCCCTGTAAGAAACAGGAGTCTCTAATATTGTTGGGGTTTTTTTACACCACTGGTACAAACTAAACTCAGATGTTAAAGCAATGAGTTTTCTTATTACATACTTATGGAAAACAAATGGTAAAGCAACTTGGTGGAATTATTGCAATTTGAAAATAATTCTTTTTCACAAGACTTTTGGGTCCTATTGGGACCTCCCATTGTTATGAATCCATACTTTCTGCACTCATAGTTATGAAAAAAAAAAATACAAAACTGCTTCTGCAATTCCAAAAATATTGATATGGGTTGTATTTGAGTTCAATTCCTATTCTTTATCAAGTGTTTCTACCCCTAATTAATTTGTATACCAAAGTCCAAATTCAGCATTCTTCAAATAGCTAAAAATATGGTGGTGTTTTATATACATTTACACAAAGTGATGTTGATCCTAAATTTGACCTCTCCTATCATACCAATCAGCCAGTGACTGTCAGCCTTTTTTAGTTCCCTAAAAGCCATGAAAAAACCCCAAATGTCAAATCAGTGCCACCATCCACAAACTGACTAGAAATGAATACAGAGATAGAGGCAGAAATGCTTCATGATACTGACAAATTAAATCAAAGAGAAAAAAACAACCCTAACTTCTTATGTAGAAGAGAAAACCCTAAAATTAGTTTTGTACAAATAAACCCTGACTTGACAAGAAGTCAGGCAAATGTAGCTATAGTGGGTGACATGCAGCCATGATGAAATTCCAGCTAAGAAGTTTATTTAAGGAGAAGTGAAGACATTTTAGAATTATCAAGTGTGACATCAGGATATTGCTGATATTAGTCAAGAAATTTTATATGGAGAGGCTGTTAGGTCCGAGAGCCCAGAGCTCCTTCCCTGAGGAAGCTAAGCTCAGTGCAGGGATTAGGTGGGCTCCACTCAGCATATTGTGATATGCAATATCACAGAGCAGGTGGAACAGCTGTGCAGCCATGACATAGCCATGCCTGTTATGTAAAGGCTGTGCTGGGGTGCCAGCCAGGGATTTGTAATGCTTGTAGGCTCACCCACTGCTACTGCCAACCTTCTCAGCATCCTCAGCACACCACTGGGAGAAGAGCTCCCTTGGAAGTTACCAGCTCTCTAGTGCTTGCATCTATCCCATGCATCCAAGTGCTGTAGCTGTGACATTTTCCATACTTTCAACTCTTGCACTCCAAGGGGAAGAGGGGCTGGATTTGGTTTAAAGGATGTTACATCTGTATGCTTTTACAAGGATGAAGTAGGTATCAATTTCACTCTGACCCCTAATGTCATAGAAGCTGTCACCAAAAGATATTAAAACCATGCTACATGTAGGGAAATGAAAAAATTAAAAATGAAAAACCCAAAATCTACTGGCTGGTGCACACACAGTACTCGTTTAGTCCTTTCTTAATTTTATGTGGTAATCGTGCTGCCATAATGCAGGAAACACCTCTGGATGGATACAGGCTTTGCTCATGGGACACATGTACACACATGCACAGAGCCAAGCAGCCTCCTAATTTAGGCTATTACATGCCTATTACTACGCTGCAGAAAACACACCTCTGAATGTATTTCACACTGGTCTAAAACTGGAGAAGGGCAACAGGGAATGGTGTCAAAACACAACAGCCCTTTCTCGGTGAATGCAAAATAGCACCTCTAACAAATGCAACTCTAAAACTTATGGTCCTCTGGCCCCAGCATTTAAAAACCAATTGCAGGGAGTTTGAGAAGGATATGGATCATGAAAGGATCTCTGTGACAGCTTGGCAGAATTTCTAAACTGAAGAGACACCGGGATGTTATTTATATTCAAGAGTACAACACACACAAACACACAATTACAAATAAATACTCTACAGGCACCGTAGCACTTAATACCAAAATGAAGGTAAATCACTGGTAGGATAAAAATAGGCAGCAGGGAAAAAAAAGGGAATTCACTTACATTTTACTAGTAAAATAAATACCAATGAAATAAAGTGAGTTGAGCAAAAAACAAAAAAGATTCCCTGTTCCAGATCCTTTAGGCCTTGTCTCAGCAAGTGTTTCCACCCCTTGTATGGGGTACTAAGCATACACAGACTCCTCTGTCACAACAACAGTAGCCGTAGGAGACAAGACAACCCCGAGCACGGTGGCTCCCAGGGAGAAAATCAGGGATCTGCTGTGTTGAAAAAAGAAAAACCAAAATAATCACTGATGTTTTCCACGCAGGCTAAGAGCTGCAGCTACAGCTTTAAGTAGAATTTCAATGAAACAACAACAAATATTATTCAACATCTTGCTTCTCCAGCAGCGCAAAGCACAAACCTGCCAAATCCGTCCTTTTTCACAGCAAGGCAGCAGAAGCTGCTCTGGGGATGCTTTTGGCCCAAGAAGGGTTTCTTTGCAGAGTGCTCAGCACCAAGCACAGCAGCAGAGTCTGGAGCAGAGGGCACCAGGTGGTAGCAGGCTGCCCGACAGCAAGGGGAGCGCAGATGCCAAGCGGCTCCACGTGCTCCTGTCTAGCGGCCGACGGAGAGGCATTTCCAGCAGCCTCACAGACTGCTCAGCCCAAACACTGGCCAGAGGGCGAGTGCTGGTTATGGCAGCTGGGAAGGAGTGTGTGGAGAGGGGAAATAAAAATGGGGAAACATGGAAGGTCTCGCTAGCCAAAAGAGATAAACACACACACGACACGCAAATAATCGCTGCAGCTTCACAGCCTGCTGGAAAGCGGCACTAGGCTGTGATTTCTGGATCTTTCTGTCATACTCGTAACACTCAGAAATGGGCATAATGGAAAAGATTAATTTCAGAGGATTTCTTAAGTTTGCAATATTAACTGGGGCGAGAAGAACGAAAAAACCCTCACAAAGGACTACTGTAGGACTTATGCAAATATTTCCATCTGGGTTTAGAATAAAAATCAAAGCCCTGAACCAACCAGCAGACAGTTTCATGCACTGCTAATGAAGAGAGAATTCAATTCTCGTGTTTGCTGAAATGAATACTGAACTTGTATCTTAATGTTTTACGAGAATGCGGTATGTGTGTCAAAACAGGAGTTTCACACACAATTGCAGGAGTACTGGCAGCAACTCTTAATGTTTAAGGGCTGGATCACAGCTTCAGACTGAGAAGTGAGTAAAGGACATTGAGCAGCCATGCCTCCACCTTGTAATATTTGAAATTCACACAGTAGCAGATGAGAGGGTTAGGTTCTAGTCCGCCCTTGGCAGGGCCCCCTTCCCTACTAAATGGATGCTACACACATACAGAATGGGATACATTTCACAGCAGCATGAGTTAACCTAGCTGCTAACACATGCTCTGGCACCTGAACCTGCCAGCTATTTTCCTCAGAAAAAGGATGGGGAAGAAGCTGAGCTGCATGGAGCCCATCCAGCACCTAGGGAGAGTGACAAAGGGCCAAGTTCCCATCACTGGGCGGCAATGGATGAGCAGGAGCATGTTGCTCTTACAGCAGCCTGGAAGCAGACAGCAAGGGCAGGGTTAGAAAAGGAGGGGAAAAATCTGTTGTTCTACAATGGTGATAGAAAAACCGGGGAAAAAAATGGTAGGATGATAGATGACTCATAAAAGTGTTAGACTGCTGCCAAAAGCAGGAGATTTGGCAGTGATGCAGGACTCGGTGCCTCGGGAGAGTTGTGCTCCAGTCCTTGCTGCAGTGGGGGAGCGAGACGCATGAGCTCCCAACCAGGGCAGGCTCCTTCCACCCGCCGTGGGCTCTGCCCCGGCACCCCGAGCCTGCTCCCTGCAGCACCAGGCTGATGTCATCAGCCTGCCTTCCCCTCCCTGCTCCCCGTGCTGAGACAACACTACGAGTAACCATCTGACAGTAAATTAATAAACGTACTCCTACACTGCTAAGCCTGAAATGGCATATAAATTCCATTTTTCCCCCCCTTGTCACATAATTAAAACTCTGCTTTCCTTCCACCCTCCTTCACTAAAACCTTTTGTCATAAATTTTGCCATTTGTGGCATGCGGACTTGGGATGCTTTCCCCCCCTCTCCTCCCAGAACTGCTCAATATAAATCAGACAGGCATTTGGGAAATAAAGGAGACCTAAAAAACAAGGGGAGCTGAACCCTTGGAGACATGCCAAAAAAAACTCAAGACAAAATTAAGGCCATAAATACGTATTGATTACTCAGGGGGAAACTTCTTACAACATTTCATCAAAGGTTACCTGCTCCCAGTCCTTTTTATTCTAAACTCTGATACTGCCAAACTACAACAGTGCCTCAGCATCTGTCCACTCTTTAAATATAAGACTACAAACTGACTCTCACTCACCACAAACAGGAAAACAGCTCAAGATACTGCTTTGCTTCAGATGCACATATGTTGACTGCAAGAGTCACTCACAACTTTCTCTTTCCTTCCTTCACCCGTAAATGCAGGTTACTGAAGCAGTGATACATTAGGAGACCCTGGAATATCAGGTTCCATATCTGTTAGGTGTTTGGAACAGGCTAATAGCAAAAATGTTCATTCATATCAAAACACATTTTACTATCTTTTTGTAACAGGCACTGCTTTGACTACAGAGCTGCAGAAGATGCAGCAAAAGTAACATTTCCTGTTGGCATTTGAGAGCATAACTCTTCTCAAAGAGTCTCTTTAAACACAGTAAGCAAATGATGTTCTCCTGGTATTCTGATCAAGTGTTTTAAAGTAAAAATAAGCACCTAAGTGGGTTGATTCCTCTGTAAAGGTCTAGGGGTATGAGGAGGAGACATCCAGGGAGTCAAGGACAAGAGAAGTTTCACATAGCTTCCAGATTCAGGGAAAGCACAAGTCCGCTTGGGCTCCTTCATCCACGTGAGGGCTGTTGTATAAAGGATATTAACAAAAATCTGAGTTCACATATGTTTATGGGGTGTCCCAAAGCCTTCTGGCAATAGTGAGATTCCTTACTGGCATTGGGAACTATCCCCTCATTAGCTGTATTCCTGTTTCACACTCACATTAGAGCAGAAACCAAGTCACCAGCCCAGAGAGCTCCAAATTCAGCAGCTGCAGCTATAAAGGCTCAGCCACTGCTTTGCCTCTGAAGTAAGAATGAAGCAGCTATTGCAGCTGAAAGTGGCATATGCTCACCACTTTTAGGGAACATGAACATTGATATCTCCATTCCGCAGACTAAAGGCATCTTTTGAGTTGTTGAATTTTTTGTACTTCCATTTGGAGCCAAAGAAAACTCTTGGAAGTGACCTTCACGCTCTGGGATTTCTAGCCCTGGAAAGCTCCAGTGCAGGTGGTGCAGCAAAGCAAACAAGTATTGCCCAAGTAAAGCAATAGATAACTTCAAAAATTATGCACATATTGATGAATACAGGCAATTTTCAAAATGTTTAAGTTTCTCAAAAACCATCTCCACATGCCAGTCTTCAGGGACCTGGCTATGGCCCTTTCACTAAAACACAACCCCACCACTCTTCCTTGCTTTCCTAATATTTCTTCTCTTGGAAGTTCAGAATTAAGCTGTCACTACATAAAAAATTTAGATTTTATGTGATGCTGCCAAACATCCAGCACACAACTCCGCAATGTGTCATTCAGAAAGCAATTGTATTTATAAGTTTTCAATTACGCTTGCTGAACCTAACACCAGCTTTATTTGGGTTGGTTTTTCAATGTTCTAAGCAAAGATTGAATTAAAATAGCGAGAGCAATAAACCGTATATCAAGCCCAACAGCTCTAACTGCCTTGCATCCCAAAACAGAAGAAAACCATGACAGAATTTCTATGCCTTTATACAGCACTGCCTTGCACAGAGTAAAAATTTTTAAAATGTTTTTCTTCGTTTAGTGTTTGTAATGTTCCTTCCAAGAGGAAAACTGTTCTCAGATAATCATGTGAGAAAATAACAGTGTAACAACTGTTCCAGTGTTTAAAAAAAAAAATACTGACTTTCCAATTATGAGAAATTTTCAGAAGATAATGCTTAACAGCGTATCGTGTTACTGACTGGCAAATCCAACCAACAGAATGGCTAATTTTACAAAGTATGGCAAGCTATTTAGTAATAAACCTAAATTTATTCTTTGCACTTCAGTGGTGCTCACAAATTACACACTTAGATTTTATCATCGTAAGTGATAAATCTGTCTTGTGTTTTGCACATAGGAAGAGTTTCACAGTACAGATACTGTGGCAACATAAAAAGTACAGTCTACCTTCTTGGTTGTGGTTATTTCTAATTTATGAAACATATAACAGCCAAAGGTGCCTAGATGGCTCAAGCCAATTAGAGAGAGTCCCAAAAGATATGCATTCCCACAACAGATATTTCATTAAAAAACAAGCCTCATCCCCTTTTCAGTTTTGTTTGTTCAACCTCAACTAACTACAACCTCTAATGCAACTCACAGGATGTTGGGCTCTGTACATAATACAGAAAGTCTCTGTAGATAAAATAAGTTATTACATAGCCTCTGGAAATAAATAATGTATGGCCTACAAACAGTAGACACCTTCTTTCCCATTCTGCATGCCCCCCAGTGATCACTGATACATCCTGACTTTCAAGAGTCCGACAGACAACTGTGTAAATAAATAGTCTCTTATGAACTGCATTTTGATAGCCATATAAATGAAGAGTGCATTCACTATTTAATTAATCTAATTAACGCACCAGCTTCCCAAATCTTTGGGAAAACATCAACATGCCTATAGCTATCTGTTCCAAAAATCCGGTATTTCATTTACTAATCTTAAAAGGATGTCAGAAGAGATATGTCACAGATCTGCAGTCTTCACCACTTGCTTGGTGGATTAGTTCTTGCCACCAGAGCACGTCCCCTTCTTTGAGAGGTCTCTGAAACACACCAAATCAGTGGGAAGAGGAGGAACATGAGTCATCCTTCTCCGTGCCTCTTGCCCGCATCGTCCTTGGAAGGCACAGTGAAAAAACTCAGGCCAATCTGATTTGATGAAATGTTTTCTGCCCATTGTGCACATAAAGCAGAAGGCAGTAGAGACTATGACTCATGGGTTGTGAATGAGGATTCTGAACCTCCCCTCTGTGGATGGCAGGACTTGCAGTGACTTTCAGCCATGAAGAACTGGCCTTCTATTACAATCTGTTATTCATACACAGAGTGATGCCATTTTACAGCATAATGAGATCTGTGTATTACACCCAGATTCCATTTAGGAAAAGCAGTTTTGCCTTATTTAACAAATGCAGTATACACATATTCTCAAATGTTGTTGATTGTTTGTTCATAAAAATCATAGTAATTCAGGTTGGAAAGGACTCTTAAGGTCTGGGTACAAAGCACTGCTAAAAGCAGGATCAGCTGCAGTATCAGACCAAGTGGCTCAGGGCTTATTCAAATGTTTTGAAACTTCCAAGGATGGAGTGTGGACTTCATTGTGCACATTTTATAACCACTGTGCAGATGTAAATGAATGGATAACCTTTGCATCTGGCTTAGCAAACACTCTGCCAGAGGGCAGCCAGGAGATACAATGGGCAAAACAGCTGAGGACACAAATTTAGTTCTTTGTCTGTAAGGCCTCTTTCCTTGTTAATGGCCAGCTATCCCTTCCATCTCCGGGAGATGCTGCCTTGCCTGCTCTGTGAACACTAAAGGTTGTGTCAACCTTCTCTTTAAATCAAGATGACACTTGCTGTACATTGACACTGCCCACTCCTCAAAACCCAAAAATTTGTCATTAAAAATATCAGAGGAACAATTGTGCTACAGAACCACATTTCTGCTTTTACAAAAATAACCCCCTACTTACAACAATATTCCAAAGTGTTAATTGGGACCAAATAAAAGAAGGAGTCTTACACAAGAATAGTCTGGAGTGCAGCTTTTTCTCTCAGGATCTCTGTCTAAGTGGGCACTGAAATAACTCCAATCCATAAAATTTTCTCCTATGTTCTCATGCAATAATATCAATGGAACTAATAAATCAGGATTACTTTGTCCAAAGACCCATTATTGTATCAATAAAGCTACTAGTCTCAAAGAAAAAGGCAGTATGAAAGCATAAGCACAAGCTTTTTACATGTTGAATGAAGCTTCTGAAAATGTTTTTCTCTAAAACAAATGCTAACAGTGTGAAATTTGATGACCTTAGCAGCAAGCAATCATAGGTAACTCTATATGGAACATGAATTCTAGGCCTAGGGATATGGGTCTTTTGAAGACAAAATATCCATTCCTGGACTCTTTCCCAAGTTGCTGTGGAGAAGTTGTTTCAAGAATTCCTTCTTTGTATATGTCCAGTGAACCACAGGCGGCTGTATACAACATAGTTACAGGATTTTTTAGATTTTGTGGGGTTTTTCTGGGCTTGTTTTTTAAAAATGTTTGTTTTCTTTTACATTTTCTTTGCCTCTTTCAGATAGATTTTGTCCACATAAGTTTATATGGGTTTTTATAGCACCTGTCTCCTCTTTTCAGGATGTATAATAATTTCCATTTTCTGCAAGAACTTTCAGCCTTGCACCTCCACATTCTGCCTCTAGTAATTGATTTTTCACTCCCACCCAAGATCTATTAATTTCTGTAATGGTAAAGAGAATACACAAATATTTCAAACTGTTTTGTCTAAGAAAATTGTGAGATTTACCATGACAAAATCTCAGAGGTCATTCATGCTTGGGAACAGAGATGCAGCTCTCAATGAATTACACCTCCTCTGTTCAACTGCAATGTTTAAAAAACCCAACCTAGATCTGGTTTTCTGCGTCCTACACATGAATCCTCACAGTGCAGCTCAGAAGAGAAGACACACGTTTTCAACCAATTTGGTCAAAGAGAAAAGGCTCCTCTCCAATTTTAAAAAGATTCTAGTAAACTGAGTTGTACATTTGGACACTGAGTTCTCTGTCTTAAGGCACATGATCCAAGAAGCTGGAGTAGGCAAGGGGAAGAGTTACGCTGGACAGGAGCACAAAGCCAGCTCATTTGTGTGCCCGATGAGTTTGATCTCACGAGCAAGGAGACTTCCTTGCTGAAGCAGCATCTCCTCCTTCCACACTGCAACCCAGCAAAGCTCAACCTTCTACCCTGTAAGGAGGGGTATATAAAACAGACCAGGGGAGAAAACTTTCTACTTTCTTCAAACTGATGTGAATCCCAGACCAAGCTTTCAGCCTGTACTTAATAATTTCCAAGAATTGCCCTATTTTGAGTCTGCACAAATTACACAGTTCCACATGCTCTTTTACAGGATCTGTGTACTTCACACCACGCCTTGTTGCCTCTACCACACAATTATTCTCATTCTCCTTTTATCTAAGTCAGAGATTAATCACATTTGCCAAGTAAGCAAGCATTAAGCTGTATCCCTGGGTGAGTTTCTAATGCTAACAGCATGCAACAAAAGGAGAATCCCATCACTTTATTGATTGTCTCCACACAAAAGCCAAAACCTGATTTAGCATGAATGGAACCATTTCTTATGTTTAGAGGCTGTATCAGAATGAATGCTTATACTGCTTCTGAATGGGATCTGGAGAAAAGAGGATCACATTACTCAAATGTATAAAGTTAAACACAATTCACATTAAAAGTATTTCAGAAGTTCCCCAAAACTGGCAAATTACTTGATTGAGATATGGGAAATCAACTAAAAAGGTACAAAACAGAATGATAATCCATCTTCCAAAATAAACTGCACCCATTAGAATATTAATTTGGTTAGCCCACTTAGGATGTTGTATCATAGAGTGAGGAGCTTTAAAAGCTGTAACTTCAGATGAAAAAGACTAAGCAAACCACTTTTCTTAGAATAAACCAAAAGGTATTTTTAAAATAATAACATAAGAGCATCAGCCTAATGCATATTTTACACTTGGATGCTTTCTAATATCCAGACAACCTCAGTGTGCAAATTGGTGAAGTTCGCAAAACTAATTAAGAAGATAAGATAGAAAATCTAGACATTATAAACATTTTAGGCAACTGATCGAGCTTCTTCATCTTTCCTTAATAGGTCTGTTCAACTATTTTTCCACCCACACAATCATTCTGAAGAAAGATTATGGAACAGGACACGTTTATAAACAAAATAAAATAAAAATATGGACCCCAAAAGACAACCATGTTTTCAGTTCATTTTAGAAAACAAGACTCAGAAGAAAAGAATACAAGCTGACACAACAGAGGAAAGATCACCCTTTTGCAGATCATTACACTATGATTTTATGGAGTTCCTGACAGAAATTAGTTGTATTAAATGGAATTCATCAGTGATGTAATTTAGGGATGAGAGATGAAGGGCTGTGAGCAAGGGGGAAAAGTAATTTCACACAGGGACGTGGGTGATTACAATACTTAACACTATCTCCCAAAAAGTGATAAGCACATTTTATCTCTGCTGCAGACAGATGATTCCTGCCTAGCCTGTCCCCTCCCACTGCCTGAGAAGCAGCAAACCAGGCAGTGTAGCTGCAGAGATGGTCAGCGCAGACAGATGTGCTCCGAGCAAAGGGCCTGGCTCTGTCACACCCCGCTGCCTGCACCCTGCCTGTGGCAGCTGGTTATAGATCTGTAGATGGATATGGATGAGGTGTGTGTGTATATAAATACACACAAACAGGGGGGAGGGAGAGAGGGAGGGAGGGAGGAGGAGAGAGGCTGAGAAACTCTGTGTACTGAACTACTGAATACAGCACTCCACAAAGTCAGGATGAGCTCTACCCATACAAACAAAGCACTCCAAAACAAATCCCAGCTTCTCTGCAGCTGGCAGCCTGGGAGAAGGACCTCTTGTCCCACTGTATCCTAGAGCAGGGAAACAAAGCTCTGCCAGCCTTCAAATAAGGCCTAAGTGCACTTTTCAACATTGCTCAGGATGTGTCATTTGTACAGAAATAAATCATTAAGTAACCTTATTCCTTTTCCTATTTTGTTTTGGAGAAATCACAGAAATTTTTATGTGCTTTTCTTTTCATCCAAAGTCTCTGAATGAAGAAAGGATGAAGTTGGATGTCTTGATGTGGATCAACACAAAAGAAAAGAGTATCAGTGCACAATATCACCTTACAGCATAACTACTGACAAAGCACTCTGCCCAGCATTTGAGGCCCTTACTGGGAAGGTTCAACCACAGCAGCAGTGTGATTTCTTCACAAGGACACATTGAAGCAAAGTTAGGACTTTTTACAAGGCCATGTAGTGATAGCACAAGAGGGAATGGCTTCAAACTGACAGAGGGCAGGTTCAGATGGAAGAAATTCCTCCCTGTGAGGGTGGGGAGGCCCTGGCACAGGTTTCCCAGAGCAGCTGTGGCTGCCCCATCCCTGGAAGTGTTCAAGGCAAGGCTGGATGGGGCTCTGAGCATCCTGGGCTAGTGGAAGTTGTCCCTGCACCCCATGGCAGGGGGTTGGAACGAGATGAGCTGTTAGGTCCAACCATTCTGTGATTCTTCCTCTGAGTATTCAGGTCTCCCTTTGTTCTGCCTCATGGAAACCAATTATGACAGAACTGGTCTATTTTTTCTCTGCTGAACTACCGTGTGTTTTGATACATGTTGTAAACAAGTTTGCCATTTTTTTTTACTTTTGAACTCCTTTCATTTTTTATGATTAGGAACAAGCCTCTACCTGCCATTTGCTTTGCTCTGGCATCTATTCTGTCTCCAAGTATCCTCTACAATTGAAGATGTTTTCCATTATCTCAGCCCCGTGCTGTCAGGACTCATTTTCTAGACGTTTTGCTAGCATCCCTTGCAATTCAAAAATTTCAGAATATCAGACCCAGATCACTTCCCATTTTCAATACGATGCAATATACAATACATACATAGTTTCATCTTTTCCTTCTCCAAATCTTTAAAGTAGAATTCTCCATTACAAGAGCTATAAATGCTATCTGTGCTTTCAAAGAATCATGGAGAAAACATAAGACCGAAAAGAAATTCCACATACGCTTTCTTATGTCAGATGGATTGCTTTTTGTGGCAATGCTTTATAGCTTTGATCTTTTAACAGATTATGTATGTAAAAACAGAGTAATAAAAATAGTAGTGAACTGGCAATACATTTACAACTTTTATGGAAGGCTTTCATTGTTATGGATCATACAAAATTTACAAGACAGCCCTATTTAGTAGTGGTGTTTTTAAATGAATACATTGAAGTGCAACACTCACTTCGGGTCATAAACTATAAGCCAAATTCAGAACCAGGCATATTATTATTAAAAGTATGAGTATACCACAGTTTATATCCATTTAGAATTTCCAAAATTGAATTACTTTTTAATTACAATACATGCAATTCAGGCATAAGGAATTCAAGTATTATTAAACTCTCTGGGCTATAAAAATATATTAAACTCCATCCCTCTAGCAGCTACTGATGACTTATCTGAGTCTAGCAAAGCAACACAGATTACTTTTCTTCCCAAATACCTTGGCAAGGCCACTTGTTTGAGAGCTGAAATGTAAATTACTTATATTACAGCAGTATCCTCAAAAGTTTTTCATTTTGTGCATTAGCTCTCCCTCATTCCATCTGTGCTATTTTAGGATTGTGAAGTCTGAACTGATTGTTTTCATAAAAAGACATGTTAGGGCAGCACTGAGACAATCTGGAAAGTGAGTTTCCCTTAATGCTACCAATATTAATCCTTCTTCACTGTTCTTCACCCTTGCCCTACAGAACTCTGTATTTATGGAACAGTTAATCTTCCTTTGCTCCTCATGGCCTCTATGCCTCTAATCTCTCAAGGTCATTTCATTTTTGGCCTGGCCACAAGTCCATTCTTGACCCATCTGGTTTTGTGTCACCAACAAATTTGATCAGTGTTGAAACTGTATCAAAGGAATACCCAACAAAGAAGATGTGAAGCAGCTGCAGATCAGACAGAAAGCCAATAGTCTACAGTTTCTGTCATGAAAAGAGTTTCTGTAAATGCAGCTCTCCAGAACAGCCAGACACTCCTGAGAACCAGTGCAAATTTCCCATGTATAACAGATGCAGCACACCAGCATGGCCTGCCATGAAACTTGTCTCCCAAAAGGCATGTGCTCTATAAGATCTTTCCCAAAGTCATGCCACTGAAAAACAAACTGTTTCATTAAATGATAAACAGTGTGATATCCCCTCTGAAGATAAAAACACATGCAAAAAAGCCAAACCAATACAAATACACATTTCTAATAAGACCATCTTCTTAAAGCACCCTGTTCTTTAAAACAGATATTCCATTTTTTTCTCCAAAACCACAGGCCAGAGGAAAATCTTCTGCAGCACAAGTGATATGTCCCAAACCAACAATGGATTCAAGTTGCTAAACTTCACAGATGTCTTTTTTTCTAATTTTCTGAGCAATACTCTTTCAGCTGTATTTATAAGACAACTGGTAATTAAATCACATCTATATATTCCCTATGGAGAATACATGAGTTATTTCAGAGGTGCTATTTAGTGTTTGCAGCAAGTAAGCTCTGAAATCAAATAGGATGCCGATGGACACCGCACATCCTTACACTTACTTAGCATTTATTTCAACACACTATTTTAAAAACAAACCTAGGAGACAGCAACCATTACTAAACTAAACTGGCACCAAAATATTGCATAATCAGGCTCTCTGGACGTGAAAAGCAATAAAAGCTTAGATACTGCTTCAGTTACTAGTACTGAATCCTTACTGTCATGCTCTGGCCCTAATCAATACCCAGGAAGCTTTACTGGTGTAAATGGTAACTGCGTTGATAATGATTTTATACTTATCTATCACATTTCCTTCAGAAAAATTCTCAGTATTCTACCAAACACATGCGTATTTAATGGGAGAATCAGTTTATACATCACTGATACCCAAACATTTTTTAAGTGGATGCAGGTGACACAGTCCTGCTACACAGCAGCAGGTCTAGAATTCAGACAGGTGCATGAAATGGAGCTGGAAGATTTCAAAAGACAGAATAAAACCCACAAAACTTAATTTGGATGTGACACCACATCAAAGACTTCACAGAGTAAGGAAATACAAAACTTTAGGAAGTTTAGCAGAACCAATGAGTAGTTTAATTCTTTTTTCTGTTGAATAAATTCTCTGCCCAGTGCTACCACAAGATGCAGATGGTTTCAGCAAGTCTGTGGGAGGATGATCCCCACAGTGTTTAATGAGACCAGCTTTTTTTTTCACACATACACTATCACAGCTCTTCCTGAGCAAGGAAATACCAAAGACAGAAGCAGCAGATAAACCTAAACACTAAGAAAACCCCTTCATCCCCCATCTGTCCCAGCCACTGGCACCTCAGCCAATAGCTAGGATTCAGTTAGTTTTCCTCGCTTCTTTCTTTCCCATTCTTATATGTTTACATCCTAGAACAGATTCTCTTTCTAAAACTGGAAACTTAAGGATTTGTTAGTAACAGTAATTATGGCATTAAACTCGTAATATGGCCAGCCTAGTCCCTTGGGTATTTTAATGCAATTCTCATAAGCTTCCAAACACAAACACTAAAATGTGCTGGCCCTGGAAACAAAACAGAAGGAAAGAAAAGGAATGCAAATTATCCATGTACCCTTCCTTTGTTTCATCTGTTTTCCATTCTACGCAAAAGAAAGACTTTTTGTGTTAAAGTGTTTCAAAAATAGCGCAGACATTTTTATTTTTATTTTATTTTTATTTTTGCTTAATCCAGTCAGAAGTAAATATTAAACATGGCCATTTTACAAACCTTTAAAAGCTGTTCTTTATTCCTGAAAGCAGCATGTTTTTCAAATCCTAGAAACTATAGCATGCTCAATTTGTCCACATCAGTTATGTTTCATGGCTTTACGTGGCGAGGCGTGAGACAACGTGCTCAACTACACAGCAAGCTAAACAAATGCTTGAGAGAAATGGAACTTGTCCAAAAGCAGAGATGAGAAAGTGAAAGCCTACAAAATTATTTCTAAAGTTTTTTTGTTATAAAAGAAGGCAATTCTGGCACTGAATCACTAGACTATGACTGAGATGATCTCATACTTTGATGGAGAAGGGTTTGTGAGAATCATAAATCTGATATAGTCTACAGCACTGATTACACACAATAATAAGCACTGAGCACACTATTCATGAGTTTTATTTAGCTTAACATGGAAGTAAACCCCCTCTGAAACAATGCAAAACACCTGAAAGCTCAACACTATTGGCAAAAATATAATAATGATTAAAAGTCAATGGAGGAAGGAAATGCAATTGCCAGGTACCTCAGAGGAAGAGCACTGTTGCCTTTATGCTTTGGAAGTCTGAGCTCTGTCAAGCCTGGCCATAATCAGAGGAGCTGGGGACTGTGCAGTGACAGCCAGAACTGGTGCAGGTTCACTGCAGTCTGTGAAATACAGGGGAAACATTCCCAGCACCTCCTCCTTACAATTCATCCACTCAGGTCAGGGTTTCACAAAGAGTCCTTATTCTACCTGCAGCACCATTCCTTAGTCCATGAGCTGATCACTGGAATCACATATCCTCTACCAGAGGGTAATTTCCACAGTCCTACAGCCTGCAAACACGGCACACTATGGCACACACCCCAAATCCACAGCCTGAAACAGTGCTGTGCACGCTGCTCACTGCACTGCTTGGAACAATTCTTAAACAACAGTGGTGCTTCTTTTCAGTTAGATCCTCTAAGTGGCCACATTTCATTGCTCTCAGCCCCTTTATTAAATGCAAGACCTTGGCATCGTAGGGAGTGTCTATACAGTTCAAATATACACTGAGTAACTCACGTTTCAGACAGCTGCATTAGCACTTTGTTCTACTCAAATTAATTAACCCCACTGAAAAGATGCATTTTTCCCCACAGCATGTGATTCAAGTCTGAATTCTGACTACAATTTCAGTTAGAGTTGAATAAACAATAATGGGATGCTATAGGATACCAAACTTTTTTCAACACATTTTTTTACATAGAGAATTATTTTATTTAGACTCTAAATGGTAATTAACTCAGGAGTACACTCTGCAGTTGTAAAATTCATGCTGTTCTGCATTTGCAGAGGTACAAAAGGTCCCTTGTTTGCAGTACTATGCTGGTCGATTCCTGCGGTAGAGCTGTTGATTCTCTGCATGAGTTTTCTCAGATAATACATGGCCTTTTAAATATTGGTGCACAGGGTATTTATAAAGCATGTATTTTCCAAAGCTGGGCAAAGAAAGCTTATTGACTTTGATAATTTTTCAATGTTTGATTTAAACTCTGTAATTTAAATCAAACATTGAAAAATAATCAAAGTTTTATATAAGACATTTTTCAATTAAAAAGGCAAGTTTTATAATTACAAGAATGACCAATATCAAAGAGAAATATATTACAAATAACATTTATAAGCTGGAAATTTGAGGTACCTGACAAGCATATTTGGAATAAATACACTCAAATTTGCTTCAGCATATCAAAAATGAGTGCACTTCAGCTGACTAAAGCATCTTGAACTGAAGCGGCCATAGGAGAGCTCTCTTAATTTCCCTTTGGGTGTGTGCCAGCATAAAGCCAGGCAAGAGTGACTTCTAAGCTGCAGTGTTTTCAGAGTGGTGGCATGAGAAGTGCCAGCACTATCAATTAAACAAAGATGGGAATACAGCTCTCCCAGAGCACCAGCTATGGATCAAGCAGCTGCTTACTTTACAAATATGAGCAGCATGTTCTGTTTCAGAGCCTTCTAACTTTCATAAACTAGATGGTTTTACAAACAGGACAAGATGTTTCTGAAGTTCTGGCAATGGAGGAAAATACATCTGCTATCTGATTGCTGAGCTATAAACCGAGTTTTCCACATAAGTAATCCTCTCCATCTGTAGCACAAAGTGTAGGTGAAAAACATAAGGCTACCAATTCTGCTCTGTAAAACTCAGGCATCACCTTTTTGAATGAATTTCATACAAGGTCTCAGTTCTATTTGTTCCTGATAGAGCAAGGCATATAGCTTTTACACCATAACTGTCTACAGCTTGCTTGCTCTCCTGAAATGAATACCAATTTTAAGAGTCAGAAGATGATCACAGCAGTGCTCAAAATACACACAAGATGCATGACAAGCATCACAAACAGGACACAAAAGTGCTCCATAAAAACCTGTCCTGTATCTAAAAGGGTCTTTGAGATTTGACCACTATGAGACAAGAGATCATGAAGTGTTGAGCAGTGACACACACGTGTTACTATCAGATGAACTTTTATCAGTGGGAGACGGAGCATGAAGCATGGAACATCCTGTGCATTGTAAATAACTAAAGAGCTTTAAAGTTCAAGAGTTGCCCACATGGGAAGTCTAATGTAGTTGGAAGGAATTGTCTTGACTCTGCATGATGTAGTCTCCTTATCAGGTTGCTCAAAGCAAAGAAGCAGTAGTCATAATGTGAGAATAATTATCAAGAACAAGCCCTGTTATGTGGAAGATACCACCTAAGATTATCTATCAGAGGCATCAGACTACCACATAAAAGCCTACATAAAAACTCTGAGAGCTTTTAATCCATTTTTTTCATGACTAACAAAAAATAACATTTAGAATTAGACCAAAGGCTGAAAAAATATTTTTTTTAAATGTTACAGAGCTTAGATATAGATCACAGAAGGCAAACACAACCCTCTCTCCTCACATAACTTTTGAGGGAAGGTAATAGCTGTGTCCCTTTTATGTGTGCATAAAGCAGGCACGACACACATACGGAATTCCAAAAGATGCAATTAATCAAAACATCTCAAGGTCACACAGACCTAGGTGTATTTGCAACCTAGAATACACAAAGCTCCATCACTGTTGAGAGTGGTTATATCCTGCAGCTTGCTTGGGAAAGCTCCATGTGATCCTAGCAAAAAATTTTGCCCAGGAAGGGACTAAAAATCAGATCCAGTGAAGCTGATTTTGATTCAACTCTGACTCAAAACAACTGGAGACTCAATGGTAGCAGAGGGCCTACAGTACTCATAATGAGACACTGATAATAGAATGTAAATGGTATCCTGTGACGAAAAGCAAGAGAAAACACTGCTACAGTTAACTATAAAACATATTTGTCATAATTTAATGCTCTGAATATGGGTTCTCTAGCTTAAAACAAATTCTTTCCAGATGAAGCAGCAAAATAACACAAAATGTATTTTGCTCCAGTGTTCCACCATACATGAATGGAAAAACAATGAGAAGCCAATTTCACAGTGGCTGATACTACCCTCGCAAACAAAATATAATCTGTAATTAAACAAAGTAATTGGCATACTACTTAATTACTGCAAAATATATTCTTCAAATAACAGTGTGACCTGATGAAATACACAGGCTTAAACATGCAAGCATCACTTTTCTCCCTCTGCCAAGTACCCTTAAGAAGTACTATTCAGCTTGCAAAATAGCTGTGACGATTTGACTGGTGTTGGTATAACCTGATTTCTCCATAATGGATCTCCAAGTTTCCCATTAGCAGCCAACTGACAATGAGTGAAAAAACCAAACAGAAAAACATTTATACTTTATTGCACATTAGGAGTGATTGTGTAAGAATATAACAGAACACCAGAGTTTGCAGAATTCTGCCATGTGAGAAAGCAAAATGGTCATTTCCTTCTCTCTGATACCAAACAGAGGCACTACACATTCTCCTCCAGGAATATGTTGCCAGCTTTCAAGTTTTGGTACTCAGTGGAGTAGCTTTTTGATACACATGAAAGGAGAGTGAAAACAAGCAGAGGATTTTCTGTTTAAAGATGTATTTTACACTACCTGAAGCTCTCCAGTTTAGAGTTTGACACATTTTAGTTTTATTCACACGTAAGATGTTGTCTTCTTCCCTTCTACTTGTCTGCCTCATTCCAGATGTTACTTCTCTAAAAATATATTTCTATTGATTATTCAACATTTTCTTGTCACCACTGCAGAAAAGAAACTGCCAAAAATGCAGGTATTTAAATTCTAAGTACAGCATAAAAATTAATGCTGTATGACAGTCATCACAGGATACATTCTCTAAACAACAGAAGACAGATTTTCCTTATGAAGCAAATCCAACTTGGTTCTTCCATGTTTGTTTTATTAAATAAAACTCTGGTGTGACTGTTTCTCTGAAGTGCAATTCACTTTATTAACTCTAATAAAATAAATGGCCTCTTGAATGCCAGATGTGAGATGGAACTTGTGCATCCTTGCTTCTTACCAACTCGTGTCCTTGAGCTGATTTCACTGTGAGGCAACAGATACAGAAGAATGGGTAGCAGAAAATAAACTGTGGTATAGGTTACAGCAGCAACACACTGCAGTGAGAATATTTGGCCTTATGATGGTAGTGCTCAGCTAAAATCCTCTGGTTTAGGGCACCACGTTGTATCACAAACTGAAATGCTTGGCTCTTCACAAATTGCACACTGCTGGTCAGCTCTGTGAACAGAAATGTTCACACATCTCCTGTACAGTACAAACTGCCACCAGTGAAGGTTTTGAAAACTCCTAACAGGAATTTCAACACAATCTCACAGAAGAACCAACACAGACTAGTCAGGAAATTAAGGATAACTGCATTTTTTCCAATGGAAAACAGCTATTTCTGGGGAAATGTCTGGAAGTTTACACAAATTAGCCTCCTCATCTTTCTTTCAGTAAACCTGCTGGTGAATGATTTATGAAAAGAAACTTTCCAGTCAGTGAGGCCCAGAATTAAAGACGTGTTTCTACCTCAACTTTCCCCATAATGCATGTGTTAGTCAGATTTTAACTTCATCAGTAAAGGTGATCTTAGCTACTGGTACAGCGTTCCAGAGATTTTGCAGAGTATTCTGAGTAGGAAAGGATCATCAAGTCTGATTCTTAAGTCAATGGCCCAGCCAGGGATTAAACCACAAACCTTTGGTGCTGTTAACACCATACTCTGACCAGCTGAGTCAATCTGGGGGGGGTCACTGGTTCACGGAAATGGCCTGAAGCTGTGTCAGGGGAGGTTTAGGCTGGGTATTAGAAAAAGGCTCTTGTCCCAGAGGCTGGCTGGACACTGGAATAGGCTCCCCAGGGCAGTGATGGTCACAGCACCAAGCCTGGCAGAAAAATAATTATTTGCACAACACTCTTGGGCACAAAGGGTGACTCTTGGGGTTGTCCTGTGCAGGGATTGGAGCCGGGCTTAATGACCCCTGTGGGTCCCTTCCAGCTCAGCAGATTCTGTGACTCTGTGATACCACATCCTGGAAAAGGAGTCTTTGAATTTAGTTTCAAGCCCATGTCAGAAAGGAACTGTACAGGAGAGAAAAAGCCAAAGTCTTAAGTTTCCTGACCTCCGAGTGCTTGTGACTGCCAAATGTACATTAGCTCTGCTTTTACATTTAATATGAAAAAAGCTGGAGTCCTGTCAGCACCTATTCACTCAAGTCTTAAAACAAGAATAAAACAGTCAAGAGAATGAAATCAGCCACATCCTCTGCAAACTTCACAGCTTCTTGTGCTGGATGCAAAGAGAAACAACCTGGGTGTTTTAATGTGAAACAGATAAACACTTCATTTGACAATTAAAAAGAACATGATCTTCCTCAGCAAATACCAGTACACCCCCCGCTTTTCAGGTGAACTCAATAATTTCAAACAAATCCAGAGTGCTTCAAACTATATGGAAGAAATGTGAACAGCAGGAGTCCCCCAGTGGTAAAAATACCTCAAAGAAATCTTTTCTTACTCCCAAATACCTACTGAACAGCACTTTGGGCAGCTAGCCAAACCCTTGTCTCTAAGTAGCTGTAGAGTGATTTAGAGATGTATTTTAATACTTTTACCACTCTTTAAAAATCAACAAAATAATACATTTATTGCACCTTAATAATACACATCTGAGAAGTTAAAAAAAATTTTTTAAGCTTTCCTGTTGTAGTATAATAAATCATTCTAAATATGCACAGTAATTTCTAGAATTTTATTAAAATACTTTGCTGCTATTAGATCATTTCACACAACAGAAAGTCATTACCCAGAATTAGACCCCTGCACTCAGCTGCAATCTGAGGAAAAGCTGATTTGTAAAGTAATACTCTGAAATACCAAGGTTTTCTGAGTTTAAACGTTTTTCAGATATTAGAAATACCTTCAAAATTCTGAAAGTCACGAGGAAGGATAAGTGCTAAACCTTAATTCTCTTTGACATGCTCCTTGAGAGTCTGATCTTGTTCAACATGTAGCATTTGTACTTAGGAACGTTATGAATTGTCACCCTAATCTATTGGCAACACTCTGCCACAGAAGAGGTACAACCTGCTCAGGAGACAGAAGAGCCATCTATCTTTTACAAGCACTTTGCACATCTCCCATTCTGACAGCTGCAGTGGGAAGCAGCTCTTCTTACCACAGCCCAGGTCCACAGTTATTTATTGTATTTCTCAGGCTGGCTAAAGACAGGAACTAGTCACATTCTACTCACTGAGCATTCTACAAGCCTGAATATTGACTCTTACAACGCAGTCCTTCAATTAGCAGGCCTCACTGCTCAAGGGGAGCTAACTATTGGCTCTATTTTATTCTTTTTACAACAGAAAAATTCATTCTGTAACTTGCAAATTACATTTCTCTTCACAGTCTACACTTAGACTGTGAATACTGCCTGCATTACAGAAATCTGTGATTTTTTTTTCTGAAAATATTACTAAAATTAGAGAAAACACTGCCATTTATGAGACCAATTACTTCTTCCTCCTGTTTGTGTCCTATGTGCTGCCATTTATTGATTATAAGTATGATTTTGTTATGTCTATGTAGGATTAAACATATTTAAAACACTGAGATAATTTAAAATAACTATTAAAATCAGTATATACAGTTGCAATGCAACAAACACGACTTTGAAAGGCAAAATAATATAAAGTTTCTTTTTATCTTAGCCTAGCAAAGTGTTGCTATTGAGAAGATTTTTATGGTGGCATTTTCCTCTTTAAGGCAGGACCAAAAGTTTGCAGTATTTAAATCCCTGACTTAACGCAACAGGAAGGAGATAACTTCCTTTTTTAATAATCTGAGGGATTTATAAGCTTACTTGCAATTAGCATAAATGAAAGCTACTATCAGAGTGTATAATTATTGCCCAGCAGTGCACAACCTAAGCCCTAAAAATGACAGCTCCAGAAGCATGCCCCTTCTCTGCCCACTAAAGTGAGTGATTTAAAGCAGGTGAGAGCAGGGCAGAGTGGCTGCTTGTGGTGGTGTCACAACAAGAAATCCTCTTTCAGAAATATCCCTCAAATGTCTGGGATACCCAAATCCCAGCACATTTTTCATAAGTAAAAAATAAAGCTCAAGCATCACACCTATTCACTGTTTATGGCTGTGGTTAATGATGTCTTTAATATACTGACAACCTCACCTTGGAGTCACCAGATCAAACACAGCCCAAGAGGGTAATGACTGAAAATACTTCCACAGCTGCATGAGGAGATACATAGGCCAAGCTGGGGAGAAAGGGGCATGTTCAGGGACACAGAACTGAGCTACGGAAATCATTTTTATAATTGGCACCTTTGTTGGCACCTCCTGCAAGGAGGAGAAGGGCTGAGCAGGGAATAAAAAAGGAACTACTTTCCCTTTTCCAGGGCTACCTGAGCGTGTCTCCAGCAGCAGGGTGCCCTGCTCTGCTCTGCCAGACTGGACATGTAGGACTCAGAAGTCCAGTTTGCAGAGAGCTAAGGCATTTGGTACTATTTTTCTTCAAACAGGATAATTCTAAATTTATTCTCATTTATGCTTTTGAATCTTCCCACAGCTCTCTGAGAAAGGTCAAGGGCATGTAGATAAGATATTTTTAGCTATGCAGCAGAAATTTATTAAAAAACTAAATGAAGCCCCAAGTCAGATTCAAACAGTTCTTTATTTACCAAATTCAAAAACATTGTATGCCTTTCTCCCTAAACATTAACACAGCTAGAGTTAATAAATTTACTTTCTACCCAACCCAAAAAGAGCTGTCAAGGTATTTTTAAAATGTGTAAAAATTTAAAAACCACCCTAACACATCACCAAACACTGTGTTCAACAATTCTCACACCAATTTATAGACGAGATTTATACACTGACACACCACATTCCTTTGCAAGTCTCCTTTAATTTTCTGTTGCAAAGGTGGGATGTTTGGCAAGGGGAAAAGACATCTCACACATCAGCAGCCTTGGGGAATGTTTGCTTAGAGACACACACAGTTTGACCTCTCAGAGGATCAAATCAGTTTACTTCATCGGGTCATGAGTGTTACCAACCTTGCTCACAAGGAGCAAATTTGTGTCTCTATTTCACTGTTTAGGAGACTAAAATTAAGTAATAGATTATGAGAGAAAGAACTGACACAATTTCTCAGTCTATATGGGTTGATTTTAAAGCTGTAATTTTCATGACTTTTCTTATGAGAATACTATAGGCAGTTCTTATCCATGCAATCCTTTAAAGAAATCTGACAAGCAAATTCATCAATTTCCAATAGAATTTCAAATACAGCCGACACCTCGCTGTCTTCAATCATGTCTTGTTTCATAACTGTGTATGTGGAGAAAAGGCATGTCTGTCTGGGGCCTAATGGATAACATGATGTACATTCCCGTGGCAACAGAAAATGAACAACAATAAAAATTATAATTTACTTTGCTGTCAGGTGCTGATCCTGTAGGTGTGAAGGAAAGCCAAGTAAAGCTGCAGGGACTGGGTTTTGATCTGGTATTGTATTTAAATATTTTGTAGTTGAGATTTAATTGTATCTAATCTGCTCAATAAAATCATCTTCACTGTTATTAATATCCCAGACTTGTGTTATTATATAATCCTAACCTATTTTTTATACAGACATTTTAATCTGCTTCTTAAGCGTTCATTAATGCAAAGCCACTGCTGTGGAGAATACATTCCACTCTATTTGCAAGGGGCAAGAATTCTTTGGAACTACTACCAAATGCTAGTGGTTGCCTTACTTAACTTTGTTTATGGCCTTATGACAACAAACATCAGCAAAACTTAGTCATTAATCCTAAAAATATTCCATCTGGAAAAGAAGATGACTCTGCGAAGTGCAGTGTCATTTGTAAACACAATGTGGCATCATCCAAACAGTCAAATGCAATATATGTGTTCATATATAACAGCTTTTGGATGGCTCCTTTCTTTCCTGTTTCATTGCTGAATCTGAATAAATAATCTGCATGCCAGCTAACCTAAACGAATGAGTTATTTCCCATTTCGAGAATCCTGAGATACTCAATTATCTCACACAACTGCCAGCCATCAACTGTACTTAATTGCCTGTATGTTTCAAGTCCACTGCATGTTTATTTATATCACTTGCATGACACACTAGATGTTTTATAAGACTAGAATAAGATGAGATATGTCACAGTCTAGTGCTTAGGGATATGACAGGAACTGTATTTGCTTTTTTTAATCATAATTTTTCAAGGAAATCTAAGTAAATTAAATATTAGTCTCTATCTTCTCCACACCCTGCAGCTCCCAGTGATTTCTTAACCCATAGGACATACTTGAACAAATCTGACAGAGGAATGAATATGAAGTTCTTACAAATTTTATGAAAAAACACAGTTTTAGACCCAAGTAGACCTGACAAGGCAGGCATGCCTCTGGCTCTGAGCCATTCCAAGACGGAGTGGGGACTCACAGTCCTTCAGCACAGGTTGGACACCCAGCCAGCTGCTGCCCCTGCTGCCCCACAGACCAGAGATGTGGGACAGAACTAAGGATCAGGGAAGGGCAAAGGAACACATGGAGAGGGCACTGCACAGGGAGAGGAGACAGAAACTCTGTGCAAAGAGTGGGGGCATCCAGGGGATGGAGGACTCAGGCTTTGTTAGTTCCATCACCCAGGAAAAATCCCTTTTATTAAGCAAACCATGTCTCAAAGTCTTTACAGGGTGGGTGAGAGAACAACTGGGAGAATGCTGAGAAAAGCTGAGTTTAACACAAGTTTGCAGCAACACAGAAGGTGTTGCTTCACCAGAAGTCCTGGATGAGGGAGAACAGGAAGGCACTGAGGGAATGAAGAACAGAAGAGCAGGGTGCAAAGCAAAGACATCAAACAGGAGAGCGAAGACAAGTGTGTCACAAAAGGAATGGGAAAAACTGCAGCCAGATTTCTGAGGAGCAGCAGAAGTTGGAAGCAGAGCCACTCCATGCTGCAGTGACAGAGAAAGAAACCCCTGAAGTCCTGCAGCTGGAGGAGATTTGGTGGGGGAGTTACACAAAGAGAGAGGAAAGACGACAATCAAAGAAGGGAAGGCAGTATTTGGAAAAGGTCCATCAAGGCAGGAATGAGCTGGGATTCTCAGCTCAGGGAAGCTGTAGTGGTTAGCACAAGCCTGACTGCCAGAGCTAAGCACAGAGAACACCTGCACTGGGGTGCAGGCTGTGGGAGTGCAGGGACAATCCTTGTGCTGTGTCCAGGGGAGGAGGAACAAGCAAACAGCCATTTTGGGGTTTGCTGAGCTGAGCTTTAATACCAAATTTGGGGTGCAGAATTTAAAAGGAAAAGCATGGAAGTTTTTAACATTTCTGAACCTCATCAGCTGCATGACAAAATGTTAATGGGAAGATGCTTTTTATGGACATCAGACCGTGATAAAATCATATCACCACTGAATGCAGAAATTCATCTTTATTTATGGGTTTCTGCTCAAATTGTTTGATATCTTCAAGTCTCTTTACAACCTATCATTTCTGCAAATTTCTATGCAGGAAGAGCTATCTCAATGCCATTACACTTTGTGTCATGCCTCTCTCGCATTAAACTTCAAGCTGAGTGCAGATTGTTCAGGACAATAGCCTGACACATACAAAAATTGTCAAAGCATCATAGTAACTAAAGAACTGTATAAAAAATAACTTAATTGTGGTAATGCTCTAACTGTACTGACAGTATTATTGCTGCATTAGTTTCATCCATGGAAAATGCAAGAATATAAAAATACTACCAAAAAATAATATAAATTACAGAATTACATTTCATGAACAAAACCAGTCACATTTCTAAAAATCAAAGCTGTAAACACATTCCTTTCTAAGGTTAAAACAATATAATGTGCACCTTAAAATAACAAATGTTGGATACTTATCACAAGTAAGTATCTGCCTTGCAATCCAGAAATCATTATTTCTTTTCATCACACACAAGCTTTTTACTCTTAGCGTTTTTAACATTCTGTCAACTCCTGACAGATAGCACTGGCTTCTCCAAGACTGTCAAAGTTATTCCTGAGAGTCAAATAGAAATAGGGTTATTAAAAATAAAGTTTAAAAATATCTGAAAATGTAAAGAGCCAGTGTGCAAAACGCCTGCCATAAACTGTGCCTTGCTGTGCCATCAAGAGACAGAAAGCTGCAGGATGCTGTTCTTTTGGCTTCACCAGGGAAAACAGCTTTAGAAAAGGCATTTTGGAAGCCCTTCAAGGAAGGCTGCCATAGAAATCTGCCTGCTCAACACAGTCTTCTCTTCCACCCTCACACCAACCTTTATCACTGAACCAGTGACAACAGAGTGGTCACCACATGAACCAAGGGGCTTTTGCTCACTCTCACTATGTCACGCCTCCATCTGCTCCATCTGCAGGCTCAGTGTGTCCCACCACTCACCCCTGAGACACTGCAGTCTGCAGATACTTGAGAAAACAGGGAACCCTGCCACTTCTGTGTGTCTGAGGTGCCCAACAGCCCATGCCTGTTCCTACTCACCACATCCCTGGAATGGTGGTGCCTCTCCCAAAAGACAACCCAATTCTGCTTCCCTCCTCAGGAGAGACCTGATCTCGCCTCAGAATGCCACCAACACCACTGGCAGTACCTCTGTTCTTTGCTCCTCCTTCAGAGAAACCCAGGTGGCACTTAAGCAAACCAAAAAGCTTCCCTGTAATGGGAAGCAGCAATACAGTTTGCTGCCCAAAAGTGTGTATATGTGTTTGTTCGTGTAATATCTGACCCACCGCACCATAACTGAGGCTTTCCTGCAAAGATACAGATTAAGGGATGGCAGGTCCATTCTCCAAAGATGTTACTCCAGAAAATATGTGGTTCACTGCATATATCATATTGGGTAACAAAGCACCTGGTCATGCTTGTTCAACCAGCTCTGTCCTAACACTTTTCTCAGAGGTTTCAGGAAAATACTGCCCATACCTGTGCTTCCTTCAAGACTTCTAACTGTTCTCTCTTACTACTCTTGGCAATAAAGGAAAGGCTGAATATTCACACATAAATGCTCTGTGTTGCCTCATCAGGTGCTTCCTCCTTCCATGGAAAAGATTTCATTTTGTTTCTCATGTTGAAACAGATTGGCAAAGCCTGTCTAGACTACTGGGACAAGCAGAAGCACTTCATCTGCTCAAACCCATGTGTTTTAAATACCTGAGGAACAAAGACCTTTTCTTCTGTTTTACAGCTCTACAAAGAAATTAGCAAAAAGGTTCCAGTAATCTTACCACAGAAAGCAACATGGAATAATCTGAGAATATTTACATATTCCTATTTTCAAGGCCTGTTCATGATCCTGCTGAAGGTAAAGTGCCAAGGTGCTGTCTTTATGGGCCAGTCAATCAGTTACTTCAGCAAGGTACTTAATTGCCCTCTCATAATCAGATCCAGCTTCAAGAAATGCAGGAAACAGGATATTCAAAGAGCTCCTGCAAGCCAACAGTCAAAAAACTGATTTTCTTTTGTGTGAAGTCCAATCTGATTATACAAATGCAGAAGTGGAAATCAGCAACTGGTATCTATGCACCCTCGATAACTCGTTATCTGCCTGGAACCCAGCCTAGTTGTCTCTGCAAAGAAAATCTGCACTCAAATGTCAAAGAACACAAACATTGTACATGCTTAAATTTATTTTTGTCAAACTTTTTTCATTTTTTTAAATGCAGCTAAAATAGATGCCTGGTTTGTCTGGTTTTTTTTTTTCTTCTTGAAACAAAACACAAATTCTCACTGGTGAAAAATAGAGTTAGCCTGGATTTGTGTAAAACCAGTATTAAATACTGGCTCCAGGGCTATTATTTTAATGTATTACCTTATGAAGAAAAATATAGTTGTGTGTGTGACAATCTAATGTAGGCTTAATATACAAAGTTTTTACTTTTCTGTTACCAAAAGGCTCAACCTCACATCAGAAAACCACAACTAAGCCAAAAAAAAAAAAATTACAAGAGGAAACAGAATACATCATAATCAAGTAAGATTTTGGTATGTTATGCTTACTTCAGTGGGAACAGAATCAGATTGCAAGACTCATATTAACCTGGTAAGATCTGGTTTATTGTTTATGAACTCGGGTGTACATACAAAGCAACTAACAAGAAGTATCTCAGCTTTTTTAATTAAGCAGCAGTGATATGGGTGTTTAAGAGCTAACAAAAGCATTGCTAAGAGTCAAGAGAAATCAACATTTTTAGTATTTTTAAAATTAGGCGGCCTTTGTAGAAAAGTGGCATCCCAAATAATCTACAGAAGTTTCATAAAAAGACATAGTGTTAAATTAGAAAAATATGTGGCATTTGAAATACACACAGATTTAGGAACAGAAACAGGATTAGAGGCCTCAGGCAATAGGAATTGGAGATGTCATACAGTATTAATTCATGGGAGAAGCCACTAATTCACATGCCACAAACCCCAAAACAAAAAAAGCAGTGAATCTCTTGGCTAGGAGAGAAATGCTAACTTATCTTTCTGGTAAACAATCTAAAAAATGCCATACATGGATCCTACAAATGAAAAGTCATTTACCAGGTAGGAAAAAAAGAAGTAAATAATAATTAAACTGTCAGGGACCTGCTACCCAGAACACAGCTCTTACACCAGATCAAGAATTACAAAACTGAATAGGGAAACACTCCATTCTTGATTAAGAGAATTTTGAGGTTATGAAGGTTTGGGGGAAATAAATCACTATGACACAGCTTGTTCTAATTCTACAGCTCCTCTTTACACAACAGCAGGAAGAGAAGGTACAAGGAGAAGCACACAGACAAGGAAGCTCTGTTTCTCTGAATCCCGGGAATTTGGACTGAAAAGCCCCAAATGTCCTCCCCCACCTTTGGTGATGGCAGCTTTTCCAAGGAAACCCCTGCAGTTCATTCGCAGTGATGTCTCTACCCCATCCCTGAGAAGAAAAATGTAACGGGGAGGGGGCAAATGTTGGCCATCAATACTCAGAGCAGGTTTTATGATGGGGAGAGGGGACTATTCCCTTATAAAAGTCTGTCACATCCCCAACAGAATGTTTTGCACACTGGATTCGCTCTTTCCCCACAGACTTAGTGATTTGTGAATAAATTATGCAAGATGCCTAAAAGACTTTGAAGAACTCCAAGGAAGGTGGGAAAACTACTGATCAACCTCCTCTTCTTCTGAGCAATGGAGAGATCCTTGAGGGAGACCCAGAGCTGTCCTCACACATCCAACAGAAAGAGTGCAACAGCCACACACACACTCCTGAGATTCCAGCATTGACGAGTTTTACAGTCTCAACTTTGTGCATATAATAAAAAGCCACCTTACATTTTGTTTCTGTTTGCATTCACAGTTCACTCAGTGTGCAAATCAAACCTTGTAACTTCATTTGCTGTGTTCTAATGTGGAATGATACACTCCACCAAGAAACCCGACATGCTGTGCTGTCTACTGAGTTCTTGGTTTTAATTTAGGTGTTTACCATAATAAATATAAAATATGCCCTTTTCGAAACATAAGCTTCCACACACCTTCTACAACAGAAGATTCCCAGACCCAGATTTTAGATCAGGCAGCCTCTCATAAAAACAGCAGAATCAGAGGACAGTCCCTTTGACACACAATCATACAAGCCATTTTCTTTCTCCCACTTGTTAACAATGCAAAAGACACTTCACAAAACTGGTTTACTACACTAAGACCCTTTTCTCCTTGGGGAGTGGGATGGCTTCCCCTGGAGAGAGTTTGGGAGGGAGCCTGGCCATGGGGACATCAACAAAATGTGGGCTCAGGAGCCAACCCTTCCCCTGGGAAAAGGGCAGGAGAAGGAGCAAAGTGCCCACTAAGAAGAAAAACTGACAAAATAATTAATTTCTACCAGTCCTGTGCTTTAGCAACTAGAAACAAGGCCTAATTGGCAGCATCTAACCAATCAGTTCTCCATAGATGAACAACAAACCTTCCATGTTTTAAAAAATGTTCTGATTGATGTAGCCCGTTCTTTTAGGATTATTTCTGATCATAATGGATGTACAAGAAAGAAGATTCACAAAGCTAACAAGGAGATAATAAGCCTATGAGCAAATAGGCAACTTAGAAGTGAATACATGGGGGAAGAGCATTGTGTTGATCTAAATAGCCAACTCCTTTTAACACTGAGTTTTCTACTCACACCACTTCACAGACGTGGCTTAAGGCATTTTATTAAGATGGGGTGGCTCTCCCTTTTGTGTTGAAATGAGTGAGACATTTCAGAAACACCACTTTGTTAACTACCTCTACATGTATGTGCAGCTACATTTTTAATGCAGGGTATTTTCTTACAATGTGCCCAAGATGACCACTACACTGTATCAGCTGACACCAAAATAATAACATATCTTCCAGTTGCAAGGTTCAATGTCAAATAAAATACAAATTTAAGAGGGAAACTGTTCTCCAGGTAGTAAAAAGCCACAGATAGCTTTAAGAAGTTACTAATTCAAGCATCTCTCCTTAATGTAGTGTGAAACTCACTTCTGAAATCCAGTCAACAGATTTTGCATTTACTGTAGTTGTGACAGAAGTCAATGGCCCTAAAATGTTTTCACCTCTCAAAAATTGTAAAGGTTCAAGCAAAAATGTCTGCTTAAGCAAAATCTTTACATCATAATAACTAACCCAAATCTGTTACCCTCCAAAACACACAAAGCTTCAGCAATCTGAAGAGCTGCTTAACAGGAAGAAATTCACGCCCTTGAGGCAGAAGCACCACATCTCATACAGTAGTCATAAAGAAAATTCAAACCTAGATACGCCCAAAACAAAAAACAAGACAGCCTAATCTTTCAACTGGGAAGACTCAAACTTAGTAAAAGGTTTAGCCATATATTCCTGATTTTTTTTCTAAAACAACATACGGATGCTTGAGAATGCGGCCTCCTGTCTCGATAGGGGAAGCAATTTTGAACATCTATAAGAACAGACTTACATCAACTTTAACGGGTTTTAAAAACTGTCCTTCATTTGTCAGGCTTATGTAGACTACAAAAGACTTATCTGACACAAAACAGTCATCTGTGCCCATGATTTCCCCTTTTACATACCACAGAAGAAAAGTGTTGTGATTTTTTTATACTATCTAAAAATAAATACAGAAGGTGGCAAAAGCATTATACTTGATATATACCAAGCCCCACAGAATGGGCTTTGTGACATGAAAGGGTTAATTGCTGATCTTAATTACATGCAAGTAATTTTAATGGGAGTGAACACTGCAGCAGCATTTATAAACACAATACCCACATTAGCAGAACACCAGTTATGAAACCCCTGCCAATGCTACTTGTACAGGGATCATTTTGTTTGTTTGTTTTACTCAAATTTTACCAAGTCCTGTTCTATTTGCAGAGCTCTGCTAAAAAAAACCTGTAAGACTGAGGAGCTTTAAAGGATACAACATGCAATAGTAACCATGACAATAAGAAAAATGCTTTTGCTAATCCTTTTCTTTCAGCTGACAGTACTTTCAAATACTGGTGTTTTTCCACTGGATGACAACTTCTGTTTGTCCCTGTGAATTCTAGGCCTCCCATTCTTGTAAGCCTGAAATTTGTGACCAAGGGAGCAGCAATTTGGGGTGCACTGGTAGCACAGAATGAGTCCTTACTGTGGTAGGATGGGCATCACCTGTTGGCAATTATGTCTTACTTCATTGTCTCACTGAATAGGCACATGAAAATTACATTTTAAAGGTAATTGTCCTGCAAGTAAATGGGGAAACTAAAAAAAATAACAGAAAGGCAGAATGCAGATTGGGTATTTCTCCGGAGATCATAAAACTGGTGAGGTAGGTTAGAATTTGGCCCCAGGCAGGCTGATCATAAACTTTAAGAAAACAGCCTGGAACTCCTCTGCATTGATTTTGTCTTGGCTTTATATTAACTTGGAGTTTTAAGCAAAAAAAAAAAAATAATAGAAATAAAGATTCTTCAGAGATTTATCTTTGCTCTCTACCATTTCTCCAACAGGCCCTCTCACCAAATAAGACTATGGTTTCAAAAGATGTATGGCATAGGGATCTGAAGTCACATATTGAAAAGTGACTAAAGGGACGATTTTCAAAGGCATTAAGATACCTAAAGATGCATTAAGCACTTAGAATTTTCAAAACTGCCTGGGCATCTAACGCCTATTTAAATCACTTAGTCCTTTCTGAAAATCCCAATGGGCAGTTATCCACATTTTATGTGTCTATATGCCTTTGAAAACCTGTACCATTAAATACTTAACAATCTAAGTCCCCCTGGCTTTCAATGGGGCTTTGAGTCCTAAAAAGTGTAAGTACATCTAAAAATTGGTCCAGCCACTCTCTCTGGTCTTTTTTTTTTCCTTTCTTTTAAAGAGGCACCTCCTAATGCTTATCCATAACCTGTCAGTTAAGTACAGCTTCAGCACTGTCCAACTTACACACTGTACAGTGCACAGTTGATTTGTTTTATGGAGCTAAAGAAATAGAAGACCAGAGCACAGACTGCATCCTCAAAAAAGACTTTCTGAAGCTCCTAAAAAGAAATTAAATTCCAATCTGTAACCCCAGCAAATGCCCCCAAAAACCATATTTTCAACAAATATAATCCCAGATGAGTATAGTTTAGGCTGATAAAGAACAATCACTGTTTAATCGCCAAGCAACCTATTCAAAACACCACAAAAAAGTTCTGAAAGGCATCAAGAAAAAAAAAAAAAAAAGGAGATGTAAGAAAAAGGAGAAAGAAAAGTTGTGAACGGGCTCTTTAAAAAGGCAGCAGTTCCAGAAAAGAAGACAAGCCTTAATTCTGAATTTTTACAGAACTGTATGAAACTATAAAACATTCCCTTATGCAAACATTTGAAAGATGTATCTTCTGATCTTCTGTAAAGTCAATAGGAGGTAACTTGCACTGACCAAATTCCCAAAAAGGAACTGATTTGTAAATTTGGAACACAGGGAATCAGATTGCCACCTACAGGAAAATTTAGCAATTATTGTCAAGAATGACTCAAAAAGAATACAAATTACCATCCTGCCAAGCATTCTTTCACTTCAAATCCAATTAGTCTTTTCTTTTGTGCAACTATATCATGAGCTTCCTGAATCCAGGAAGCCATTATAATTTCTTTTTATGAGTACTGCTTGAAAGTTCCATAATTCAATTTCAAGATCATGTGTCAGTTAAAGAATTTTAAGTCTGCTTACCTGATACAATTGGTGCTAGCCTGAATATGTCTGATAGTCTGCTGTTAACTGGCTCATAAGGGGAATCTTCAAGCAAGTCATTTCCTAAGGACAAAAAATATTTGCATTTCTTTCTTATACAAGAATTCAGGGTAAGATTTTTTTGTTTACTTTTACTTAGTGAAATATACTCCCCTTAAATCCATTTTAAAAGTTTATACGGCTACTTCTCAAAGAATTAGCTATAGAAACACCTAAAGGAGCTGTTTGTCCCTGTCACTGATCTTTTCTCTCCTTCCTCCTTGGGTAAGCTCATAATTTGCAGAGACAGGCTGTGACATCACAGGAACTGTCCCATTTCATGCCAGCAGGAAATAAGTTGTAGCAAGGATGTTCCTCTACACTCACCATTAACAGCAGAGCTCTTTTTCAGAGAAGCTCAGCTAACAGCCAAAATCTAGCATCTTTGGTATAAAACACTCGTAACAAGATGATGTTGGAAGAGAAGCTTTTTATGATGCAGAAAATGTCCATTATTACAGTTAGCAAAAATACGTGTATGGACTCATTAACACATATGGTTATGTGGGATTATTTCCCTTACTGCAGAAGCAACTAAAAAGAAAAAAACACAGTGAAGTGAAAGACTGCAACTCCAGGGCCACAGCAAAACAGGGCTAAAAATGCTGTCTCATATGAGGACCTGACTGTTCTCAGCAGAGTAAGGGAAATTTGCCTTATGAATATGAATAACAGAGGAGTTCTGACTCAATCACTGCCATATCCCTTCTAACGGGCACATCTACATGCTCCAGGAACCATAAATGTTGGGGTTTTTTCTACCTTAGCATGCCCAGGGAATACTTCTAGTAAATACAGGAAAGGAAAAAAAACCAAACTTTTACTTAAAACAATCTTCTATTCATATTATATTTAACTCTCAGCAAAAAAAAAAGAAAAAAAGCTAAGAAACTAGTTCTGGTGTCCTGTGGTCTTGTTATGTGAGTCCTAACTAAAGAGTTTTAATATTATTAGGAAAATGTCTCCAAATGACTGTTTTTGTGGCTCTTGCACATGCTAGTGCCCTTATCTTTTGACTGTGGTTTAGAAAGGTCAGCTGGGTCCCCTGGAGGAAACTCTCACTGTCGATTTCCCAGCCCAGGACCGGAGCTGCAGCTGTGCCGGGGGCGGGCGGAGGCTCCTCGGGCGGCAGCTGACGAGCACAATGAGAGCTGCGGGGTCAGAGCCCGGCTGGGGCTCAGGGGCAGCCGCAAACCCGCACCCTGCACTGGGGGTTCTGCGCTTCGCCACGTACCCTGCAAGCTCTGGTACATGCTCCAGTAAATGCGCAGGCAGTTCTTCTCCTTCTTCATGCCCCTCTTGCAGCGGCAGTTGTACAGGGATTTCTGCTTGAGCGCTTCCATGGCGCTTCTGCATTCGTCCTTCGCCTCCAGGCCCGTGGTCCGGCTGAAGTTGCTCTCTTTGCCGGCTACACACTGCCTCAGCGTCCTGAATTTAGTACTACAGCTCTGCTCCTTCAGACACTGGTCGCTGGCTTTCACGCAGTCCAGGCGCTCCCCTCCAGGCAGCCCGCTCACTTCTGCAGACAAAAGTACATCTATGGAGAGGAGACACAAACCAACACACGCTCTTTGAGGGAGGAGGGTGGGTTTAGCCCGAGCTCCAGAGAAGCGTCTGGGAAGCACGGGGCACCTCCTCACACAGCACATATAGGCAACCCCAGGAGCAGCATTTTGCAAACCTCCTGGTTACACCTTAGGAAAAAGCACACAGGCTTTCCATGGGCTTAGATCCACTCTCGGGGGAGTCCAAGGAAACAGTATTCTTTTAACTCTGATGGCTGGCTTATGAGGAAACACAAAAAGGAAAGAAAACCCAGAGGGGTTAAGGTGCCTGACAAAGTAAGTATTTGTTATTCCATAGATCCATTTTGGTGAAACAAATCAGCGTTCTATTTCAGATTTTAACTGAGGGGTTAAATACCCAGTCTCACTTTCCACAAGAGCTTTGATGTTCTTTCACTTACATCCAGGAACAACCTGCTCTGAGAGATTAAGTATTCTCGCTGATTGATATTAGCCTGTCTTTGCATCAGTCACTTTTTAAAGGCTGTACACATTTTTGCTTTTTCTATGCGTATAAAGGTAGAATTTGTTACTTCCCCCCCTACCCATCTCTCTCCACGTATGATGCTTTTGCAGGAGAACAAAGCAAATTGCATTAACTCTCTCCTCTCCATCGTTCCCCCGTCATGCTCCCCTAGACACATGCGGATGGAAACGCAAACCTCTCCTGTGGAAAGGAAACCAGTTTAGGCTGCAAACCACTACCAGTCGGGCATGCTGCCAGGTTCAGGTGAAGATGTAATCCTTCAGCTGGCTCTTGTCATCCCCCACCCTCCCCAGGCAGCCTTATTTTATTTAAATGAAAAGTTTCCCTGTAACTTGCTAGAACCCAATTTAATAAGATACTAGACAGGCAAGTACCGAAGTCTGCAACCTCACAAAGCTTTAAATGTAGACCGGGCAAGCTGATGGGAGGCAGAGCCATAAAAACTACTGGAAACTTCACTGTTCTGCCTAAACAATAGACTGACAACCATCAGGCTCCCGGTCCCATAAACCCTATGATCTGCTTTATGAAGGGATGTGCAGACCGAAATCAGGCACCAGCAACTTACCCACTACGGGCAAAGCGAAGTACAAGAGAACGAGAAACATCTTGCTGTCTTCGGATGGTTTCCCCAAACGACTTGATGTGTCACAACAAAGATGATCAGCATGCAGATATTCCAAAACCGCCGAGGTCCAAAGGCTCCAAGTTCAGATCCATTGAATTCAAGGGGAAAAAAAACCACCAAGAAAAAAAAAAAAAAACAAACAACAAAACCACAAACAAAAACCCACAACCCCTCTCCTCTTCACCGCTACCACCACCAGCGGCAGGAGCAGCGACGCAAAAGCTGAGCTTTTCCTTTAGATTTCAGGTCTGAGCAACCTGCAGGCACAAGCACTGACTCCAGTGCGGGAGCGAGAGGCGCACGCACGGGTATATGTGTGTGTGTCTGTGTGTGAGTGTGTGTGAGTGAGCCAGCGGCAGCGGGGCAGGAGCGCCGGTCGCCTCCTTGGGTGGGCAGCGCCTGTTCCCAGGGAGGGACCGAGAGCGCACGGGGGGCGGGAGGGGGGTGCACACACGAGACCCGCAGCGCCCGCCCGCCCCCGGCCCCGCAGCCGGGGCCA
>VXAC01000486.1:1158373-1328923 GCA_013399225.1 Rhipidura dahli
CCCCGCCGCCCGCGGGGGAAGCCCGGGGCGTCCCCAGGGCGGCGGGAGCATCGACCGTCCTTCTCCGCAGCCTCCGTGGGGCGGGCGGGCTCCGCATCCCTGCAGTGCGCGGTGCGGTCCAGCCCTCGGCCGGGGCCGAGCGCCGTGTATCGGCTTCCACTTGGCTCCTGAATAAACAAAGCGAACATATGTCCCATATTCGTGACAGATGGTTCAAACACAGAACTATTTAGTGGTTTTCCCACAGTTGCTACTATGTACCGCTCCCCCGAAACCCAACAAAATGAAATTAGCCTAAAATAGCGTAAGCTTCCAGATTTCCTTGTTTTCATATGTGGAAAAATTGATTCAGGTGGGTTTTTTGTTCTGGCAGCAACCGAATGTGTTAAGTTGTTCTGGATTTATTTTTTTCTATTTTAAAAACCAGTCAGTATATAGATTCCTTGGCAGTTTTGTCAACAAGCTATTTGGCCCATTTGACTTCAGGAATTTGCTTGTCCTTGCAATAAATTTTGCTTAAAGGAGTTTGCCTTGCCTCATGAGATAGGACATGATCAGGCTGGCCACTTTTATAGCAAAAACTGGATGGCAGATGGAGCTGAACTGCGGTAAGGTACTTCAAAACACTTATTTAAAAGCTTAGCATATGCCAGGATATACAGAGAGTACAACATTCATAGAACCCAAATGGAAAGGGCTTATTTTTGTTTGGTTTGTTGTACAGGGTTTTTTTTCCCTCTCTTGCCACTTTTTCTTAACAAACAGATTTGCCTTTCTACCCCAGAAAAACCCCAAAACCCATGACACACAACAATAATAGAACTTAATCAAACAAAAGCCCAAAACAACCTTGTGCAAAGTACTGGTTCTCTCAGTGATACTGTAATACTGCTATCAAGTTGCAACTGACTAAGTCATAAGTTTGGTGTTTTGGTTGTTTAATGTGAAGAGGCTTATACTATGATACGGTCACGAAGTCTATTATCTGCTGCCCGTACAAGGATGTAATTGGAGAAACAAAGACAATGACCAGATTTCTGGAGTGTTTCAGGATAATTAGAAGGAGCTAAGTTGGTGAGAGCATTGACAATTCAAGACAGCTTCAGCTTTTCAAATAGCTGGTATTTAAAGAAACAAGTTGGTCTTCCAAACACTTCAGTAGAAATTGAACCGGGTGATACAGAGAGATGATTATTTCTTCACTGGTAATTTTGACATCATTATGGCACATGATAAGCTCGGTATAGAAGTTATCTGTGTATCTGACACAAAGGTAGCATAATTCTCCTGTCATTTAGAAGCCTGAGTCAAGAATAGCTACAACATTCACAGCAGGGGATGGCAACTGAAAATCAGACTGAAATTCAGGCCACTTTTTAAAAAACCATTCATGCATCAACGTCCTGAATACATACATGCACACATGCATATGCACAAGTTATTCGGCATATAAAAAAACAACACATTGCAAATCTCTGCATTAATAACTACTTTTGCTGTTATAAAACATAGTTTTTGTGGGGTGTTTACTGTTACAGTAAAACTGAAATAATGTTTTAAGTGTTAAACGTTGAATAAAATGTCGCTGACAGTTCAGAAATAACAAAACAGCTGGAAAACGTTCATCCAAAAATTCTGAATACTATCTAACACTCCTCTTGCCAGTATTTTGACTCATCTCTGGAAAACTACCACCCAAAATGAAGAAAGGTTAAAAGGTTTTAATGGAAAAAAGTTTAAAATGCAACCGTGTTTGAGAAACGAGATCCGAGAAGAAAGTCCATGTTACATACAGTTGCTCAGAATACCCAACTGCTACACACTCTTTACCAGGACAATAGGTGGGAGAAAGCTTCTTAAAAGTGCAAGGACATTTGTTCCACAGCAGAAACTACCTTTTTTTTTTTTTCTTTTTTTTTTTCTTTTAGAGATAGAATTTTTTATAAATTTTTGTTGCAGCCAAAATCCCATAAGCCACTCTGTCACTGGAGTCACAATCCTTCGGGTCTTTGCACAGTGTTTTCCAAGTGCCTTTTACCTGCCCTGGGGTAAAACCAAGCCATTGAATGTCTTGCTGCTGATTTCAGTCAAAGCAAGGTCTGCATTACAATTTGTATCTGTCAATCACTAAACTCATGGATCTCTTCAGACAAATGAAGAATAAAATAAGCCATACAGAAGTACTTAATGCAAATAAAGATATTTAAGCTTTTTAAATATTCTGCTGGTTGAGTTTTATAGAAAAGTTTCAAAAAATTAATGTAACATAGCATACATAAAGTTCAGCTGGTAAAGACAAACACTTCATTAGAGGAAGGATGACAACACAATCACCACTGGATTATTGTTTAAAGGCTATTATGATATAAATAATGTGGAAGGCAGAACCAAGCACTTCAAGCTACTTGCTGCCAGTATTAACTACCAGTCCTTCAGTCTTTATGTAGTTGTAGTCACTGGTTTCTTTCTAGTTGGAAGCTGTTATACAATATCAGGTTTTCTTTCATTGAAAACTTTTCACCAGGAAAAGGCAAAATAATGGGGATTGTGGAGTTGATACTAAAATTTCCGTGAAATCGGCTCTTGGAACCCTTTTCTTTCCAAAGAGGTTGAGGTAAGTGTAACCCCTAACACTGGGCAGTTTTAAGCTTCCTGTCACCTTACAGCCTGGGCCCAAATGCTCTGAATGCAGCAACAGCATCGAGCAACAGCAGCCTGTATCTATCCAGGCCATCTGCTCCTGGAGGCCAGGCGTACGTGGTGAGCGAAAGCAGAACAGGAACTTTGCTGCATTCAGTTCTACTGATGTCCTTCTGCCCCCTCCTTTGCATGTAACCTAATGACAGCAAACTCTTAGGAGGTGTCATGTGCAGAGATGCCTCCCTCAAAGGCAGTGGATGTTGTTTTGCAGCCAGTTCCACTTGCAGAGGCTGCACTGTTGGAGCACTGCATAAGGCTGGTCTGGCTGGCAGTGGTTCAGATGCCAATGTACCCGTGAGCTGACAAGAAGGCTGAATTAATCCATTGCCTGGATGGCAGGGATAGCCTGCAGATTCTCTTTGCCATCTCTGCCACAGACCTCCTTTTAAAGACTGAACCCTGCAAGGAAATATTGAAGCTGGAGCTGCTGAGCCCAGGGAACATTACACAGTATTATCTGCAGTGCCGCTAGGTATGTGAAGAGAAAGAATGCTGAGAATAAGAACAGTGCCATGAACTTTAAATACAATTCTTAGGGGAGTGAAGAGGTGAAGCGAAGCTAAAGCTGAACTAATGAGCCAGATCTAGCCAGGTGGGGGAGAGCAAGCAAGTGATGGGAAAAAGTCTGTATGCCATGGGAGCACAAAAAGTAGTGTTGACACAGGAGGCTTTCTTCAATAATGAGAAGGGGAGAATAGAGAAGTTAGAGAATTACTAGGGTCTGGGGGAACAGTCTGAACTGCATTTTTTGTCTTACATTTATCTGCTTACCATGAAGTCAAAATGCCTTTTGGTGGGAATAAGGCAAGAAGGATTTGCTCAAGGCATTAAAGTTTTGTAAAGGGCAGATTAAATAACAGCGCTCCAAAAATCAATTTTGAGGGGCTTATGAAGCCTTGAATGGGCTTTTGCAGCACAAAAGCAAGATTGAGTTTTTACTGAACGTGTCATTTATTTGGGTTTAGAGCTTTCAGTAAGTATCAGAAAAAAACATGAAACAAAAGCAAAGTAAGCAGTGAGTATTCACACAGAAATCAAATAAAAAAACATGTGGAAGTGTAATCCAGATTACTAAGTGACTTAATTGATGCAAAATTATAAGAAAAGAAAGTCACTGTGTCATGTATGCCACCCCCTCTCCCTGTGCTTTAATCAGATCAGGCATTGAATTTCCACCGCTCTTCTTGGCCAGGAACTTTTTCCTAAACTCTTGAGTCCCTGTCCTCACCAGAGGCTGTGCTGATATATCAAGTCACCTGGAAGGAGGAAAAAAAAGGAAGAAAAATAAAGGAACAAAATTCAGTAGAATAGATACAGAAACACCACGTGTGCAATGCAATTCAGAGTTTGTAGTTAAGAAACACAACATACTGGTTACCCCTAAAACCGTGAAAATGCTGCTGGAACTGCAGCTACTTGTGAAGTACAGTATCTAATAGAAGTAATTCCGTTCAACGTTAAGCAGTTATCTAAAGGCACAGACTGTGATGTTTGCTCAAACTGGTAAGGAAAGGGTTGTTAGAAAAGGCCAATCCTTGGATCCCTGGATTTAGAGCTTTTTGCTTTAAAAATGGGGTAACACCGCCCCCTAGCCGCATGTAGGGACAGTGCAGGCTAACTTGGGAAGGGATTCCTGCCTCCACGGAAAAGAAAACAAGGAGCAGAATTCCATGGGAAAAGAGGATCCAGCAGCACTGAGACTCGATGTGGCGAGGTACTTTTACAGTTAGATAAAAGTATAAAAGATGGCCGAAAAATGAAATATCGTCTATTAAGTAGTAGTAATTCATGTGCTCAGGGAATCTGGAAAAATACAATTCAGATGCTACAACTGCATCCTTTGAAACTTCAGATTCCAGATCACCTGGTCCGAGCATGGTGCTTATACTGCCAGGGTTATGGGTCCGACCTCCATATGGACCATTCACTTAAGAGCTGACTCAATGATCCTTCTGGGTCTCTTCCAACTCAGAATATTCTGTGTGATTCTGTGAAATGCACCAGCAGCATCAACCTTCAGCATCCCCTGAGCATTAGCAACCAGTGTGATCCAACCAAGGCCACAGTTTGGTTTGGTAACTTGAAATCTTCCTTTTGTGTTCAAAATTTCAGTGATTACCAGCAGCTTGGTCTTGAGTATTCCATTTAATCCTGAACCACAAAACAGGAAACCCTCCCTTATACTACATAAAATATGTTTACATTAATGAACCTCCTCATTTTTTCAGAAAAACTAGAGCTAGAAAATTACTTATTGCAATTTTCTATTCTGCAAGAATATAGGATCCACTCTGCTTTACAACATGTGAGCATTTCAGAACATTGAAGTCATATTCTAGAACAGCACCTGAATAAATCCATGTTAAAATGAAAATGTTGGTATCTTGTATTTGCATACTGCTTCACTGACATGTAGATTCATTTCCCTCCCATTTTTAATTGAAGGTGATGAAAATTCTGTGTATAGAATGGTTTTTAAAGGTGGAGAGATCTTCTGTTCAAACAGGTTCAGCTCTAGCAATGGGTGCTCAGCTTTCACTGTTCATGTTACACTGGACACACATTTACAGAGCAAAGCACACTAAATCATCGAGGAAAATTTTGCTTTCACTTACTGTACATATCTTCTTCTAAATTTTAGGACCAAATCTGCCCTGACACCTGCCCTGTGTAGGGAAGTCAAAAAAGATGTATGGAGGTTAAAGTCAGTTTAGAATTTAGTGACCAAAGGCAAAATTATCATCTTGGATTTTCAAAGCCATATTTTCTGTACATTTGCTAGAATAGCCCTGACGAGAGAAATAAAGTTTTCTCCTGATAGTATCACCAAAGTTGTAATTTTATTGGAAGTTTCTCAAAAGGTTAGTGACTCTGTCAGTGTTAATTTCTACAATCTCTGTTTCATCAGTCTTCCTCTGAGGTAAGAAATTTTGGGTACGGAATGTCACAAGATATTTATACTGGAGGTGAAAGGATATCAAGGGAAAATGGAAGTGGAAGAAACTAGTGTTGTGAACACCTTGAGATACCAAAACTAATTATTCTCAGATATCCGTAATCGGCTGCATGTCACAGTCTCTACAAAAGGTGCAGCAATATTGGGCTTTTATTGTTTGTTTTGTGGGGTTTCTTTTTGTGGGGAGGCTGTGAGGTTTTGTGCCTTGTTGGGATTTAAAGAGGGGTTGTGGGGTTCGGTGTGTTGCTTTTTTTGTTTGGCTTGTGGTGGATTTTTTTTTTTTATTTGGGGTGGTTGGGGAGAGGTATTTGTTGTTCACACAATTTTCAGAATAGCTGCAAAAACTTCAGAAAAAAAAATGTACAAACAGACCAGGATTTGAACTCAGAGGTTTAGTCATAAGAGGTATTCAATAAGTATGGGATGAAAAGGCAATACTTCTTGAATCAGCAACAATGTCGCCTTAATTAACAGATGGGAGTTTTTTAATATAGTTTAGGAAGAACCTTATGATGAGATAATTCTCCTTTAATCCAGTTGATTATCAGCTGGAAACAGAGTTGAAAATCAAGACCTGTTTGTTCTGTTAAAATACCCCATAATCCCATTTTTTGGCTTCTCTGCTACTGCAGTAGAATTCTGATGGAGCAGTGCACACACCAAAGCAGTGAACTTGACAGGTCACTCTGAAAGCCAGAGTCCCAGCTGATGGTATTTGCAGTTTTTTCCCTTTCCTTTGAGCATTCATGACATCAACTACAGCTCTGTCTGTCCAAGAACTTCTCCTGGTTTAATCATGTGATGCACATTTAAATCTACAGCACTTGCTCTAGATGGGTGGAGTTACCTGCTGCTAACATCAGTAAAGAAAGCTTTTGTGTGTCTGCATCCATCCTACAACTTCAGGGGCAGACATAATTCATGTGAAAACAGCAATGCAGGCTTTTAAACGTTGCTCCTGAAAGTCATTATCATGTAACTGTAGTCTGAATATCCAGGCATAAACTGTATCCTAAACTGGGAGTAAAAGTAACCACGTGTGAAGGACTTCACACTCCACCTGTCCCTCCGTGAGGGATATGGATGTGGAATTACTGTTTTCTTCCCACCAAAGCCATCCCTGAGGAACATTTCTAAAGGCCGTACTTTTGAACTCAGCAATGGCTGTAGACATGAGCAGTTGAGCTGTATAACTTATTTTATATAGGCAAAAACACTAGGAATCTTCAGCCCCAAGTAAGGAAAAGAAGTAAGTTTCTGATGAACTCATTTTCATAGGAATTTCTGAGCTATTAATTTATGAAAGAAGAAAAAACTGTTTGCAGACAAAATGTTAAGATAAAATGTAAATACAGTAAATTTAAAGCTGTAACAAATTATCTATACACTCACTGTGTGACCCTCCAAGTTTCTGACTTGTTTAATTATCCAGTAGAACACTATTTATGACAAAATAATGCAAACTTGTTTAAACATGTACAATGATGGCACATTGCCAGAATGAAATGTAAGCATGATGTTCACAGAATCTCAAAAATCCAAAGCAATAGAGATTAATATCTTGGTTTCTGAACTTGATTACATTCTAATCTTTATGACTGGAGCTAGTCAGAGGTTTTTTCTTTTTTTCTTAAATTCTTTTAATTGTTAAAATATTTTCAATCTGGAAAAAAAAGGTAATAGGTGTCACTATTTGCAAGTTCCTCATCATCACCAAAATAATGCTATTTCCTGTGATTTTTGAATTTGCCCTTTTTTTGCAGAGCTTCAATAAACATCTGGTTAATATTGCAAATATCAAAATTATATTCTTTCTATAATTTAAAAGCATATTATTTAACCCATTTATGTGCTGTGTGACACTTGTCCATACGCACTTTTAATCTACTACAAACAGACTGAATTAAAGTGATATGCCAACCCTAAAGTACAAATAGCACAAATTTCAAAATTATTGATTTCTGACAGTGCTTGCAGGCATTAAGCAATGCTTTTTCAGACATCTAAAATAGCTCACTTCAGCACAGAGATGCTGTATTGAAGAAAAACTGAAAATGTACTGACTGCCCAGTCAATATTAATTTAAAACTGAGGTTTAGATCTTTGCTAAAAGTGAAAAAAAATTAACTTAATTTTTAAAACTCCTTTTATCCCTTGGGATACCCCTCTTCCTCAACCCAAATCACCATATTCTTACCATATTTCAAAGCCTCAATCCAACACTTTTACAGGGAAACCCAGTATCTTGGTGATTAAAATGAAGAGTGAAATACTGTACTGACTCCTTGGTAATTAGACATGGTAGAGTTTACTTCCCATCTTTTGGGTGGACTTCCAAATTCAGCCTTGCTCGAGTTTCCAACAGGGAGCTTTAAAGGAGGTGGCTAAACACTTTGCTCCTGCACCTGAGGTGATCTGGGGCATGAGTACAGCACACAAGCAAGAGCACAAGAGGGTAAGTGCTTCCTGCCAACAGAGCCTGGTGTCTGCTTAGCAACAGGACTTTTCTGATATCAGGAAACCAAGGCTTGAAAGCTCTGATATATGTATCACAGTTTTCCTGTGGAATAAAAGGGAAATAAAAGTTTGATGAAAATAACTTAGACAAGAACAATAAAGAGGCTGGGGCATATAGGAGAGGAGTACTATGGTATTTAAAAGGCTAAAATGAAATTGCCTTCAAAAATTCTGCGTTTCTAACCAAAACTTAAAACAAGCCAACTTAAAATGACCATCCTGGTTTGGCTGGGTAGAGTTAGCAGCTGATGCAGCACTGTGTTTGGATTTAGGATGACAACAGCATTTACAACACACTGATGTTTAGTTGTTGCTGAGCAGTGCTTACACCATACAAGGACTTTTTTCTCTACCCTATCAGTGAGGAGGCTGAGGGTGCACAAGAAGCTGGGAGGGGTCAGAGCCAGGACAGCTGACCCCAACTGACCACAGGGATACCCTATACCATCGTTCATCATGCTCAGCATACAAATTTGGGGGAAAGCTAGCTGGGGACAGCTGCTCAGGAGCAGGCTGGGTAGCATTCTGTCAGTGACAAGCAATTGTTTTTCATTTGCATCACTTGTTTTTTGGGGGATTTGTTTCTGCCTTTTTGTTATGTTCCTTTTAATTCCAATTTATTATTCTGGTTGTAATTATTAAACTGTTCTTATCTCAACCCACATGTTTTCTTACTTTTACCTTTCTAATTCTCTCATCCCACTGGGGAAAGAGGAGTGAGGAAGCAGCTGTGTGGTGCTTAGTTGCTGGCTGGAGTTAAACCACAACAATTACTCAAGAGAAAGTTTTCAGCTAAAATTTAGTCACACCATTTATTGGGTGAAAAAAAAAAAGGTATTTTCAACTGGATTTCCTAATCAAAGATGATAAGAAGAGTTTAGTTTTATTTTACTCCTGTTCCAGATGGTACTCAAAAGGCAATGAGAAGGTTGGGAGAACCTATTCTCTGTCTATGAGGGGTTTGAATTTAGAAAGTTCTGTATTCCAGGCAATCACCAACTATTTTTTACAAAGTTCCATGGCTTGTAACTCTGGATTCCTCAGACACAATGGTATGAAGACAAAGAAAAACTAATTTGGTGATTTTGCTGTTTGCATCCCCAGCAGACAACTGATCATTTGCTTAATTCAAAGCAAATTGCACAAGAGGATTTTGGAGGACTGGCAGATTTAGAAACATAAATTTTCTATAGATGTCTCAGGCCACCTCTTCCCTGAAAGGTAACTTATCTTTCAGTGAAGATTTATGTATAATAGTGATATAGATCAAATATTTTTATAAGATTTTTTTAAATTTGTCTTAAAAGATAATTTATCAAAACAAGACACAAAAAAACCCCAGATACAGACCGGATTTGATCTGACTTATGAATCTGCTCTTTTCTTTGACAAGAAGTATAAGGAGAGGGACAGACTGAGTAGCATTAGATTACACTGTCATTTAGTAACCTGTGCTTTAAAAAAAAACAAAAAAACACCCCTCTCAAACTTCAGCTTCCTGGATTGCAAGACATAAACCTCATCTCAGAACTGACACCACTATATAGGTTATGAAAAATAAACTGCAAAATTTCAAAGTACACTTATTCAGAATTCAAGAGGCAATACAGACATGCACCAAATATCTTGTTTTCCTTAGTAGCAAGAAAGATGTCAACTCAACCACTACAAGCATAGTAGTCAATAATTCACACTGAATTACTCAGTAGATTTTTTATACAGTTACAGCCTGTGTGGCCTCCAGCCTCAGGATCCATATTTGTGTAAAAAGCAATCTTAAGGATTAAATATCATAAATACAGTACATTTACATCCCATCTGATTGTATCCACTTAATTATGACAGGTGAGTTAGGAGCCTGATTGCCATAGCCCCCCTACAAGACATTTGATGAGATAAAGCACTACCACTTTTCCAGCATTTCTTTCCAGGTAGCAGTTGTCAAGAAACCAAAACAGGAAGAAAAACAATGTGTAAATAGATTTTATCAAGTCTGAAGAATCTCAATCATTTAATAAGATGAGGCATCTGTAAGTGTATTAGTGTAATAGCTAAGCTAGAAAGCCCTTAGAATCCGGGTTAACAAAGTATGAAATCCTCTAAAAGGCTTTTTGGATTCTTTGAGCTAGAATCACTGATTATAGGACTTTTTCCTGCTGTAAGGTCTCAGGAATTTCTGGTTCACAAAAATCATCATTATTTTCAAACTTACCAATACTTATGAAGTATCCTTGATTACCTCATTCATTTCTATGTTACCTCAACAAATGTAAAATCTTCTTATTCAGAGGAAACTCTGGAAAAATCTGAAAAAGCAAACATTGATCGAACACATAATGTACTGAAATAATCTCCTACATTATAGTCACACCCCCTCATACCTCAGGAGAACTAAAGTTTGAAAAACAAGATATTAAAGTAAAGAGGATCAGTCACATCTTATCCGTCTGCAACAACAGGCACTTCACAAAGAAAAAACTCATATACCTTTTCAGATAGTTTTTTAGAGAGGAATACAACCCCAAACAGTATGACTTGGAGAAGAAATACTTCCTAATCTCAATCAGGTGATCAGTTTAACCCTGAGCACATAGGTAGGTTATATCTTGTTAACACCTGACATCCTAAGAAACTGCCTTATTTTAGCCTGCTTCTAATCTTACCATTTAAGAAAGAGCAGTCCCCTTCTCCAGTACTTTGCACCAAAAAGGAACATAAAAGTCCTGGTAAATGCAGAATAGAAGGGCTGGCACATGCCCCAGTTGGAAACATTTCTTTTTAGGGACTGTATAAAGTAAGTACACAAAAAACTTTCCAGTTAAGCTCCGCTGGCAATGTCAGTAACTATCCAAAGCTTTATGTCACAAACTTTATATTCTGACACATGATCTCTTCACCATGTCACACATACCCTTTATTAATTTATAAACTTCCATCTGGAAGTATTTCAGGGCCCTGCCCTCATGACCTTGTCTGTAAGCAGTTCCAGAGCTTTGCACAGATTGCCAAGAACCTTCTTTTAAATTTCTCATTTATTCATAATTGTTTGTAAGTATCTGATCTTTAAATAGTGTCATCCTTTAGCATAAAAGTTGCCTTCTCTCACATCTACCCCCACACATACTTTTAAAGACAACCATATGCCCTTTCAAGCTTTGTTTTGCCAGATAAGCTATTTTCATCTCAGCTGAGAAAACAGGTACTCCTTTTCCCTTACCAGCCCACTCTGCACCTGCTGTGCATCAATGTGGGTCATGAGAACTGTAAACAATATTCTGAGAGTTGTCTTACTGATGCCTTGCAAAGCAATATTAACACTTTGTTGTCTTCAATGAAAATCCTTCACCCAATTTACCCTGAAACTGCTGCATGGCCATGGCAATGATGACTCATGTCACACCATAGCCGGTTAACGCATTAAACTTCTCCACCTCACTATTGACACCAATTATCAAGACACCAGGCTATAGTAAAAGAACATGATATTAATCCCCAAGCACCTCCCTCTAATTTCTATACCATTAGATTTCCATTTTGTCAGTCCATGAGGTCATTTATTTTTTCTGATGTGCTGGTCCTTCCAATTTTGTGTCATCTCCTAATGCCACACCCATTCTCTTACCTTCACCAAGTTAAAAACGACCGCTTAAATTAGTGCCAAGATCAGTCCTAGAGGAATTCTACTAGCAAACTCTTTTCATTTTGATATTTTTAACGGAATCATATTTAATATAACCCTTTAGTCAGTTCCACCTTCCGTGCTTGCACTAAAGCACTTCTTTTCCACCTTCTGTAACTTGGTACAACAAAAAATATAGTGCCTTATTTTGCTCAAGGTAGATTAGGTCTACCTCATTTCTCTTCTCTGGGACAATTATCTTATCAAATAAAGATATTAAGTTAGTCTGATAAAATCTGTCCTTGATAAAAGCATGCTGTAGTTTTTCCCACTTTCCATTTACTTCTAGGTTCTTGGTAATTTTTTTTCCTTCAAAATCTACTCTAAGACCTTGCTTGGTGTTGAGGTCAAACCATCACACCTGCATTTTATTTGACCACTATTTTTCCTTTTCATGAATATGGAGGATAATATTATTAGCCTTTATTTGTATTGAGTTAGCCCTGAATTGAACAGATACACATAAAATCCGTAAAAATGCATTCAGTCCAAATCAGCATTGCAGGATTCTTTCAATACCCTGAAATGGGCATTGTTTAACCCTCTCCATTTTCTGGCAGTAGATAGGCTCTGTTTAGCTGATGGGTCCTTTGGGGAAAATTCCATTGCTCTATGTCCCTTAAGCACCTTATTTTTATTCATTTTTTAAATTCTTTTTTTTTTTTTTTTTAATCTTGTTTGCAGCACTGGAAGATCTAACAGCATTCACAACCAGCAACAATTGCTTCAAAACTGGCATTTAAGATATGTTTATTTCTTTTAGCAGTGGAAGAGGAGGGTTAAAAACATCATCAATGTAGCCTAGATATTTTTAAAAGTATTTTTAAAAGAAAGAGGAATTGGCCAAAACATGCATGAAAACACATATGAAAACACTGTGTGTTATTCACTTTTATAAACTCTGCAGCCTCGACTATGGATATTAATTTTGTATTCAAAGAATTGACTTAGTGCAGATATTTTATATATTCTGATTTAATTTTCAGTATGGGAAAAAAGCAATTATTTAAAAAGGAGCAACATTTTTGCTACTTATTCTAATTCACTTCCCTTCTGTTATCTTCTTTCTCAAAAGACAAGCTGTAAAAAGACAAACCCAGCAGAATTATTTATATACTTTTCACACAATCTGTGAATAGATATGTTTAATGCTTCTGGAAAGAAGTGACTGTAATACAATGCAAATTATTAATTTATGAATGCGGCACAATTGATAATACATGCTTACTGCAGCTGTGACTTTCTACTCTACTTGAATGGAATGCTTTTATTATCCTGCCTATGCTCTGAGTCCTGGCAGATGTATGCAGATGTGTGCCATGAAGCCTTTGAAATTTCAGGATTAAAGGTAGTTAATCTTCCAGAAGCATCAGTGGGAAGGAATATGGAAGGGATAGAATCCTAACTCTAGGTTCTCTTTTTTTATGCCATCTTTAAAAAAGATGAAATTACAGCGTAACACCAGGATCAATAGGCAGTAAAGTTTATGTAGTGTTATTTGTCACTGTTAATTCTTTATTAAATATGTACCTCTGCTCACAAAGGGCTGTGCAGAAAGAAGAGGACCCAGTTTTATAGAGATTTATTTATTAGATTGGATTTTACAAAGCAGCTTTTAAAACCTGCAGATAGAACATACCTTTTCCACAATACCCTCAAGTAAAAAAAAAAAACATTCTGAAAACTGGTTCTGGGTATTTTGAAGGAGTAGGGACAATAATTTTTTTTTCCAAATGAACAATTAGAATTGAAACTTCCTTGGACAACTGGTTGTCACCAAAAAATACCACCTGGCCCTATTTTGATAAGAGGTTTTATGAGACCACGCAGTTTCAATACAGGAAGTTTTCAGATTCAGGATATATGTTTTAGTCAAACTGAGACAGCCCTTCCTCAAACTTTCTTGGTCTGGGCATTTGCATGGAACATGAAATAATTTCTACTGCTGCCTAGTTGAGCCCTAGATCAGCCCATGGCATGTATCCAACTTTTCTGAATGTCTAAGGAAGTTGTCATGTTTTTAAGAGAGAACACAGATGGAACCATAAAATTAATCTTATGAAAACTATTAGCAGAGAAGCCTAAAAGTGTAATGGACAACTCTTGATTTCACATGAGAGTTATTCTCATTATGCAAGAAACTCATTTAGCTTTAATGCAGATAGTGAAAGTATAGAAACTATCTAACCCAGCACTAAATAACATTCCTGTTATGAATAAAGACAATAAAGCCATTTCATTTCAGTCATCTGTATATACTCTTTTTCCTACAAGTGCTTAAAGAAAAGATTTATTTTAAAATCTGAAATATTTTAGAAGAAATAATGACAGCTGTGCACCTGATAATTTAGCAGGAATGTGTGTGAACTTCTGAGAATAGACTGAATTGGAAAAAAAAAAGAAAATATTTTTCTATGATTAACTAACTGTAAAATTATTACTTTTTCTTCCAATTTTTATTAATATTTTTTCTTTGATTAAGATAAAATCTGTAAGACAAAAAAAGCTGAACTGACATGCTGGCACTGTATGGTCATAGGAGACATACCATAATTAATCAATTAAAATAAAAACTTTCCAACAGACTTTTTAATGCATTTCAATCCAAGATTACTTTCTTGCATGAAGGCCCCAGTCCTCAAAGTGTTTCTTTAACAGTCTTTTTTTTCAGAGGATTTAATGCTTACAGGATGTTACAACATAATGGATAATTATTTTACATCTCTGCTAAAACAAAATGACAAAATATCTCTTTTATAAATGGAAGATACAAAAAATTGAGATGTAAAAAGTACTTATTCTGGTTCTGTTGTAGCTTCCACTGGGTGCCAACTTAGGGGTAATCAGTATTGATGCAAAGCAAACTACAGTTTCCCATATAAATAATTAAGAAAATTTACTATAAAAATGCAAATCCAAGGCTGTGTTCTGTACTGTGATATGCACTCCAGATCTGAAAATTTTTTTCTTCATTCGGCAAGTTACTACCCTTATGCCAAGATAAATAAGAGCTCTGATACGTTTCAAAATGAGAGCCTCATTTGTTGCTTCTCCAAATAGTACAGAGGAGCAGAGTATAAAAGTTTTAGGATAGACTCTCAGACACAGTAAAAGAAACAAGTGAAATATATTTAAACCACTGCAGAGGAACAATGTGGATACCTGTATAACAGCACAGTAACCAGTCAGCAAAGAAAGCAGGTGTTGCATTTTTCTGACCAAAGAAAATAGATAACTTAGATTTAAACTCAAAAGAATAATCTTTGCTTTAGTAAGCTAAAGGGATCCAGTGAAGCCTTTCCAGATGGAATTAAACAAAAACTTGGCTTTAAGACTCCAACAGAGATATCACAATGCAAATAGCAGTCTTTGTCCTTATGAAGAACATCTGTTGTGAAGTTGTTTACATTCCTATCAAAGTGGAAAAGGGTATCGCTAATTCTCCATTGCAGCCACGCAAGTAATGGTGGACTACAAAGTTACTGCTTCATAGTTTCTAATAAACACACAGAGCTTTTCACTAACTCATAATTTTTTCACCTGAAAAAACAAATAGGGATTTGGGGCAAAGAGAAACATTCTCATTCCTCATGATACTCATTTCCATATAATTTTCCAGGGATTTTTTTCTCTATTTTCCATTATTTCATATTTCATTACGTGTATTTTGTAGTCTATTTCCCTCCTGTTACAAGGAGGAAACAGGATGTCCATTCATGACTGCTTTGCTGAGCACTCTACTAGAAATGGAGAGCTTCTAGCCTGTGGGTGAGCAGTATGCTCTCACTCTTCCAGAGATAAAAACTAGACTGTTCTTAGCCTGAGTTCCTCAGGAAATTTAAGATAGGCCATAAATTTTAGGCTATTACTGCATTTTAATGTTTCCCTTCTCTGTTGTCCTGCTCTTGGTTTTCAGAAGTCGTTGAAGTAGTTGTGTCCAGTAAGAACAAAAGAATCAGCACACAAAATGTTCTTGATTTACATTGAAAACACTTTATTTGATGTTGCCAAGTTCAACTGCTTCCTGAATTTTTACAATTTTAACAAAGTTTTAAATTGTAGAGTTAAAGCCTTGCTGTTTAGAAGCAGCATTATAAAATTAATTTTTAATGAGTCTGATTTTTTAAATGTTAATTTATGGTAAATAATTACTGGGTTTCTCACTGTTTGTGGTTCCTCTCCAATAGAACTGCTGCTCAGCACTACATTCCATGTGGTTAGAGCACTTCATATATATTTTTGTTTTTAACATATACACACACACACATATAAGCTATTTCCTGTAAAGCAACTAGCACTTCAGCACTGAATGCAAAATGACAGCTGTGAATTTATGCCATGGAACAATTTGATTTTTTTCCTTCACGTGAGGTAGAAAAAAGTACAAAAATAGTTGTCAAATACAAAGACCACCAAGAGCAAAGGAAGACCAGCGAGATGCAAGTTGGTAAAAAGGTTTGCTATAAATAAAACCGTTCAAAAGTAAGCACTGTAGTTTGTATATGGAAAAAATAATACTACTACTGTTTAAGACCAAAAGACAAAATTTATTTGTAACTATAATCCTACATTTTCTAGCTCTTACCATGCATTTCTTATGGTGAAGACCTTATTGCATCATCTAACTTTTATCCTGCCACTTCTTTACTTTTGTCTCCTTATTTTTTGGCTTTTAGAAAAACAATTTATGAAACAATCTGAGTGTATATGATTTAGAAATCAGTTACACTAATAATTTTTATAGTGTCTTGAAATTACAAGTAAAATCTTTTTTTTTTCTTCCTACCCAAACTAGAGAAAAAACTTGTAGAAGAAACTTTACTATTAGCACAGCCTCCTGATTACAAAGGGCAATTAGTAATTTTGAAGAACACTTAAAAGACATGGCCTGATTACAGCACAGTGATTAAGATACAGATATAGATTAAGACTAGGATGTACTGATATGACCGACAGAATGAAATTAAAGTCACCTTTCCTGCAGCTAGCGATCTACCAAAGATCTTGTGCTTTGCAAAAGTGGGAGTCGAGAGAAGGTAATGCACATTTTACTTTTATGCTGAAACATTTGGTTTTGTGCCATCTCATCCCTTTCCATGGGAGCCAGCAACTGCACACCTTTGAACTGATGGCCTTGATCCTGATTCTGACATCACTGGTATGTTTCACATGCGTGGTTAAATTTATATAATCCTACATTATTATTGTGTGTCATTTACCAAGTAAAAACCAAGCCCATGGCAAATAGCCGCTGGAGTCAAAAGCTGTGAAGCTTAATGTCAATTACTTGTCCCACTGAATTTTTTCAGTCCCTGAAGGAAACTCTTAGAGAACTGTTAATCATACTGAATGGTCATTCTCAGACAGTGAGAAGTGCAGTTGGAGTCAGACTCCTCTTTCTGGGGAGAGCAGCTCCTTTGCCATAATTAGAGGCACTGAAGCGCCCTCCACAAAACACAGTCGTTCCTTTAATAAGTGCTACTGAACTGTATCCCAGCCTACAGCAGCCTTCTCAGCTTGAAACACAAAAGCAGTCAAGTCTCAAAACTTCAAAGAAGGCTTTTCATTTTATTTTCTCCTTGATCCACTGATAGAACTGTTCGTTTTCTTGAATTTTGTGAAATGACTTTTTCACTCATCAGACCTGTGTAACAAATCGCTGTCTCAATCACCAAATATTCCTGTTTGACTCATATGCTTTTCCTTTGGCCTTTGGGTAGGAAGCTTCACTTCTGAAACATTTTCTAAATTCACTTTTGTGAACTCTACCCCCTCAGTTGCACTTTGTTCCTCTTTAAAAAATCATTGCATTTCCTGCAACATAATGTGCTAGTTTCAGGGTTTTAAATTTCATCAGAACCTATATTTTCTTTCTTAGGCCAATGTCTTTCCTTTAAAAAACATCATTTTATAACACACTATCAGCTGTAAAATGGCACCTTTTAAGTAGTAAATGCGATAATGTAAGATTTTTCCAGAATTCTCAGTTTCATTCTGCTTACTTAGAAAAGCTTTTTCATTAATGATACATTTGTACTCTCATTTTATACTGTTTTGGTTTTTGATGGTCAAAGATTTTCCAATTTCTGAACTTTGCTGTTGCAGTCTATGCTAAGACAGTATCTCCTCTGAGGAAAACTATAACAACACAAGACTGTCAATAATCCTAATCTTTTTCAGTGTTAAAAAGGCTGTAAATCTATAAAGTTCCATTCTTCCAGGCTTTTTCTGCCTCAAAGCAAATAGGCAAACTTTACGTAGTTATTCTCCACACGGATAGTCAACCCTTCCCAGGATGTAAAAGCAAACCCTGTAATGTGAATTATATTTTCAACCAGGTGCTTAAGTTTCCAGGTGTACCATCCAGTAATGTACAAACCAGAACTTTGGAGGAACTCAGAGCACTGTAAAATTGTACACAATTATGCTCCAGAAGGGCATAAAAGGGGCTGTGTTGTGATCTTTGCTTAGGGGGACTAACAGGAACAGAAGCACTGCCCATTTTACACTCATGATGAAATGCAACTGAGCTGAGTCTGATCTCTGTAGGTTCCAGGGAGTCAACATTACCACATTCTCCTGTGTGACAGCAGATTTTAGCCTACCTCCTTAACTGCTCAGGTTAGACATCAGTCTTCAAAAGGTAAGTAACTCTGAGCACAGGAAAGGGGTGGCGGTCATTCCATAGAGAAAGAAAGCAGTAAAGGAAAACAGCTTCTCAATGACAAAACCAGTATGGAGCACACATGTAGGAAATATAGAAAAAGGTAAAGGGTCCTAGAGAATTAAAGAAGTCAGAGCTGTTTGACTAAAGGTCCCCAGATCCTGAGTCAGAACCAGTCTGACAGGTGTGTCCAAGTTTGACATGATTCAGTACCATCTGGCTTTTTCATCATCAAATATCTTCTGTCCCCTGCTCCTACCGCGCTGCCTGCCCATTCCCATTCCCTGTTTTCTGTGTGGGCTCCCCAAGCTGGTCACCCACATTTCCTGCTTCTTGGGGTTGGCTCTTGCCACCCTTTCTGCAGCCCTCACCTCGCGCTCTGTCCCTGTGTCCCCTCAGCCGTGTCCCCTCAGCCGTGTCCCCAGGCCTCTGTCCCCAGGCCTCTGTCCCCAGCCCAGGGAGGCTGAGGCCGGGGCCGAATCCTGAGGGCAAGGCTGAGAGGACCCTCTGGGAGCCCTCACGAAGAGCAAGGCGCACAGGCTCCAGGAGAAGCGAGAAATGAACCTGAATGCTTTGTTCCAGCATATAGAGTTCATGGAGAAGCAGGCGAGGGAGAAGAGGAACTTCATCCAGCAAGGTCAGCCCCATGGGCTCCATCTTGAGGGGCCTCCCCAGGAGATGAGTCCCACAGGGGTGTCCTGAGGGGACTCGTGCCAGGGAAAGCCAGCATGGCTGGTTCTTGTCACCGGCATGTTTCTGTAAAAATGTAACTTTTACAAACTGAGCACAGGCTCTTACAGGTTTCTGTTGTCTTGCAGCTAAATGTGACATAAGTAGAAGTTATGAAAAAATTAACCAAACAAAAGAAGAGCTGAGCTCTGCAAAAATTAACTTAGAAACCAAGGTGAGCAGGCATATTTATAGTGTACATAATAATGAAATACATTATGTTTACAAATATATGACCTATTCTTTCAGGAAAAGATCCATAAGCACTTTTGAGGAGTGTGCTTCACCTGCTGAGTAGCACAGTGTGCAGGAAACCTTCACTGTGCCTTTCTGTAGTGAATCAATTGTCCATCAACATCCTTCCTCCCACACAGCTCACCCTCCAGGCTGGCCCCTGGCTGTGCTCAGGGCAGGCTGACTCTTGGGGCACAGTGTGAGACACCCTGTTTTAACAATCCTGCAGCTTGTTACACCACTTTCCTCCAGTGTACAGAAACCATCCTTTGGTTGCCCAAGGCCACTCATTAATGACCTTCCACAGAAAATATATGGAAGCACTCCCTGTGTTTACTTCACAGGATCTTGAGTCATATACTGAAGATATTTCTGTGAGCTTACACTTAGGGCTTACAAGCCCTGAGTGTTCTTCTAGGGAGGCCAAAGACAGAGGAAAATTTCTGAATCTATTTAGTGATTTTATTACTCTTTCCATTTAATCAAACCACAGCTGTATTTTCAGATTAAGACATTGGTTTTGCAGATTTTGTCACCAATAACACCTGTGGTTGCAAATGATTTAAAAATCCATTTGCTTGTGTCTGAAAATTAAGTCTAATACCCTCCCCTGTGCTCTTAAGGATCTGTGGTGACAGAATGTGTATTCACAACTGGAAGGCATGTGGAGCCTCCTTTGAAGACAAAACTGTTGGATGCTATCATTTAAATAAACAACTTCAAGAACCTTTGGGAGATTGCCTCATCAAGTTGTGAAAATAAATGTTTGGGGGATGATTTTCATCCTTCCTAAAACAGTCTCTTCTTCCTTTTGTAAAGGCCTATTATATACATACATACATATATATACATATATATAATATCAACATTACTGAGAAGGGATCAGAACACATTCATAAATATTTCCTGGTTGCAAATTGGGACTATAATCATGCATGCAGTCATTCAGACACTCACATTTATGCATGCCACAATCTCAAAGTCCAAAGGTGCTTTAAAATAGTAACTTATTTATCCAACACAGATTATAGCTGGATGTTGCTTGTTAGGTGAAGTCCTCAGTAGTCTTATAAATTTATTTATGAACATCAACATTTTATGTTTATGTTACTAATTTGTTATTGATGCATTGTGATTTATAATCAAGGTTTATGTGGTAGGTACAGGAGGTCCCGAGAGTAGAGCCATTACTGTAAGTGACTAATGGGAAGAGCTGAAGAACTATTCCTAATTAAGTTTTATGTGCTTTACTGACTGGTATTAATAATATTCTCACTGATGTCCACAAAAATACATTTTACTTGCTTGCCTAGTCTGATGTTGATTCATTTATAGATAGGAAATGATACAGAAAACTAGTGGAACAGAAAAATGCATTTCAATCAGAGTGTATTTAGGTTTAAAGATTATATAGCTATTGACATTATTTAAAGTAATTTATTTTTCACTACAGGAATTAGGTTTACATATGTCTGCAACAGTTAATGTAATTCAAATAGTATTAAATAATGCTGTTCAGCTAATGCTGTTCAATTTATCCCACACCAAATAACTGCAGTTCTTTATAAGCACACATATCCAACCACATGCATGCACAGTACCTGATGCCTGACCAAGATGATGAGACGGAGTTCAGAAGTTTTTTTGACATCTATTTCACAGACACTGCTTATGGTCAAAGAGTCCTAGGAAATGCAATTTTCCCCTCTTCTGTAAAACCAGGTAGCATGTAATTAGAACCCAAATTATAGCATTTTGCTGTTTGTAGCTCAATGATTTCTTTAAAAAAATTGGTTGCAAATGCATAGATGAATTTGGCATCTTACTGATGGAGAAACTACACTGAAGCTGGTTATGTCCAGTATTACAAATACGGTGGTGTAAGATCACCTTCTCTCTTGAATATGTAAAATCAGTTCTGAGCCAAGCATGTCCTGCACACTGGACATACCAGGGATGAGGAAAAAAATCCAGTCCTTTCCTTTCTAACTCTCACATTCTAGTCTTTGGGCATTTCATTCCACTGTCCTATTTTGATCAGATGCACTTTATCTGTGCCCTCTCCACAATCATGTGCATTATTTAAATTTAAAATCTTTTGATTTTTACCACAGTAATACCACTCTTATTTGGTCTTTTCTGCTTCTACACACACAAGCACTTGTGTGTCAGCCTGACTATTCCACTTACTTCCTGACACTTCCCCTCTGCCTTTACTCTCTGTGGGCAAATCTAACTTTACATTCCTTACTCATTGCTCTGAGTGAGTCAAGAGAAATTGATACTCTATCAAATGAATGATTCTCATCCTTTAACACTCTACAACACTTAGCTGTTTCCTAACAATAATAATATTGTTATAGTTTAGCCGATCATATGTCTGCTCTTAGGTCAGACGATGATAAAGTAGATTGTGCTGGAAAAATGAGAAGTCTTCAGCAAATTTTGAAAATGCAATGGTTGAACAGCATACCCTCATATCAGATAAACTAATGGTTAAAATTAATAAAATTTTAAATAAACCTGCTTGCAAAATTGAAGTTTAGGGCTTGGGGGGAATTTATGAGCAAACTGTCCATAATCAGTGGGCTAATTCCAATTACCCTTCCTTAGCTAAAAATCCCAGAAATTGTGCTCAGAAAACTATCCTGCCCTCCTTTGCATATTCCATAGTAGCATTGCAGAGTGGGTGACATGTACAGCCATTCAGCCAAAACCAGGATGCTGGATCCCTGTCCCTCTGATACTATTGTCTCATTTGGTTCATGATGAGCTTTACACAATGAGATGGAGGACAGGGGATTATGCTGGGGAAAGGATCCCATGTGGTCAATATTTTTCCTGGTTTTTACCTGGAAAAAATTTTTCCTAAACCTAGCAGACTTTAAAATACCACTTTAGATAGACAGAGCACCATGAAATGAGTCTTTTAAAGAAAGGAGACTTTTCAAAAGCTTGGTAGTTATACTGAAAGGTCATTGTGGGAAAAAAGAGCTGTTATGCTTTGTTAGTCCAGCAGCTGTGTCAGCTCTTTTTAAACAGGACCAAGATCCTTGTGTACAATTTCAGAGTATATGAAACAATGAAACAATAACCTTACTTTATTTTTTTTTTTTTCCTTTTGGAAGGTTCAGCATCTCTCTGTAAAGCAGTTCCACTTAGAAATTCTGAAGAAACGTGAAGACAGCTTAGAAAAACAAAAAGCTGAACTTATTAATCAAAGAACCAGTCTTCTTAAAATCTTGGTATGTTCCCAGCTGTATTATTCACACAGCTCTTTTCTATTGAACAACACCAATCAGCTTTAAAATTTGAAGATCTGGAAAAAAACCTAATGTTTTAAATCAGGAAAATATTTTTTTATTTTAGCATATGTAAAAATGGAAATGTAGATAAATTCTCACATTTAATTTAAACCATGATCTAAGGTAGTGTATGCTGCATTTTCTCTGCAAAGCTGATTTTATATTCTTGACTTCATTTTCTAATGTTTGCTGTTGTATGACTGAACTCCAATTCTGACAGATTATTTCTTTGTAAAAGTAAACTAGGAAAGCCTTGCCTTAAATTGGATTGCCTCATCCACAGTAAAAAATATTGAAAAGGATCAAAGGAAAAACCCAGGGAGGCCCACACCACATTTTAGCAAATGTGGACAGTTTAGCAATCCTGACATAGCACACAATCTCTTTGATGCCAGACACACCTCACCACCTCTTCAAAGAAAGCTGCTTAGGACAAGTTTTCTCAGTTCTCTCAGATGCTAACCTGGATATTGCCTTCCTCTTGCTTTGTTGAGGCTTCTTGGATCTGTACATATGAAGATATGCCACAGAGGAGCAGTCTTTTTTGCATATGTATTCACCCTTTAAATCAGCAGAGCTAAATTTTAAACATTCAGTACAAATGACCAGTATTAAACCTAAATCTTTAGGCTGATGTCTTTTTAACTATATTCATATTTCTGCAGCACCCAAAGTATTCCCAGTATATGTGTGAAGTTTGATATATGGGTTATCATTTCTTTTTTCCTGTGTATAGGGGTCATTTAATTTTACATAATTTAGCAATCAATTAGGATTTCTTGGAAGGGATTTAATATAACCTTTCTCTTTTGAATATTTTTTTTTTTCTGCAGAAAATTAAACAGAGGTTTTCTATCAATGATAGCTTTCTTGGTAGTTATTAAGGGAGTTAAAGTAAGTTTGCATTCTACAGAGGATTAAAAACCAGTTTTATTTAGTTTAATAACAAACTAAAAAGAAAGAGCTGCCATGCTATGCTATTGACTTTAAACAGAATTTTCTAATTTCAATAAGAGAGTTGAACTGAAAAGCTGCTGGTTCAAGTCTACAACATAAAGTAGTGATTTTTTAAATGTTCTGTTATCAAGAATAGACCCTTCATTTTTGCAGCAAAAAAAGTTTAAAAAAACAGGCATAATTATAGAGCTGTAGATAATTTTCTTGTTCTTATAAGAAACAGTAAATATTTTCTCTACTTTTACATTTATTTACTTTATTAAATTTTTGTTTGTTTGTTTACTTTTCTACTGCAAATTTAAGGATGAAAAACAATAGTGTGTTTCAGTTTGCCTAGACTTAACAAAGACTTTCATTTTTTTTCACCTGAACATTCCATCTTCCCTTTCTTTTTTTCAGGCAGATGCAAAGAGAAAAATTACTGAAGAGGAAGATAATTTTACCAGAGAAGTAACAGAGTTTAACAATGAATATGGACTAACAAGTAATAGAGATCTTCTCATTAAAAAAAAAGTCAAGACTGAAATAAATGATTTAGACAACGAGGCAGCTCTGTTGAAAAATGGTAAATCTTATATTAAACCAGTTTATCTTGGATTTAAAAAAAATCTATAAAATATAGCTGTTCAAACCAGTAATTTTAATTCCATTCCCTTGCTGTCTGGAGCTTCCTTTTAGCACTGAACTGAAAGAGTGTGGGCTGACATACCAAGCATAATTCAAGGCTCCTCTGTTCCCTATATTCTTCAACCTTTCTGATGTGAGTGCTGTGAGGAGAAGCCGACCTGTAGAAGCAGCTCCCAATGTCCAATTCAGCCAGCACAGAGCTCACAGACACACACAGTGACTGAATTAGCTTTAGAATCACCTGTGGTTGAGCTCTGTACCATTCCTTAGCTTCAAAAGAATTGTATGCACAAATGACCTGTAGGATTGGTCCTTTACTGCCCCAGTGCAGCTTGATTTTCAGTTAAGGTACAGAGCATGAGACCTCTCAGAGCACAGGGTCACACTGCAGAGCAGTCCTTCCGCAAGGAAATCGGGGTCGTCATGGATCACAGGCTGAACATGAGTCAACGACATCAGAATGCCAACACCACACTGAGACACAAACAGAATTCTGACCTCTAAGACATGAAAATAATTCCTCACTCAATTTGGGGCAGTTAAACTCTGAGCTGGAGTACTGTGCATCTCATTTTGATCTTAAACTTCAAAAAAGGAAGTGTGGACCAGCTGGTGAGAATCCAAATAGGACCAGTGAGAGTGATCAGAGTTCTGGAGCACATGAGAAGGAAGAAAATGAAAGAATTGTGACTATTTAAGCTATTATGTAAAAGACTGAGGAAAGATGCATATCAATCTTCAAAAGGATAAAGTATCATGTAGAAAGGAAATGAATATATTCTCTATGCCTATAGTGAACTGAATAAAATGTAACTAGAGTAAAGCACAATAAGGGAGAGTCTGACTGACAGCTTAGGAATCTTTCTAAGAACAGTGGACAACTGAAGCACTGCCTTAGAAGATTCCATTACCAAAGGAATTAGGAGTGTCCACTACCAAAGGTCTTCAAAAAAAGGCCAAACCAGCATTTGTCAGAAATGGCAAAGGTACAGCTGATCCTACCTTCAGGAGAAGAATGCAGTCGATGACCCCTCAAAGTTCATTCCAGCCTCATCATTTTTTCAAGCAACAGCCCTCTCAGTTCTCCTTATCTGCTATAAAGTTACTGAAAAAGGACTGTTCATTTGAGTTTGCACATGATAGTACCTTGTTTCTGTGGCTAATCTACGACTGAAAAGTCTGCATTTGGGGTGAAGTGTTACTTTTAACAATTATTTTTTACATATTCAGGCAGAGCTGGGCAGTTTAATGATCAATAGTACCTGAAAGGTGACTGAAGTTCTCCATGTTCAGTTGCCATCTTGATACCACCCTTTAGTTGCACATTTCTTGATGTGTAATTTGTCTGTCTTTTTGTCTGCTACACTCCTGGGCACACTGACAACTCTGAAGTGAAAAGTTTAAGCAACTCATAACAAGAAAATTATGTGAGGACCTCCAGTTGTTAGAAAAACAATCACAATTAATTCCAGATGCTGTCTAATAGTAAGGTTCAAATATTCATAACACTAAACAAACTTAGAATGGGGTTTTTTTCAGTCTTGCTGAGAGGTGTCTGTTCTCCACCTATTCAATCATTCATCTTCCTTTCTTTATAGCTGAACTAACTCTAAAGCAAAACATTCTTTTTATGCCCAGTCAACAAAATATGTTGAACAGCTCAATAACATTAAAAAAATAATTTTCTTTCATAGCTATGAATGCATTATGTGACATATAATTTCCTGTGAACTGTGTTTTATATGAATTATTTTAGGTTTTTGTTGTATATTTAAGGTTCTTTTGACTAGCTGTAGATTGGTAGAAGTAGTTAAGAATATTTAAGATTGTATCATGAATGCTAAACTGCAATGCATTTTAATTTAAAACGTATTTTTTCTTAGAAATGGAGTCAATGGAACATAAAAATGTTCAGTTAAATGCACTCCAGCTGCAGAAGAATGAATTAAAGCAGGATTTATTTACTCTCCAAAGTGAGCTCAAAGGTGTGCCTGATAATTACTTGTTATGATAATTATTTCTGGCTTGACAAATGCTTTTGAAAAATGTTTTCTGTCAATTTTCTTTTCTCAAGAGAATCATAATAACAATATTTTAATTCATTTTTACAATATGTAATGCATGATTTTTAAACATGGTTATAACAAATATTAAGGAAATGTCATTGATACTGAGATCCAGAGACATACTGAATCATGAGCTGTAAATATGAAAGCAAGTTTTACTTTTGCGGGTAAGTCATACACTTAAATGGAGAATTTAATGTTTCAAAGAACTTAAAATCAACATAAATATTGTTTAAAATCTTCCATGTCAATGGAAGCAATAGGAAATATTGTGAAATCTGGATTAAAATCATGCAATCTAGAGTGCTTTAGTGTCTTTTTTACAGATACCTAAGTAACATGTCAGAGTAAGGACTGAAAAAAGCAGTAAACATGGTCCTAAACTGTTTGGGAAAAGGAGTGAAATTTTCTAGAGTGTAATATGTGATTACAATAATAATAAAATAATTAATTTTCTTTATTTAGGTGCCTTTACCCTTCAAAGACTTGCATGAAGAAATATTAGAAAATATAAATTTAGAATATGTAGAGGGTCTTTGAATATGGATGATTAATATATATTTATAGGGTAATTCTGATTTCATGTTTAGACCTTGAGAAAGTAATCAGGGAGGCTGAAAGAAGGACAAAAGATTTAGAAGCAGAAAAAGTCCAAGTCACTGAAAAACCTCAGACTGATCCTGAATGTTTAAGGTAAGAGCCTCTTGTTAATTAATTCTTAACTTAATTTTAGGACTGTAGCTGCAGTCCAGTCCTGGTGGCAGTGACTATTTTACCTTTCATGTGCAGTATTCCTCCTGAAAACAGAAGAACCATTCATTTTTTATTAGACAACCCCAGTTCCTGTTGTTTCTTACAGCACTTCACCCTCACATACACACTCCAATGAAGTAAAAACTGGAAGTGTTTGTAGGGATGCCTGTCAATCTCAGAGGGAGAACAAAACGCTGCTGCCTGGGTGTAAGACCAGCTCCTGAGGTCCTGTAAAAATGGTAGTGGTGCACAAAGTATTGATGAACTACAGTGTGCTAAACTTATTTCTGCTGCTTGGCTGTGCAGAGCCTGGTTGCAATGAGATGGGCTGGCCACAGCCACCTCCCTGGGTAGCTAGGGCCTCTACTGGAGCAACTAAACATAGATTTGCTCTCTCTATGATCTCTGCTATCAGTTCTTGCTTGCCTTCAATTAAGCTGGTTTAAAACAAAATTTCGAAGACTTAACAAAGATAGAAGATCTTGCACTGTCTTCCTTAACAGTGAAGATTTCTTCTCAAGAACTGAGTGGTAACATTTAATTTCTTGTCAGTATGCTTAAATGAAACATTAAGCTTTCACTTTACAGAAAATAATGTACTTTTTAAAAAGAAATCTCTCAATGCAGAAAGCTCCATGTCACAGAATTGACCATCTTTTTCTTATTTTATGATGTTCCAGTTGAAAGTGCCTGGGAATATTTAAAAATATTTAACAGGCAATGCAAAGGATCTCCTCCTGATAAAGCTAGTCCAAAAGAGTCTCTAACAGAAATTAAGGAAAACACAATTTATATTACCATGACAGAGTTTTTCCCTATATATCCCCAGATTTTTGACCAAAAAAAAAATATATATAGTGGGGTTTTTTTTAATCTCAAAACTTTCAATGGAAAGTTATAAATTTGCAGAGAACCCTGAGCAATTTTCTGAAAGACGATTTGGTAATGACCCATTTTTTGCTGAATATTGGTTTTTGAAAGAAAATGATATATCAGCCCTATTATTAACACTCTTCAACCTCTCACATGGTGTTGAGACATGGCCAAAATCCCCTCAGCATAAAAATTAATTAGCTCACAATCCTGCATACAGTAGCAAAAAATTTGCATTCAACATATACATAGAAGACACAGTGTAAATAATAAAAACAGTAACGATTATCCAAGACAGCACATTATAACTCACTTGTTTACATTATTCATTCAATCGTGATATATTAGGGTTTGTGATACATGAGGTTGTCACCTTCCTTCCAAATAACATACTTCCCTTGGAATAGTTTACTGCCATGATGCCACTGAATACCCAAATCTGTGTAATTAGTTTTCTATAATAGGTTTCTTGTGTGTAAGGTACAGAAGTAGGCAACATTATCATACTTTTAATCCCCAGCTCTGCCACACTAAGATCCTAGGGATCAATTAAATCCTTGTGTGTCTCTTTCTATGCAGTGAAATTAACTCACAACTCTGCAGAATGATACTGGTTTTCTCTGAGTGGAAAACTGGATAAAACATATTAAATTCTATTAATATGCAAAATCAGCAAGTGTCATTTACAACCAAAGCAAGAAGGATGATGAGATTTTCTTATTTCATGAAATGCCTCCTTTTATGGTCAAGATAAGCTGAAATTATTTGATAATTGCATGTAGTGCAAGATATAAAGTACTCCTGCTGTTATTACCACTATCACTAAATGCATGCCCTTCTTGAAGTCTAGTATAATATTGAATACATTTTCTTAAAATTGAAACATTTTTCATTTCAGATAGTGGGAAGAAATTTAGGACAGATTTGCCTAAAATATATTTTTATCTTGCACTTGCTTTTTGATCAGAAAAGCTCAGTGCTTTCTAGAGAGAGATAGTCCTGAAAAAGTTAGCTCAGATGCCAGAAGCAACAGAGCTATGCTGCTGTATTTCCATGTCAGCACTATTAGATTCTGCTTTTCAGTAGGGCCAAGCAGGCAATCCTCATTTGTCCACCTTTCTATGTCACTGCTGGGCTCTTTAGAAGCACCCCAAACCTTATCAGACTCATACAACTCTAGCAGTGGTTTGGGGTTTTTTTCAATTTAACAAAGCCTACTCATCACTTCTTGGTTTGGACAACTGAATTAAAAGATGAAAGGGGATTTAAAGTATTACACACTATAAGTACTGCAGTGTATAAATAGTCCCCTGGAAGGTGTCTGATCACTCTCCAGTATCTCCATATCATCAAGAGGATGGAGTCAGGGTCTGCACAGTGCTGCACAGTAGGACACCAAAATGCAAAAAGCAGAATTTGAAACAAGAGAATGTAGAGTGATTTTAAGGAAAAAACATTTTTATCATGAGGAGGCACAGGTTACTCAGAGATGTTGCATAGCTTTTATCCTTGAAGGTGCTCCTTCTCGAGATACACTCATATACTTGTGTATATCTTAACAGGAGTCAATTTTGGTTATATTAAAATCAATGTGATTGAACCTTCTGTGTCTGAGAAACAACCCTTTTCTAGCCTAACAAGATCAGGATTTTTATCCCCATACAGAGTTTATGGCAAGAATAGAATTCTAGTTTTCACTGAAAATAATTTTTATTACACATAAAGATGATAGTAATTTGACACAAGCAATGCAGCTCAAAAATATTTTTTTCTATGAAATAAGCACAAAATCTGATTTTCCTTTTTTTACAGAGCTGGAAACCACACCACGCTTTAAGTGGTAAAAATACCTTTTTTTTTTTTGATGCTTCCTTAGAACAAATGTAAGAGACGGTCAGCATCAATAACCTGATATATGTAGCTCCCAGATCACCCTGCAAGTCTGTTACTGCATCACATCCCTAGTCCCAGCTTAAAAATCAATATCAAAAGTAGCTGGCAAGGCAAGAATCTTCATTGCAATTAAGTATATATCTAAAAGTAAATTGCATTTCAGCTGAAGAGTGTAGCCAGCTAATTCAAATTATAGCAATTCATCTTTGATCTGAGAAAAATGCCCTATACCACGTCTGCAGTTTCATAAAATTTCTCTCAAATCCATCAAAGAATTACAAAGAGTCATGAGAAGCACCCACTGGTATTTCCAGCAGCTGCTGGGGCTGCAGTTAGACACTTGTCCTGATACACACTGAATGCAGAAAAAAGCCAACTACAATGAGAATGTTGAGCACAGATGTAGTTAGCAGGCACCTTGGAAAATGCAAGTCTCAAGATACAGGTGAATAATTCACAGAAATTTTTAAGAAAAGCAGCCTGGGTTGTTTGGTTTTTTGTTGGGTTTGTTTTTTTTTTTTTTCCCCAAAGAGAGCTGCAATTAAGATCAAAAGCCTTGTTTTAATCACCTATTCTGCCAATGCCATCCTCAAACACAAAACAGCAGGAAAGAACTTTGGCATCAGCTCTCTGGAGTCCCATTTCCCTGGCAGGTAGCAAGTAACATCACTTAAGTGGAACAATGCAGGAGTCAAACAGAAACTAACTGATACCAGTAAATTTATAACTATGTCATTTCACTGCTATAGTCATTGTAATTACTCTATTATTATTTATCCTCTTTCATATTTTAATTTTAAATTTTTGTGTTGCCTTAAGTAAAACAGCCTAGAAATAATTTTAATTGAAGTTCATTTAGACTAAAACCAGAGCATTTCTACCTAAAATAGATATTTTTCAACTTATTTAAAAGGTAGAATAAGGATAAAACACTTCTTTGAAACCTGAATTTCTCTTCTACTTCAGAAAAGTAGCAGAAAATAAATGCATGAAATCTGCTTACTTTGTAAATACTTCACAGCTTTGTATACTTGTCTAAATCCTAAAAATGTAATATTCCTTCTTTATTCTTCATAATCCAGAAACTCCATTACCAAAATTAGGAAGGAAAAAGTAATTTTTTCTTTCATACAAATCATACAGGAAATATATTCCTTAGAGCTCAACAAATTGTTCATGCAAACAACAGACTGCCTAAGCTCCATGCATGCTTGTGGTGGGTTAAATTTTTTTTTCAATTTAATTTGATGCTAAATTTTATAATCAGAAAATATCAGTCTCTGGAGTAATATATGTGGTTCAAAATGAGTTTTTCAATGGCAATCTCGTCATTGATTTTTTGAGCTTTTCTTTTTAATAGCAGTGCCTAGTGGAACTATTATAGCTTGAATTATGTTAAAATAGCTTTCCATTATGAATTGCAGTATGGATTTACAAAAAGTGGATCAAATCTGACTAATGATGCCTTTCTTTGATAAGACAACAGATAGGTTAGACAAAGAAAATTCCAATGCCATCCATCTAGACATTAATAAAGTATTTGATGTTATCCCACATGGAGAAATACTAGTTAACCTCGGGAAGACATATTTAAAAAATAAGTAAGGAAATGACAAATAGTAACAACACTCATAGGTCTCCAATTAAAAATTCTGGGACTCAAGGTAACAACAGTCACAGCTGGTCTTGCTTAATGTTTTAAGCAACTACTTTAGAATAGAAAGTGTTTTAAGACAAAAGTGTCTTCATTAACATACTCTACAACCTCATAAAAGAATCACTAAAAAAGAGGAGGAATATACAGTGTAAGTTTATCTGCTTGTACACAATTAAGGACTTCAATAACAGGTACCTGGAAGCAGAGAGGTCTGAGCATACTATGTGAGCAAACTACAGCTATAAACATCAAAAGAAAATATAGCTGTGGAGAAAATAAAAGCAAGAGTTATTTCCAAAAGAAAACCAGGAGGGTGTAAGAATACTTGGTACAAATCTCTCACCTACTTGTCAAAAAATATGCATTCAACCTGGAGGATGAGCAGAGCATGGAGAGCCCATAAAACAGAATGAAACAAGGACAGTTCTAAATCCTTTTTAGCTCTGAGAATATTATACACATGAAGAAAGCAGTACATAATAGCAATACTAATTTCAGCAATAGGGTAGTCATATTAATGTACCCAGATTAAGATGTAATTTTCTCTGTCCAATAAAAAAATCAAGATAATTGAACTGGAAGAATGATTGACCCATATTTACTTCCCCTGCCTTTCAATAGGAATCTTCTCCTAGAAACACATTTCATTTCATAGTTCACATTGATGCTTGTATATTTTTTTCTTTCCTATGTAGCTCATTCTTACAGTTCCTATGAAAAATATTCCATACAACTTTGGTTTGCTATCTGCACAAAAGCAAATCTCATCATAGATGTGCAATTTAATGTTGTATACTTTCACCCTTCCATGTTTATTCACTGATTATTGTATATTCCTTAAAGGTGTCTTGTGATGTTTCATGTATTTGGAAAATAACACCACACTTTCCAAGACCTCTAACTACTCTTATAAATAGTTACCTGACAGCATTCACAAAATGCAAGCTTTAATAAATTATAACTATGTATTTTACATTTAACATTTTATCCAGGACAGCAAAAGCAAAAACTTTCTTATTTTACTTAAGGCAACTCCATTTCTTTTCATTTACATTTAATTTCCATTGTTATGTTGTCTAGTACCTTCTTTGTGTTCATGTTTCATCTTCTTGCTAGAATTTATTATTACTATTAGATCACTTGCTTAATTTTTATTATCCTTCTGCTCCATCAAGCACAGACTTTTGTATTTAATTGTGTAACTCAGTACTTGACTTTATATTTTGGGATACACAATTCTGTTTAGGACTTGTTTTCCCTCTTCCTCAATCAATTGATAATAGCCTGAAATGTATTGACTTCTTCAGCTGTATCAATAGCATATTCTGTTTTGTAGTGTCAGCAAATTGTTAATATCAGCAAAATCGTGCTCTCACTGTAGGAACATACATATTCATTTAATCCCAGTCCTGAACTGAGAGAGAATTACCTCAATGTCTTACCTCTACTTAAGCTTTAGACAGTAGATTAAAGTCTTCAGTACTTTTCTTCAGTCCCAATAAAGTCTTAAAACCTTGATAAATGTATCTCCTGATGTTTATGATAAAATCCAAGAAAATCAAGATATGTACTCTCAAGTTATATATAACTTCTCAAGGAATTTCATTTTGTACCATGAATTCTATGCCCTGTATATCAGTGTCAAGCAACTGTTTTATAATACACCACAATGTTTTCCCTCAAATTTATGATTAAAAAATAAAATGGTGGTCGTAAACAAGGCAAAGACAAAAAGGAGAATATGGAAAAACTTTCTACTTGTGTCAGCAAAACATAACTAAGACAGTATGCTCCTTCTGCAACTCCAACAACAACTAGGCAGGGTCTTTCACCCACACTAGAAAAAAAAGACTCAAAATCACATACTAACTCTACCTTCTACAGAAATTATTTCTCCTTTGAGACCTCTTTACATAAAATTATTCTTGGAATGCAAGTTTTGGATACTGAAGTCTTGATCCAGTAATCTGAATCTATGGATGATTTTCAGAGAGACCTGTTTGACAATAACATTATTTTCTTCAGAGTTCAATTTATAATACCAGCATGTATTGATTTCAAATTATTTTTCCTCTTTGCCATGTGCATATAGAGCTGAAATTCAAGAAGAATGTGTATCAACCTCAAATGCCAATGCCATTTAATAGCTGGGCTCATTTCAAAGCTGCAAAATCGATCATCTTCAGTGATCTCCTCCTTCTTCATCTCTGTCACTTCTAGCATTCAAGACTAATGGAAAATGGGCCATTGATAGCAGAGCTCAGTCTAGGACAAGATAGCATCCAAAAAATGCTGATGTTGTTTTCCCACCTGTCTGATTTAAGGCTAGATTTAGCTATTGCAAATATGGCATTTCAGCTCCAGCTGTTCATTAGATCTTGTGATGCTGTAACTTGCCAAGACACTGTTAGTCCAGTGCAATGACTTGTTTTGAAGCTATATTTTATTGTCACCAAAGAGAACAAAATGCTAAAAATAAAACAAAACCAAAGGACATGGGGAGCCAGATGCTAATGTGATTTTTCAGATTATTTTTCATAAGAGATCTGGCTTTTTTCATAGTCATAAAAAGGGTATAATTGTCAAATTAATCCTTGTTCTAGCAAAAGTTACATCTTTTTCCATTTTCAAAGGTGACAGAAAACCTGCCTTCCATCTAGACAGAATAGTTTCATGAATAATTGGTTTGCACATTCAATCTGATAGTGGAAAGATGAATATGAATATCCCGCTTATCTTAAATGTAAAATGAAAAAACTAAATCTGCTTTCAGGTTAAACTTTTTTTTTTTTAATAGTTCCATTGTCTCACATTCCTTCTGGTAAAACTTCATCATTTATTCAGTAACTCAGGCGTCTCCAATGCATTAATTTTGTAGACTGTAACCTAACAGACAGCTCTTATTTTGTGAGTATAATATTCCTGGCACATACTGTAATTATCTGGCCTCTAAATAAGAAAGAAGGAAGACCTGAAAGCAGAATCAATTGATTAATGTAAGAATTAACCACCACATTTGAATGAATGTCTTTTATCACCTCTACCTGATGCTATGTAAGGAATTGTCCTGTCACTACATTTAAATGTTTTATAAAATATTTGAAATAAAATTTTAAAATCCATACACAGAATGTTAATTTCAAAGCACATCATCAATAGAAATTAATTCACGATCCCAAGACACAGATAAGCAACTCCTACTGCTTATCTTCTGGTTGTTCTATCCCTGATGTAGACCTAGCATCATCCTGAGCTAACAAGCAGCAAACAGGCTGTGCATCAGTTTTGCCATGTGAAAGACAATGAGAGAGCATTTTCTCTGAGTTCAACACACTGTCTTTTCCTAAAGTAAATTTGGCAAAGTAGGGCTTTTGTTTGTCTCAAGCAAATTAGGGTTGTAATATCACACTAACAGAACACAGAGAGAAAAAATGCAGAGACGAGGCAATGAAGTTAGACAGCTTTAATCAAGATCACAAGCTGATCTTAGACCTTGAAGTGAACTTCTGTCACTGAAATGTACTGAAAACTAACAGTGTACTACAGTGCAGTGAAAATTTCATTTCTTATAGTTCAAAATTTCCATATATTTGATACTTGTATGTGTTATGAGAAATATTTCTGAAAGAAGAGGCATTTACTCCTCTATAATGCAAGCACACAGAGCTCATGCTTTTTCCATATTGATGATATTTGCATTTTCTAAAGGAACAGAAAAATAAACTTCCAGTCCAGTCTTATTCTGTTATTCTAAAGCAGCACAGTGACTAAGCTATTCCTCTACTTAAAGATACACCTTTTACTTTTAATAAAGCCATTTTCTTGTCTAGAAAACCAAGTCTCTCTGCACTAGGACAGCTAAAGAGGTGCATCATCTGTATAATAAAGTCAAATAATTTATTGTCTATTATAGTATATAAAAGCCAAAGTAGTTGCTACCTTCTGTTTCAACTTCAGAGGTAACAAGGCCCTGCTTTGATGCATTGGTTTAGCTGTTTAATGACAAGCAGGATATTTTCAGTCTGTTGGTATGTTCCAGAATATTCAGATTGTTTCCTGAAATTGTATTAAGGGTAAACAACTTTATCTTTGCCATTATGCTTTTCTTATGACAGCCATGGATAGACTCAGTATAATCTCATCACCTTGTATTTATCAGACTACTGAAAGCTCTGGCATAGATTTCTCTGGGCCTACCCAAGTATTAACTTAAACCACTACAGCCATGGATGTGCAGAGTTTAGGTATCTCCTTTTAGCAGGAAAAAAATGATATTTTGAATGGAGAAATATCTATGTTAAAAGTAATCCTTATTATAGAAAAGTTGGAGAACTCCTGGCTGAGACTATTGGGAAGCAGTAAATGCTGAAAAATAGGGGGAGCAGTGGGGAGAGAAGAGGAACAGCAGCTGTGGAGTCTGTGGAGGGGTATGGAGCAATGTTAGCACAAGGTCAGGCAGAGCACCCATCCAATCCAACGTTCTGCCTCCAAGGCTACAAGAAGACACCCAAGAAAAATAAGAACAGTAACATATGGTACTTTCTAAGTATCACCATTCCAATTCAGGTGTTTCAGTAAGGAAAATGATGACTAATGAGGCCATATATCTTTCATGGTTCATGGAAACAACACAGTCCAGGAATTTGTCTAACTAGAAAACTTAAATCCTGTCAAATTCACTGCTGGGACCAAAGCTGAAAAAATAGTTACCCAGTTGAATAGTTACAATTGTCTGACCTGAAAATTTATTTGGTTTTGGTCACAGGCTTAAGAAAGAGCTGGAAAAAAGCAAAGATGATAATTGGGAAAGTGTCTGTGAGACTCTTCAGGCAGAAATTGAAATTCTGCAAATGGTATGCCATTTTCATTATATATTTAAAGTGTTTGATAATTTTAGTTTTAAAGGTGTCCTTTAGGATGATTAGCAGTGGTTTTAGATAAGCAGTTTTTTATGCTATGTACATGCCTAAATAATCCTCTCATTGCAGACACACTCCAATACTCATCTGTTTTTGTTTATTCCCAAATGTCAAGGAATATAATTTCTACAGAAAAAGAAAGCATGAAGAAGAATTTAAAGATATGTTTTTAGCACAAGAAAGATGTACTGGGTGGACAAAGCTGCAAAAGATTATGCATTTAGGAGCTAAATTAACCTTTACCTCTAGCTGCCAGTCAAATGGAAGATGGGAGTATGGAGACATAGGATAATAATAGCATCCTTTCATCTAGTGTTTTATTTTGTCCACTCACAAATTTCTTACAAAAACTTAACAAAACTTGGTTTTCTCTAAATTATTCCAATTTCCTAATTGTCAGTGTCACAATACAAAAAGGAAAAATATTTTGATGTCCCATTTGGGAAACAAAGAGGTTTTAAAGGTTCATTTCAGAGCCCTGATTGAGCTTCACGAAGACACAGCTGCCACTACCATCAAGCAGAATGACAGTCCTGAGAAATTTGCATTACTCACTCTTACAATCAGTTTCAAGTTTCAGTTGAAATAATGTAATTTACTTGTACTTTATTTGGGTTTTTTTCATTAATTTTTTTCAGAAATAAAAATAAAAGAGCTCAATGTTAAAAAATTTCTCTGTCAAAAACATACTAAACTCATAAGATTTCATTTACTGTAATTCCATTCTTTTCATAATTCTGTTCTTTCTCTTTTCCAGAATTTATCACAAAAGAAGACTTCAGGGAAGTGAATGATATGTGACATATGATATGGAGTGTCACAGAAGCAAGTCTGAGAATTTTTGAATTGTTTTACACAGGTTCTACCAGATTTGCTTCTATTTTTGTTTGATTAAAACACAGTTTGTATCTGCCTTTACTATTCATTAAAATAAAATTTCATTCATTTAGAAGTGAGGGGAGGTTTGTGTTTTATCTTCAAATTCTACAGCTGTCCCGCTATAGGTTCCTCTTTGTTGCCATGGATCAGAGCACTCAGTAAACTACACATAAAGATCAGTTCCTACATTACTAGCTCTATTCTACACTACTAGCTCTATTCTTTAGGCAGTATTTTTCAAATGGATGGTCTCCTATTTTTAAAGGTAGTGACATGGTCTTATTTGAGAGGAAGTCTGCTATTACCATCAATAACTGTTAACAGGAGCTGTAACTATGCCTCTACCAAGCAATTCTGTAATGGACTCCCTGAAATAGCTCAGCAGCAGCAACACTGCTTGACAGTCCAGAAAAGTTTCCTCATCTACTGAGGTCTAGGTGCCTCTGGTGGTGGTAAGCCAGTTTATTACTTTGCACTTGCCTTCTGATAACACAAAAAAATCTTTTCTCCCTCTCCCACAACCCAAAAAATACTGGGTGCTAACTTCAGCACTTGAAAGCAAAGGTAAAACCTTATGCTAAATGAAAAGCTCACATTTCTAGAGAATTGTTGTAGGTTTTTGGCTATTTACTCAAGCATGTAGGATGTATAACTGTAGGAGCAGTTCCCAACCCCACAGTGGGAACTGACTTTATCAATCAGGTGCTTACAGTAAAACCATGTAAGAGCATTCACTCTGCTCAGCTCAGTCCACTCCGTGGCCATTGTCTCATCAAATCCCACTGTGTGTGCAAATATTTTCACTGCTTCCGGCCTGGGGGTGGGATGGATAATTGCTCTTCACCAGTTTTTCCACACCCAGAGCCCTCCAAGCTACACTGAGTGTCTGTCACATGGAACTGCAAAAGATGTTTTGTTAAGAAGGGAGGAATAAATCACTTTTGGAAGCGGACCAAACTTTGCTGATGGAGAAAGTTTTTCCTCTTGGGACACAGTTGCAGTTTGAAGTTTGGCAAGATTTGATCTGCAGCATTGGTATCAAAGAGACTTCTGATCCACTGGGTTAGCTAGCATAATTCCAAGTGGTTGGAATAATCATTCTTAATAACCAGTGCTGTTGGAGCTGACATCATTGTAAGACTTTTTTTTTGTCTCTTCCCTAAGAGAGATCCTCCAAGGATTGCTTGATTTTAAACAACTTAGTCCCTCTGGCTTCTCTGAGACTGTCTGACTTTTAAAGTCAGGCAACTGCTGCTTGTGGGTTTTGATCAAATCCAGGGTGTACTGCAAAATAATACAGTTACATATCAAAATGTCTACAGGCAGCTAAAGCAGTGCTATTCCTGAGTTTAATTGATGAGACATAAATCTAGGATTTGCTAGAATGGCTGGTCTTATCTTGATATAAGGGAACTTGCTTATGTTAAGTGTATTTAGTAAAATAGGAAAAACTTTTTTTAAACCTTGTCTACTTATAGTTGCTTTTATTTACAAGGATCCTTGTGTTTCCTCTGAAATGGTTTCATATTTATATAGCTCTTTGGTCCATGTAGATTAAATATTCAGAGAGGACATAAACCAGAGGTCACTGGCTTACCTCAAATGTATATTTGAAATTTTGGTGTAAGTAGAATGAGCAGTAGCATCCAATAACTACCAATTAATAGTATAAATTAATGCCCTGTATCACCTAAAAAGTCATCTGTGGAAAAAAAAAAAAAAAAAAGGTAAACTCTTTTCAGGGACTTCAGATTCCAACAAAACAATTGAAAGTTCAGTTTTGCCTGTTTGCATCAATTTGTGTTGGGTGTGTGCATGAAAGTCTGTGAAAGTCTGACTTCTTGATTATTGTAGTAGAATTACAGCATAAATATAGCAACATTTGTAATAACCCAAATGGCTAAAGCTTTCAGAATCAATAGAAGAGAAAAAAACAAGAATAAAGATCACCAAAAAAAAAAGCGAAACAGAAATCAATACAAATCCTATTGGGCTAAACAAATCCCTCAACAGCTCTGGAAAAAAGTATGCCAGACTAACCCAGTTGTTGCAGGGTGAATGCAAGACATACTAATTTCTCCAAGTATAAAAATACATTTGTCACCACTCTCTTAGGAGTAATTTTGGGCAAATACAGTACTTCTGTTTTTAAGACTCAAATTAAAAATTAAACAAAAATTTGTGTTCTGTGGATTTTTTTTTTTAATTCTCAATCTGAGTAGGAGTAATCTTTTAAATGATGAGTGAAAGAGAACCAAATATTTTGTTATGTTTAATAAATACCAAAAAAAAGGAAATAATTACGAGGTTGCCACAAAAACACAGAGTTATTATGAATAAAGGAGTTGTTTCAGAGATGACATAATAAAAATATCTTTTTAAGTGCAGGTTGTATAATATATGTATGGAGTTGTCCCTTTTTATGTCCAAAAAAAAAAAAAAAGAATAATTACAGACAAAGAAATACTTAAAAAAGTTAGTGACAAAGAGGAAAACAGTCCAAGCAAAATGTTATTATTCTAGAGGAGAGAAAAAAAAGGCATTGGGAAAACTAGCTATGCTTCTATATTGGACCTGGGAACAGTTGCCTCTTAGGATCAACAGATAAAAAGTCTCTCTTTTGTGAAGAGAAACAGAGGAATACTTTAGATTAATACCTTTACATATTAAGAGCTCTGACAAGCATCATGTCCTACCTCCTTCACAAAAGGCTTGTTAAATACACTTTCACCTCCAGCTTCCAGTGGCAACACGGTGCCTCTCTACTCCTGTGACCACACACCTGAGACACAGCTGGGCAGCCCAATTTTATCACCAAGTCACAGCTTCCAGCCTAATGCAAACAGGTTACTGCAAGGGAAAATCCAGGATCCATTTGAAAAATAGAACAGGAAAATAATCAGGCCAGGCCATAGACATGACATTGCTTGGAAAAAGTCACTGGACTTTCAAAAAGAGTTTTCCAGACAGGGTGAGTAAGGACTGAGTACAGAGGGCCTTAGAAAGACTCTGTGGAACCCTGAATCTACAAGATCACAGCCTTAAGAGTTTGGAAGTATAGCAAGGACAAGTGGAGGTCAGGAACCAAAGAAACTGGGATGCTCAACAACAAAGTCATGGTCAGAGGTCACGCTGAGGAACAGAAGACCCAAAAACCTGCATTCCCAACAAGCCAGGACACAGAACACAAACCATATGGCTTAACTGTGTAAAAACTGCCCCCATGACCTAATGTTATTTATGCAGAGTTGTAGCTATTCTTAAGGCAAGGAACAGCTACAATGAGGGGGGGAAAACCCATACAGTTAAAAGGAATTAAAATGCAATTATTTTGTATCTTATAAAAATGATTTAAGCTACTACATTTTCATGTTACTTTATTCATTATTATGAACAGTTTATTATGAACATTTCAAAGACTAACAAGAAAATCTCTACAATACCTGACCACAGAATGAAATTACAGTTAGCTAATGCAACAGTGCCCACACAAATTATCTGTAATTGGTTGACATTAATATGATTGAGCTGCCGATAGTGCCAAATTAATGTCATAAAATGAACAACAGCAAGGAAAAAAAACTTATTAAAAAAAGTATCTGTAACTGAAGGACAGAATGAGTTAATGAGAAAAATTTCATATGTATGACACGGGGCAGATGCATCCACTGAGGTCCCATATCCTTGTTCAGCTGACCCAGCTTAAGGGGTCTTCAGTCACAGAGGGAACTGACAGTCTCCAGCTACTGGGTGGGTTGCCTGCATTGAGCTTGACAGTCTGGCAGTTGACTAATCTAAAAAAATTAGACACCAAAATCTGTGTGGACCTGTTCAGGTGCTCTCTGCTCTGATATCCCAGCATCCAGCCCAGGTGAATTTGGATGAAACTATGGGTATCTCTCTATAGTGTCATGCTGGTCCATGCCAGTCGTGCTCATGCTCGACTCAGCTCAGGTGCAGAGAGAGTCAGCTGGCTTAGCACAAGTCATCCTCAGTTTGATAGTGGTTTGTAACACAAGAAAGAATTTCACCACTGACTGAGCTGAAGTAAGAGATAGGGGCCTTATTAAAAAACTCCAGGTGATTTCCATGAAAAAGACAACAGGCTTAACAGCTGTGCTACACTCCCATTTTCAGGCATGACAATGCAATAAATAGATACTGGCTAAAGAGGATCAGCAAAATAGTTCCAGTTCTCTGCTCTGAAGTTAAATGTGACCCTACAGTGTGGTAACTGGGTAAAAGAGCAGATTCAATGTCTAATGACTTATGACTTGCTTGCCAACAGAGTATTTAAGCAAGAAGTAACTCTGCTTCTTTTATTGATTGCCCCTGATGTGTAGTGCTTTCATACTGTAGTGGTAGCCCACCTTCTGAATTCCCATCATTCCTACTTTTCTGCTTAGACTTTATCAGCCCCTTACCCAATGGCTTTTGCAATAATTGGCTTGTTCAGTTGGTGAATTTTTGGGGCTGATTTTATCAAGTTTCTACATGAATTTTTTAATATTCTACACCAGGCTGCTGTTAGTAGTCCTTTTTGGAGCAAAGCATCTGTATTCTGGGCTGAAAAACAATTATATTTACTAATACCTTCTTCTGCAGAAGGACGTTTTCACCTGGCTCACTAGTAAAGCTCCTAAAGCCCAAACTGTCAAAACCACTTACAGACTCCGAGTTCCAAGGAGGGGACATGCCAGCTCCGATTCTCTGAAGGGCCAAACTCAAGGCACATCCAGACATTTACAGTCACCTCGAGTCACCCTGCTGATACATGTAGGGTTTGAATGTGTTTTCAGCATGAGATTGTCATCAGCAGAAGGTTTGCATTCCTTTTATTTTCTGACTACAATTTTATCAGAATGCATAATACTCTATCACTCTGAGTTTTAAGACATCAGATGTGTTACACTATGCTATATATCCCTTAAATTTCTTCAACCAGACCTTTAATTCCCTTATTTTATCCCTTTCACCATTTCTGGGATCACTCCCACAAGTTGGTCAGCCTGAATAGCTGAGGATCTTACAATTTTCTGGGAAAATGTGAAATGGGAACTGATTCCTTTCCTCCCACTTAATGCCTCGAGTCATTAAAGGCATCATCTATTTATTTGGAAGAAACAGCTTCAAAGTGACCAATTTTACCTGTAAATAATTTATTATATAGATGAAATCCCAGAAAGGAGTCTTTATAAATACAAAGCATATTTCTTGCATCTTACTGGAACAGTAATTCCTGTTACTGTGTATTAATAAAATTCCAGGCAGTTTTGATGTCATGTCCAAGTGAGAGAGGAACCCATAGCCTCTATTTCACTTTCAAATAGAGAATTACTCTTATTAATTCAACTAAATTCACTCTATCAGGAAGGCAACAATGCCTAGCCAGCACTCCATATTCTAAGGAGAATTTAATACAATTTGGTACTGATTAAGCTCCTTTAAACAAAGCCTCCAAACATTTAAGTGTACAAAGATAATGCAGATAATCATAAACAGTGAATATTATAGCGTATAACAAAGAAACAAAATAAAGAAAGAAAACTCCTCTTGTCTAATATCAGAATTTTATGTGTCTTGGAACCTTCATAGTATGGTACATAATTCCTTTTACCCTTGATCAAAATATTTGGATAATGAGGCTATTGGTCAAAGTGAGAGGAATTGTAAAAGGATGTTTCAGTGCCATCTAGTGGGTTTATCATGTTAACAGAAAAATTCCCCTCTTGTATGACAGTTTTTTATAATCATAATCAGAAAACAATTTTTGTTACTGCTCCCCACTTTCTTTTTCTTCAGTTTTGTACATAATGATGTTGGACACATTATCATTAAAATATTTGTGTTCACTGTTTCTAAGGCCATTCTGTTTCTCTGCAGAAATGAATATTATGCACGGTGGGAATATACTGAGCTGTATACAGGGAGAAGGCCTCATAGTCTGAGTCCAGGACCAATAACCTGGTGAGGCAACCCCCCATCCTTTGGAAAGAAACAGCTTCAGTTTGAAGATTCCAAGAGTGGGGATGGATCAGACCTGTTCTATTGTCTAATTGATATCTTGACCTTCGTCTAATTGAGAGTTTGAATGTGTTTGCTGTAATTTCTAGCCCTTATTTTCCCTTGTATTTTTCTTCTTAGAGGTAAAAAAGCTTTTTAATACATTCTCTATGTGTTACTTCTGTGCTACAATCAAGGCTTACCTTTCAGAGTCCTTTTGGATAAGCTTAGCAAATTGCATTCATTCTGTCCTTCACAGTAGAGCTTTTTTTCCCCCAGTATTCAGATAATCTTTGTGGCTTTCTTTTTACACCTTCTCCCTTTCTTCCACTGCCAGAAACACTTGACACCTGACTTGTAAGCAATATTCTAGTACTGGCTTCATCAGTGCTTATATAAACAAAAAATTGCCTCCTTACTCCTACACACTGCCTTCCTGAATAGATTTACAAATTCACATTAATCCTGTTTACCTCACACATCACATTAGAAGTGTGCATTGACTCAGTTGTTCAAGATGATCTATAAGCACTTTTCAAAGTTGCTGTTTTCAAGGATGCCATCCTCCCCTTCACAACTATAAATTTGGCTTTTTCAGACAGACAACTCAGTATGCGAATATATTAAAACAGAGTTAATTGCGTGGGTTAATTCTGTTTACCAAACTATCCATGTTACTCTGTGCAACTTCAGCATCAGTATTTGTCATGATTTCAACCTCTATGTCATCTGCATATTTTATCTATGGTTATTTTATATTTAAATCAAGTTATGCATAAAACTAGCATCACTTTCCTTTGAACACTCATCTTAGGCAGACATAGTTTTAGACAGCCTCACTGCAGGATTATTTGTCATTGGCACTGTTTTTCTAATCCATCAATTTCAGACTGTAGGTGCTACAGTTGCAGCTATTTTAGATGAACAGCAGCATATCGTGCTTGCTGAATGTCCTCTATTAGTTAAAGCATCTGATACCAACACAGTATCTGTAATCTCTGAAAGAATTAAATCAAGCCTATTAATTGTATTCCTATAGTTTAAATCTTTATCACCAAAATCTTCTGCCCTCTTCCACTATTTTAGTTGAATCATATCAGGTTAGCTACAAGGCTTTTTTAAATGCTCATAAGTTATTCACAGCTTTCATGCCTCTGCAATATCCTCAGCATTCCAAAATCAATCTCAAAAGCTGTTGGTGTACATGAAGTGCCTCAGCCAAATGTGTTTTCTTTATGGACTTTCAGATGTGAATAATCCAGATTTGATCATTTTAAAAAAATCATCCCAAGTAGATGCCAAACTTCCTCCTTACATAGTAATGAATTCAGTGGAATTTATGCATTAGCATATTTTGTTCCAAGCACAAGACAGAAACAATATATTGAGGTTCTTTGCCCTTCCTGCATCCTTCTAAATAGCTGTATTACTAATCTCTCTGAGGAGTCCACAGGAAATGTGTGTTTGGGAGCACAGCCCAAAATCTTAAAGAAACTCACCTGGAACTCTATGGCCATCAGTCACAACTTTTCACTCCTCTAAAGCTCCCAAGGTTAGTCCAGAAGAACACCTGCCTGCCACGGAAGCATAATAGAGAGAGCAAAATCAGAGATACTACATGGTGGAAGGAGCTGCTGCTGGTGAGGTGGGCAAACTGTGACACCACAGCTGATGATTCTCTTAGCAGCACTCAGTCAGAAAAAGCTGATAAACCTACTAGTGATATACTTGCAATCCTGTTGCTTGTAATTGTTAAATAAACTGATTTGCCTTCTGCTCATGTTTGAGCCGCTTCCAGTCTTGCTAAAACCCAAGGAATTCTCCATCAACCACCATTTTGTCCCTTTAAGCCTGTAGCCTAAGCTTTGAACACTTAGCTTTACATGTGGGCAAGATCCCTTTGCCCAAATCACACTGGAATTCCAAATAAGTGACATTTCTCAATTATTTATGTTCTAATAGGGAGTTTGAGCCTCCTGATCTCTATAGAACAGACTTTCAAATGAAAGAGATACAAAAAAAGGGGAGATCTGAAAGAAAATACTTTTTTATTGAATTAAAGTGTATGTAGTTCTCTTAGAATTTAGCTAGTCCATAACCAGAGCTACTATGAATAGATTTGTTTTATTTCTTCATATGAGAGAAGTAGATATTCTTTATTTTCAAGCAAGGACAATTACAGCTGGTGTTAGAGAAAGCATATTACACAAAGTTCTGCTGCACACTAAGTTAACTCTATATATTTTTCCTATTTAGAGAGCATTAAAGTAAGGTTGGGGAATTAAACAGAAAAATAAAAAACATCAACCTGGGTAACTTCTTTTTTAAAAAATTACAATATCCAATTGTGACTCTAAAATAATTCATTGAGGCAAATGAAGATTCCATTATGAAAAAATGCAAACACCCACATCCTTTGCAAATAGACAGTGGGTTTATTGATTCTTTTTATTTGATGATTCTTTGTATTATTACATTGTCATGGCAAGGAGCAACATTACATTTTGCCTTTAAGAACTTTATTGAAGTAATCCCAATATCATTTCAGGATATCTGTTGGGCATACCTTTTTAAAAAATTTATTGCTTCATGAAAGAATTAGAATAGCACCAAAGTAATAGCTACACACTAGGAATTAGTGACATTAGCTGGGTAATCCATGTTGTTCTTTGTTGAAACCAGAATGCTAATTCTTGGGAATTTAGAGATTTACTGGGGGTTAACATACCACAGCCTGAGATCAAGACATTCTACTCTCATTTTCCAAATCACACTTCAAATATTAATAAGGTGTTTGTACAAAGCAACCACTGTTCATTCATACAAACCCAGAGCTGCACTATTCAGCAGGAGTGTAGGCATGTGCTGTTGTGCTACAGACTGACTGCTGTCTTCAAATTGCTGTATACATGAGAGAAAATAGGCAGATAAAGCATGGAAGTCAGAGTACTGTTTACAGAGGACTTACAGGAAGAAAACCCATCATGTTCTATGTCTGTTTCTTTCATTAATGTAGAGTTAATGCTACAGTCAATAAGTACCTCAGACAGATTAATTATTCAGAGGAGTTCATGAATAAGAAAGGCACCAGACAGAATAACGCTGTTGCATTGGAACAGGAATTGCACTAGGTGGTAGTGTGAACTTGGTCCTCATGAGAGGCTGGTCAAGGATTTACAGTAATAGTTGTAATGCTCATTAAAAAAATCTGCTGCTTTCTTCAACCAGACATACTGTACCCAGGAGAAGTTACTAAGCTAAATGGAGTAGAAAATACCAAGAAATTGAGAGATTTTTCAGAATGAACTTTCAAAAAACCCCCACAACTTAACCTCATCTTGTATTCATGCCTACACCTCTATAACTAAACACGTGATATATCTTATTGCTTCCTTCATACTTACAAGTACACAAAAAAAGGGGACCAGAACAGCAATGGGTTCTATTCCTTTTTTTTTTTCAAATCCTTTAAAATTTTTTCACTCCTTGAGAATGACTTTTTTATTCTGAGTCTTCTTATTTTGATCACTTACTTTCCCTGTTCGTTCACCTTACTTATCTGAATCCTCAGCATCATCTTTCAGGTACTCATGTTAACAGATTTTTTAAACTTTACTAGAGAGCATCACAAAGTTCAGAAGAGCACACTAGATTTTGAAAATCTGTATGGTTACCAAAATAGCTCAAATTCACCTCTGTGATGGTGGCTCAGTTCCAGCACCCCCTTGCAGCATTTCCCCTGGAGGCTCAGAGAATTTACAGCAGGTCACTGGAAGCCCCCCACATGCATTAGGGCAGCTAAACCGCTCTGTTAGAGCTCACTATAAGCATTCTTACTTATTTATGGCACCTGGAAGTGAACAGGTGCCTCATGGCACAGACAGATTACAAAGCATCACAGAGGAGCTAAAAATCCCATTTCAGCCCCAGCAGGAAGAACAAGAGCCTGATGAAGGCAGGACAAAAGATCACCTGCAGTGAGGCTCCAGCTACCCTGAGAAGAGCTGAGGGCACTGCTGTGATGCTCACACAGGAACCCGAGCTCAGGAATGCTTTGCAGGTGATGTGTAGGAAGGGGAGAGGAGGTGAGAGCACACTGGGCTCAGGTTCTAGGACTAGGAGTGGCTTAGGAGGAGGATGTCCACCACAGGAGAGGTGAACAAACAAACCATGGCCGGCATTATTGGCTCAGCAGGGATTGGGGTGGTGCAAGGAGCACAACAAAGTTGTGAAACTAAACAAAGAGTTATGTTAATTCACTTCCCTGAGGTAACCAGCCATTAAAAAAATAAAGAGCATCAATAAATAAATAAACCACCTGACTTTCACCACTTTCACTGGAGTTATACTATGAGTATCAGCTGTTATCCATCTCTCTGTGATACACAGAAATGTGACTTGTAACTCTGGCTCCAACTATGCCAAGACCAGTGAAAACACTAATTTAATCAGTGTATATTCATTCTTTTATAAAACAAAATAGCACAAATAAATAAATAATAATAGTGATAATCGAGTGTAGTGAGTGCAGTCATGCTGAAGTCTCCATAGAAATTAGCTCAGCCACTAGACTACTTAAAAAAGTAACAAATTTAAATTACTGTTAAATCCTTTTATCACAGTTCTCTCAGACTATATCTTCCATGCAATTATTTGAACTAAATGGTCAATGCTTGTGCTTCTCAGAAGATATTCAAGCAAATATGATACAGGAGATCAGACATATTTATATATCTTATTAGTCTGTCTGGTTTATTGCTGTGGAATTGAATGCACGTAAATAAAACCTTTTACACCCTTCAAGGATTCAAATAACATAAATTGTAACTCTACCTGGCAGAAGATACTGGAATATGCCAACTGTGTGGATACACTTTAGGGTCCCAAATGCGCTGATGTACCCTTCTGTCCTAAACTCTATTTATAATGTGCAGCTGACATTGTAGATCAATGGTAGCATGCAAATACTGACATCCACTCACTGAAATTCACAGATTTTGTTTTATTTCATTCATGGTGCTTTGGTAGAATGTGAACTCCACTGAACAGCACCAAGATGTTTTCAAGCAGTATCTGATTCACTACCAGAAAAGTGGTTTCTCACTGTGATTTCTGGAAGGAAATAAGTCATCATGTTTTTTTTCACTCATGGACAGAAGGAAGATGCAGCTCATCTAGTTTAAGAAAATTCAACCAGCTCTAACATTTCGTATATGAGAACACAGGTATAAAGCAGAATAAATTTCACAGAAGGAATGTCATGAAGAAGTAAATATGAAAGGACAAAAATATCTGAGTGGTTGTCATCTCTGCTTCCTTCAAATCCTTCTAAGGGATGCTGCAGCATGGTTTTACCTAGAGAATCCCATTAACTCCTGACAGCTATGGGGAGGCTGCAGTGACTGCTGTCAGCTGTCTCAGACTTTGCTTGGTTCATCACTGTCAGGCTTCCTCCAGCCCTTCTGCTCATTTTAGCTGTTGCCTGTGTCAGGATCAGGATTGTCCCCTTTTGTCTCTGTGTACCCCTGGCCTCTGGGTACCTCTGTGATGCAGCTGGCAGTAAGGATGATGGAAGTGACTCTAAAGTGGAGTTAAAAGGTGCATGCAAAACTGCCCTCTATTTCACAACTCGGTCTATTAACTTCTGAGCTTTTTTCTTTTCATAAAATATATACAGGTGGTTGTTGATCCTGTCCTGAGTAATAAAATGCTTGCACTGTTTCTCCAATTGTAATTGTACTTAGTGGATTCATAGGAAACTCCAAGCACATTTTGAGACCCAAGTCATAAAGTTCAGTTCACAAGAGTTTCTTTCTCTGATTAATGATGCCTATTACATTCTTTCACCATTTCTAAACCATCATGGAGTGTTGCAGTACTTCAAGGCCTTAGATACTGTTTTGAGATTAGTATATGGTAATAAAAACTACTTGGAATTTATTTTTAGGTAGATATTTTAAAGTATTTTTCCCTTTAGGAAGATGGTGAATTGATCTGACAATGCCAGTGTTAGTAAAATGATACTTCTGTGGCAGTCACAGCACCTCACAGACCAAGCCCCATGGAATGCCATCATGTCTCAGGTGTGGATCTCTGAGATAATGAAAACTCCAAAGGGAAGAATTGCTTACTTTGGTGCTCGTGCTCTAATTTACGATTAGCTGCAAGTACCTTGTGCAGGGCCTGGCAGTTTGCATTCCTGGTTCATGCAAGGCTTCCTAGGAACACCAGTAATGCAAATTGGTTGTAAAGGTAAATGTATTCTCAGTGCTACCATCCTACACAATTCATAGTCCTACCCCAAAACATCATCAGTGCCCTTTGACCTGAACACAAGAAACGAGGAGACCAAGTTTGCCTTACACCAAAGCAAGAGTGTTTTCAATTCATCTCTTGATCTACTGTACAACAGGAAATGCAACCAGAAAAGTGATGTTCCTAGGAATTTACTTTCAATTCTACTGATAAAATGCCTGCATATATCAGTCTAATGGGATTAACTAATGAGACAAGCTGATAATTAATGCGTTGTTTAGAGGCTAAGCTATTTTAAGGCAGCAATGAACTGCTCAGCAATACAAAGCAGGCTGGGTTTTTTAAGTTTTGGTTTAAGGACTGGGGAGGGGTGGTGCCTCACACAGCTCCATATCCCAGCTGACTGCAGTGTGAAGGTGGATGGTGCAGGTTGGGTCTCACTCCTTGTATATTGAAAGCATGGTCAGGACACAGACCCCAACCTGAGAACCAGAAAATATTCCTTCCTGAGGCTGATGAAGTAGATGAATCATCAGACATAATTAGGAACCAGAGTGTCTCTGCAAATCAACTGAAAATAGGGATAGGCAGAGCTTCTAGCAGAAGGTTGACACATCCACTTGGCTGATTGTGGAAGGACACTCCAGCTACTGAGGGAGCCCTCTAATAAAATGAGACCCTGATTCTTCTTACAAAGTGATCATTTTTTGAGATATATTATCATTTCTTATCAATTCTCTAAATGTATATATTGCATCAGTTTGAGACATATGAACATTGATGGCACAGAAAGGCAGAACTCGGGGCTTGTTCCCTCTCCCAGTTCAGTAACTGAGGTGGCTTCTCCCTTGCTGCTCACTGTCCTGAAGTTGTTCATTGCTGTACTTTTTCTTTATGAGTAGGGTAGAGGGAATGAATCATTAGTGAAAGAAATAAGTTTATCTTATCATGGGATACCAAACATGCCATGACTTTTTGGCCTTTGGGAACGACAATCTTGCAAGTGCTCCTTGCAGATGGGGAGGGCTGTAATTGCTTCTATTTGAGACCCAGAGCTCCCTGTAATCAGCATTTACACAATAGAGAGGAGGATTGTGTAAATCTTGAAAACACATGCCTAACTCACTCTCTGCCTATGAATTCTGTACTTGCCTGAAGTCAATTCTCTCTTCTATCACTTGAATGATTTTATTTCAATGGCATTAAAAATTATGGCCAGTGAATGTCTTATTCATGTGTCGTACAGACTCACATACACAGAGTGCAGCAAGCAAGTTAAAAGGCATGCATGTACACAGTGAATAATAATAATTTGAATTATTAAATTTCACCTGTCTGTAAAGTATTGCTGCAGGACAAGAGAAAAGCTTCAATATGAAATCTTTCTGGGATAAACAGAGAAAAGGAGAGCAAGTCTATAAAGGCAAACCCAAGGAATACTGAAGTGACATTTTACTGTATTTAAGATTTCATGCCAATGAACACACTTCCAATTACTATAAAAGCAGTGTTATACTAAAAAGACTGTAAAGGCCTCTATCTTCCATATTGCCTTAATTTTGTGTTTTAAATTGCAAATTAAATAAAGAAAAAGTATTAGCTTACCCCGCCTGGTAAATTGTCTATTTTAAAGCAAGTAGAGAATTATTACTTAAAGAAGAGACATCAAGTACGTGAAGAAGGATCCCTTTGATGTGTGTTTTCAAGGCTGGCAGGAAGTTTTTCAGAGAAACAAAAGAGCTGGTTTTCTCAGAGCCCATGAAACTGCCAGCGATGAGGATGGCCTTTGATTTCTTGTCCAAATGCTGCATCTTCTTGAGCCAGGCTCTGATGTCTGGGCTCAGATCTGGAGGAAGTGAAACAAGCTGTCTGCAGACCCCTTACTGCTGCTCACATCACCAGTAGCCCTCAGGATTTTGGAAACCTCTGGCTTCCAACGCCTGGCTGGCAGCACATTCTCATCCCAAATCCATGCTCGAGGCTCCCCTCGTCATTTGACAGCCCAGGTGTCATTTGCCTCTCACCTCTGGTAACTGTCAATAATTCTAGCTCTGATCATTAGGTGTTTTACATTAATCTCAACAAATTTAAACTGTAGTCTAGCTGGCAGTAGCAGAGCAGATGATAGTTGTTCCAAACATTTACATACCCTGTGTGTAGCTAATGTTGCAAATGAGCAGAATGATCAGCGCTGCCTCCTTAGCGTTTATCAGCACTGCTCAATTCAATCCAGGGTTAGCATGTCCATGGTCACATTGTTGTTATAATACTGTTTAGAAGGGTGATGAAATAGCCACTTCTTTTCCTAAGATTTAAGTGTTGAATAATCCCAAAACAGGCACAGCTCTTTCAAAAATCAAGGCCTGCATGCTGTAATCACCTACAAGTGATGTGTTCACAAACCACCCAACTGGTTTTAGGAAGCAGGAAGTCCACACAGAAACCAGCCCTAAACCTTCTCACTCACCATTTGTTCACCTTTAGCATTTAGTGCCGATCCAGTTACAGATCACTGAAGTATCACTGAAAACTGGCAGCTTTTTCAGACATTTGTATGCACTCAGGTACAGCTATATACACCTGAAACACTACATGACCCTGAAATCAATACTGCCTTGTGCCCTTGCTTGTTGCAAACAATGACAATCACTTCAGCTAACTTAAAAAAAGGCTGGGTTGGACTCACATTGTGAAACACTCCAGTTAAACTTATTAAGTCTAATTGGTGTGGTAATGAGGAGTGCTGTGCTGGTTGCAACATCCCACTCCCACATTCTTTAGGCTTAAAATGACTTCATGCTTTGCAGCCCTGCCTCATAACTCTCATTTAGGGGAGCCCTTTAAAAAGATTTCCCTGCACCTCATGATTTTTATTTTAATTTTTTTTTAAAGCTGTGTTTCTTAACTTCAAAGCCAAAAGGCTTAAAATCAAAATGATGATGCTCAATTTTTTGGAAGTAATTTTGAATATGCTTTAACTGGCTTGTAAGATAAATGAATGACACCCTGTAGCTCTTTCATTACTTCATTTACAGAAAGATGGTATAAACTAGGGATTTTTCATCCTAGTCTACCTTGCATTAGCTGGCCTCCCTCAAAGGAGTTTTGCAAGAGCTTCCAAAAATAGCAGAGGGCAAAGGTAGTGCTTCATTAAAAGCAACCTACTGGATTTAATTCCAGTAGTGGCCAACAATTCTTAAAATTCTGATAGTGTTCTCAAAGTATACTAAAAACCCAAAGTGCCTGAAGGAACAACAGTACTCAAAAAACAAAATAAAGAAGAACTCCTGTTTACAGTCAGCCTTGTATCTTGCTGTTATCAGCAAATATGATAAAAGAGTATTCCCTGTGCAAGTCATCCTTTTGTACAGGGAGTGGCAAAGCCTGTGAGAGGCACCAGGCAGACTCTGGGAACCATCCATGTGCTGCTTCTCCCTCTGTCAGCATTTCCAGGAGCTCTTCTGAGGAAGAAATCTCTAAATCACAGCTCCAAACTCCAAGCTCCTCTCCAGACATAACACAAATGAGGCACTAATGCCATGTTGACTTTGTCTTTTCTTTTATACCCGTTATACCTTTTTGCAATTTCTGTATTCTCAGTGCTTTTTGCCTAAATTCTTGAGTTTATTTGTCAGGCTGGGAGACTGAACATTTTAGAAGCTCTGTAGTGAGGGATCAGTGTGCCCAGAGCCCAAGGGCCTCTCCAGAACACATTTTGTAACCTGAGATAGAACCAGCCAGGGGAAGGTGCCTTGGGGAGGGGGGCTCGCGGGAGCCTCTCACTGGGGAATCTTTGATAGATGTGCTAATTAGTGACACCTACAATGTGATCCCAGATCTTGAGGAGGGGGGCTGCAGTGGCCACTGCAGTGTGCATGGAAGTGCATTCCACCTGGATGTGGTGCACCTAAGGATCCTTAAAATAAATACCAAGGTAAAATCCTTTTCCTTTCAAACCAAGTTTGCCTCTTGATTTTAAGACCAGGAAAAGGCATCAGCACAAACACAAGCCTGTGGTCACAGGTGGAGAGGACACCACAAAACAACAGAAAGTTTTGTGAAAGCATTGCAGGTGTTGCCACACCACAAGTAGTTAAGAACATATTTATAGTGGCCCAAACGTAACAGTGCCTTGATGGAATCTTCCTGTGCTTGACTGAAGTTAAAGGGAATGTGATGGAACAGAATCACTGCCTGCAAAATGACAATTAAACCCACAAACACCAGGCCCCATATCACATCAAAGGTCTGATATGAAACCATCTGGGGTTTTTGTTACGTGTTTCCATTTAATAGCAACTAAAGGCTTGTATAAATTAATATAATTCCTTTCATTTATTTCATATTTTGCACTGTGGTTTACTAATTTACATCACCCAAAAAATAAATCAATACACATAGTGTCCATAGGCCCTAAAACACCTTGCTGTGGGCAATTTAAAATTTTCTGTTTATATCATATTCCTTAGGTCCATATTTTGTGCTTTTAAATTCAGAATATGCACTCAGCACAAGAGTGTTTTATCACAGAAAGTGATGACCAGCTAATTCACCTGGAATTCTGCTTGATGCAAACTAAGGCATAACTGTAGGAATAAACATATTTTCTTTATTAGGACACAAACTTCAGATCTTACCTGGTGTAAATCAGAAAAAAAAGTTGGGTTTCTGTGAAAGTTACAAATGAGTCGTGCAACAACTGTTAGTTTAGATGGTATTAAAATACAAAGTAAATGGAACTTAACCTTTGGTACTCTTTCTTTAGCTAAGAAGTATTTCATTCTATGAGTCATCCCATTGGGATTGGCATCAATAAAAGTATTAGAAGCTGGATCATAATAAAAGCACAGCAGATATAAAGAGTAGCAATCCCTTCATAGCTTTTTCAGAAGCCATGAAGACTGGAATGAATAGAAAAATGCTTATTGGTATTTACATTTTTTTTATTCAAAACTGTTGCAACTGATGAGTTGGAAAAGGTGACCTTTATTTTAGTGTTACCATCTATAATATACACACATTATTCAAACACCCAAAACTGAATTATACACCCTGCCATGTGCATAGATGGGTAGGTCCCTGCCCAGAAAATTTATTCTCTAGATTAAGATTTGACAGTGGGTGCAATTAAAATTAAGAGAAAAGAAAAAAAATAAATAAACAGCCCTGCACAGTAACTTGCCTGAATTATCCCTATTAGACTTATTTTTTAATGGTAAGATATAATATGCACTGTTCCTCATCAGGTGCAATGATTACAGAGGCTGCTAAGGAAGGAAGTTTTTAGGAGAAAATGAACAAAGCTGTGTTTTAGCTGCAGAAAGAGCCTTCTACCCCATTTAGCCACTTCATCCCTCATGAAAACACATTCATTGATAGAACTTCAGGACAGAGGGAATTTTCTTACTGGTTTTGGTAATGGAGAGCAAAACACTGATGTCCACCTTCTCCAGCCTTATGGAACAAGCAGCCATTTTCCCACGTCCTCCAGCACATAAGAGAAAAGCAGAAGTCAGCCAAGAACAGAGATGGAGGTATGAATGCCATCTATAAAATGAAGAGGATAGTGGAGAAGGCAAATACAAGATGCCTTGTTCTTTGCCTTCCACACTGCTAACAGGGGGCATGAAAGGAAGCTGGCAGTGCACACCTGAAGGGAAAAGAAAGGAGATGATGCACCTCACAATTGCACAATGTGGTTGGGACAGGATGCTGGGTGTGCTAGAGCTGTGCATGAGTTCAGGGGCAGCTTGGACAAGCTCATGGATGAGAAATTCTCAGGAAGTTCTAAGGGATGGAGAGTCAGCATTTTGTTACCTGCTGCTTCCTTGCCAGGTCCCAGAAAAAACTGAAGCAGTTAAAGTGTGAGGATTTCTAGAAGCCAGCACAGAGGTGCTGACGTCTGACAATGCTGCTGAGCTATGAGCTTTCCTGGTATTAGTAAACTAGCATGGAAAACCCATTTCATGCCTGTCAGCTGGAGTAAATCCTCTGAATAATTTGCTACAAATATGAGGATACCTTGCTCTTCCAGTAACCTTTTCTTAAACACTGGAGGAGAGCTGTGGTGTCTCATTAACTGCTGAAAGGCATGAAGAACGTCACTAAAGAATCACTTCATGTGTTCTGAGAAAAGCTTGGGTAAGTTAAACTTCATTTGATGCTCTGTATTGAGTGGAATGATGATCTGTAAGAATTGCCCAGCACACATTTACACCTAGAATGTGACACAGTAATGTCCTCATCTTAGGTTAAATCAGAAGTCCTTTAATGGGTTCTTATTTTATTTTTAACTTGGCAAAGTCAATGACTGTTGTAAGTGATCTGAATATGGACCACCAGACTGCAACTGAGTACATGTTGCAGCAAAGGATTCAGGGATGGTTTGGCACTGTAATACCAGGTTTGAAAAAAGCTTCTTAATGTAATGCATTATTCACATTTCTTGAGCTCCCCTGAGAGCACAGGCACCAAAATACTCTGAACGGGTAAAATCTGTGAATTCAAATTATTCAAGAATAATTTATTGAATTAACTAGATTCATTTAAAAGTTTGAGTGACCTATTTCTGCAGTAAAGTTTCCTTCTGAAGAGTGAAGAAATTATGAGGATAGAATGAAATGAGGGTTTGGTCCAATATTATATATAATAGAAGCAGGTAAGATTAGATACTAATTTCCTGTGGGGCCTTAAATTCTAATGAATCAGCCTTTTTTGTCTATGAATTCTTAATGATATAAAAAACAAGCATCAAGTTCTTTCAAATGTGATGATCTTTCAGAGATCTGAGTATACCCTACATTACAGTTCTGAGTTCCATTAACTACCACTGAACCCAGTCCAGGATGACCTAGGATAACTTGGAAGCAGATTTTTTTGCTTGTGCATCCTTTAAACTTTTCTCCATTTTTGTTTACTGAGCTTCTATGGGTGACTCGTTTACTGATCCATTTGCAACCCAACAACAGATTTTAATTGTGTGAGCAGAGGATAACTCAATTTTAATGTGACTAATTCAACACTTTACTGGACTAACTTAGTTAGGAAGAGATGAATAAAAACTCCCTGAGCTACATACTAACCTTGATTCTTAATTTCCTACTAGGGACACTGAGCAAAGAGTTGGAACATATATTTGCTTCTACAATATACAGCTGAAGAAACTAACCTCTCAAGGCTGGCTTTATTTAAAAAAAAAAAAAAAAAAAAAAAAAAGAGGAAAACTATGAAAATGCTTTCATACCTTGCATTTAGAATCACTTTAACCCAGTTGATATTTGTGTGTGCTAGATATGGAATAACTCATCAGTCAGTGGAAAGGATTATACCAAAAGGGAGTCTCCCCTTCCTGTACACTCTTGTCTTAGGAGGTGTCAATAGTCACCCTAACACTTAAAGGGTTTAACATTAAAATGTGGAGGTGCAGGTTTCTCATTTGTGTCTACACAGAATAATAGAATCATTTAGGTTGGAGAGGCCCCACATATAACTACAGGAACAAAGATTTCTAGGAAAGTCTGATCAGAAACCTGAACATAATAATATGACAACAATATAGTACTATGTGAAATGACATCATTATCAAAACACTAAAAAATAAAATTACTGCAATTAATACAATTTAATTATGAAGATTCATGGTGATTGAATGTGGTGACAATCTGCCCCAGGAACTATTCTCCTCTCTTTAAAAGCATTTCTGTCACATTTTCAAAGAAGCTAGGTAATTTATCCAGTAGCAAAATTAGAGATAAGAGATCTACAAGATGAACAAATAAAAAGTGACAGACCAAGCTATTTAACTTTTTATCATTTTACATATGTCTTTCTTCATTTTCTCAGGTGACAGTTTGAACCTTGCAAACATAGGCTAGCCCATCCCAAACCACCTTTTTATGTCTTTATTTTGCAACAGTAGACGTAGATATCAAACACAAACTTGAAAACTTTGCTTGAGACTGTAAATTATTTAAGGCAGGGATCAGTTCCAGGAAGGATACTTTTGCTGTTAAAACTGTGGAGTGGAATGCAAAGGATGAGGGCTCTGCCACTGCCATCAGGTGTGATGTCCAGTCACAATCTCAACTCAGCATCGCACCAAGATGAGCAGTCCCACTGATCCTGAAAGGCCCTGTGCTTGTTCAGTATTTGCATCACACTTCCCAGCAATTTTTAGCTTGAAAAACAATAACCAACAAAGCAAAATAACACCCTGTTTGAAACTTTGCATTAGGTAGGTGGAGTCACGCAGCAACTGGTTGGACCTGGTTGGTGTTATCTCGGATGAAGGCTGACAGAAGGAGATCTCTTCTGGCATTACCCAACAGCCACAGATGCAGCTGGGAATCCAAGCATTGTGGAGCACCAGAGGGCAAGCACAGTGCTGTCCTGCTTCTCTCCAGACTCCTCAAACAGCTGCTGCAAGGCTTGCCACAAGCAACTAGGAAGTTGACCCTGAGAACTTGCTCTGAGCCTTGCCAAGGTAAAATGGGATGCACTGGAGCCAAGAACATCTAAGGAACTGAAATAAGGATCATGATGGTGGCATGTAGGGTATTTGGTGAGTGGCTGGAGAAGAGGAGATGGAAGCAGGACATGCTTGAACCTGCACTTGGTTTCACAGGGATGAACTCTTTGCTCCTAACAGTGTATTATGGACTTCAGGGGACTGGGAAGACTGGTCAGGAAGGGTATGCAGGACTCTGCCTGTGCAGCACTTCTTGGATGATCTGGCCATGACATTACATTTTTTAAGAATTACCTATTTTCCTGTGAAGATAAGTTGCTCATGGTAGTAGTGAGGCTGTACTTGAAGACTTTCCCTGCTTCCCCTTGGAGTAAATGATGGGTTCCATTTACTCTCATGTTTACCTATCAGCTGGTGATTAAGGGATCAGGCAGATGAGGGCTGATAAGCATACATGGCTGATAACAATGATCAAAATGAGTTTTCAAGACTGTCTGTATGATTTATGAGCACAAATTAATTTTGTTCTTGGGGCTTTTTTTAAATGCAACTGTTGAATGACAGTTCTGTGAGTAACTTTTCTATGAAATCCTAGGATGAACTTCACTCTGTAAAAAATATATTGTTGCAAGTCCTGTAAGCATTTAATTTGCATGCCCATAAACTGTGGATCTACAGAGAAAAAAAGTTTCTGTTTGTCAAGGACAGGAAGATGATCTTTAAGGATTCCTAAAGGATACTCTGATTATGTAAAATCTCCATGGCAAGCAGAAAAAATCCCAAAGCTATTTTCTTGAAATCTTACTAGCTTTGAGAAAGTGTTGCTTTTTTTGGATCTAACTCAGTATATGAAGTACTGAGTTTCAAGGGGTTTTAATGGGTTAAGGGAACGTTTAGGTGAATTTCAGGTTCTAATTTCAATTATGTTTGAATTTTGTTCTTATTCACTTCAGATGTTTGCAGTATGGATCATGACTCTTTTTCTTCTCAATGCAGCCAGAGGTGAGACATATAATGAATAAAGTCTATAAACAGTAAAAAATATGTGCAGCTTACACCAGGATATCTATATTCTAGAAAAAGTATGTTCTTTGGAAAGGATTTAACACAATACTTCATTAGGAGCCCTGAGCCATGTAATGTCTTTCCCACATTTAACCCACTACTCTTTAATTCTGTGAAGGTTTTGCAGCTAGCAAACAGAATGGGAATGAGAAAGGTATTTTTATATGTGAATGGATAATGAAATACTTCCAGGACATTTTTCCCCTACCCACCCTCAATGCACTCATGGTAGCTACAGCTCTGTTAATGAGAGCTTGGGCACCTGCTCTTCACAGTGGTATGCAGAGAACAAGAATATGGTCTTGGTCCAAAATACCTCTTTAATGACAGGAAAGAATAGTCTTTTTAATAGCAATGAAAATTATTTGGGATTTCACAACTGTTGTGCTATAACAGTGCGGAAGGATGACAATTAATGGCAACACCTGCATGTCATATTTGCACCATTACTGTATTAAAGACACAATAGAAATTGGGAAACTGCTCCTTCAGACCAGTCCAGCAGACCACACTTCCTGAGGCTGTGCTTTTGCTCTAAGGTTCCACTCAAATTCCCCTTTACTGCTTCCACTAAAATCCTATGGTGATTAAAAAAATAAGGGGGATGTTTAATGTCCATTGTGGAGCAACCAGAGCTATCTATTTTAATGTTTTGGTTTCTTTTTGCTCCTTCATGAACTGTTACACAAGAAATAACGATTTAGGTAGTTCCTGGAGCATTAGAAGTGATTTGAAGGGCTACTCTGTGCTCACAGCAAAAGCTGGTTTCTTCTCTGGATCAAGATTTTATTGCCTTTTTCCAAGGACTGTGGTAACGATGTGTTCAACAAAACACATCCTGAATTCTCCTGGGTTCACCAAGCTGAGCTCCAGGCTCTGTTTGCAGCAGGAAGCACTCCTGGAGTTCAAGTCCTTGCTACAAGCACCAGAACACAACTGAGCCCCCTAATGACAAACCCTCACAAGTGCCATCCTAAACTGAATGAGGCACATTTGTCTTTCCTGGAGCAAACACTCTCCTGCCAGCTTCGTGTTCAGAACCTGTGACATTCCCAGAGCACTAATACCTTTCTTTGTGTACCTCAGGAAGGGAAGTTTGCTACAAAAGGCTTGGATGCTTTTCAGATAACCCCCCTTGGGCTGGGATCCCAGGGAGACAAATGGCAGGCCTGCCCAGCTCTCCAGATGATGTGAACACAAATTTCCTCCTTTATACCAGAGATAACATGGTGAAATACCAAGTAAGAAACTGCTTTTTTCTTTTTTTTTTTTTTTTTTTTTAATACTGACAGTGTACAATACATTCAACAAATTCTAGGGACAGTTTCTTTTCTCACATGTTTTTGCTCATAAGACTCCTGGGAGAACCTCCAATTCCATATTAGACACATGATAATTTTCTTCCATCTTTTTTCCTTTTTTCCTCATTTCAGCTCTCTGAGGAGTCAGGTGTTTACAACATATTAGTCACAGCCCTCCAACTCAAGTTATTACAAGTAAAGGCTCCAGAGTTAAGGGTTTTTATTTAAATGGCAGTCACAAACAGTGGAAGTGTTTATTAAGTCACTTCAGAACAAGTCTAACTCCTCTAGCTGAGATGGCCTATGAAATTTTAACAAATCAGTGTTTCACTGTAGGTGAGATGTGTGCTAATTAGTGCATGACATCCCACTTTTAAATCAACAAAACCATAACAAGAAATAAGTAAGAGCTAGTACTCAGAATTTCTTTAAAAGAAAATAATGTCTTCCTTCTCAATGCACACCAAAATACCTATAGCCTCTGACTTTGTAAGCCTGGTGGGCTTTCCCATAAAATATGAATGAAGCAATGAAGGTCTTATCTTCAAAGGAAAAAAGAAAGAAAGATAGGTATAGTTTCAAAGTCAATCACACAATACCTTTCAGAAGATGCTATCTCTGCGTATCTATGGCCAAGTTTGATAAAATCTTGAACTTACACAGCATGTTGTACCAGTGTATCTCAAAGCTGTGTGCAAAAGATGCCAGTATCACTAGTTCAATTAACCAGAGGAAGTGAATCATTTGTTGAAATGATTAATTGATTTCCCCTCAAAAGGCAGTTTAGAAATGGGAAATAAGACCCATCTCTTCAGGATTCAGATCTATGCCTTAACCATTGGGGTACTCTGCCCTTTATCAAAATGTACAATGGGATGGAGCAGTGACATCCTTGTTGTGTTTGTTGGTCATTTGGTTTTTTGGCACAGAGAATTTCAGCCACAAACCCTTCCACTATAAAAGCTTCGAATTTCCGAACACACAGGAAAACCCGCTTCATTATCCACGGCCACCTCGCCGGAGCAGATCTCCCCTGGATAACCAGCATGTGCAGGGTAGGTACAACTGCTGTTTGACAGGCATGTTGTATTTGAAATGTCTTGTATTTGAAAGTCTAAATATCCACCTCTGGCTTAAAGCTCCCATGTGAAATTTAAATCTCTGTTCCCTTGTTAATTCAGGGCATATATAAAGAACACAAAAGTCAGAATGAAGCCCAGTTCCATATGACAATCCTCTTGCTCCTGGCTATGAGTGCAGTGCACTTCATCCTTCTGCTGAACACCCATTTGCTGCATTCACCTCCACAGGGACAGCTATAATAAACTGATTTTTCAATTCCTTGCCAATAATAAAAGGGGAAAAAAGAGTGAGTTTTCTCACCTCAGCAAAAGGTCACACTAAATGTGTCAGCTTCAGTGAGACATCTGATCTAATAAAACCAAAACGCTTTGTTCAGCAGATTGGTTTCATTTTACTCTGGCACATTTCAAAAATGAAATTGTTTCAGAATAAAAAACAGAATCAGAAAGTTCCATTGGCAGAAGTGGATAAATAAAATATTTTGTCTACAATGTATGAATTTAGGGCTGAACAATTCAAGCACAAATTTGAGAATCCTTTTAGACAATTCAAGCATAAAAAATCTGAAGAATAAAGCCTGGATATCTTTTGGTAATAGGGGTACTGTCATTAAGAGAAGCTGGTACCTTAGAGCCAACCAAGGCATCTGGAATGGAAAAAGAAGCTGAAGAAAGCTTGTAAGTGTCTCTAATCACTGGTTCCACTCTGCCTCCTTGTGTCGATCTTCAGCATCAGTAGGAATTACCGAAGATGTGTCTTCATTGGGTGCACAAATGAAACAAAATGTAATTTACATATGCCATGCCACAATTGTAATTAATGCCTGTTTGCTTCTTCTCTATTGCTTGCCTCTTCTCCACCAGTTCATGTTCCACACTGAAGATGTGAACTGCATTATGACAGACTGGAGGGGCGGCTCCAGTGGTCTGTACACGGACGCCGTCAACAACGTCCGCATCGTGGGGGCTGAGCTGGAGTACCTGGTGAACTTCCTCGAGGTAAAAACATCCCTGGAATGTGTAAGCCAGTACACAGTCCACATGGTAAACATTGTGCTCAGAGTGGCACCTTCAGGTTTGATGCAACAGAGCCAGGAAGAACAAGAAGTAGCCAGTAAAACAGCTCAAAATTTTATAAAAGAGCTCTGATCCCACACAAATGAAAATATCTGCTTTAGTGTCATATTCGAATTTGAAAAACTACTCCAATGTGTCTTTTCAGCAGTTCAAAAGTTTGAAAATCTGAAATGAAGAATTACACCCCCTAGATTTCATATATTGGGGATAAGATGGTAAATAGCCATGAACACCCTGAAAATGAAGAGGAGTGGGATGAGTGGGCAGTTGCTTCTCTTTAGGCAGAGATACCATCACCCAGAATTGTAACTTTCCACCAGGACACTCACCTCCAGTGGTCTGGCCATGTCCTGGCACTGCAGGGGGACATGCTGCAGTGTCAGTGGTTTGTATCCCCACGTTGGCTTTTTCTCCCTTCCATAAATCTTCACAGAAAGAATATGGCTACTCTCCTGCCAACATCCATTTCATCGGCCACAGTCTTGGAGCACACGCTGCAGGGGAGGCAGGGAGGAGGAAACCTGGCATTGGAAGAATAACAGGTACTACAGCCATTTCAGCTGATAAAACTTCGTATTTTTCACACAACTTAAGAGAACTGAAGTATCACTGCTGCTTTATAAATACACAGGACAGAGTGGAATGTGCTGGCTTCTTGTAAATGAAAATGTCCAGCCATCATGGTGGCACACAGGTCATGACACAGTCACGCATCACTTTCTTTTAAAAACTCACTGTTTTCTGTTTTCCTTCTCCCCCAGTCAGTTCTTTTCTGTGCATAGACATTGCTTTGTCTAAGCCATGCACACAGTAGCAGTCTCACGAGAGATTTGGGGAACTGGGATCAGAGCTGTGTTTCTTGATCTCCAAAGAGACCTCACTGACGCTGAAGTGAAGGGATACCATTTTCAACCAAGATATTCTGGAAATAAAAATAGATTTCTTGCAAAAAAAAAAAATTCATAAATAAATCTGCATGCTCAGAATAACATAAGAAGAATTCATATATTGCCATTAAACGACAAAAAAGTGTCAACAAACCAAACAAACCAAACTTTTTCTTATATCATTGTTCCCAAAAATGAGCCAAGCAGCCATCAGCATTTTACTGTGCTGCAATGCCTTCAGTCAGCTTTCTATTAACACCCTGCCAGTTTTTCTAGCTGTGGACCACAAAATTTTTATATGTGGTGTAAATGCAGAAATGTAATGATCTATAGTGTACACAACCTGCATGTTATATAGATAGATATAGATATAAATATAGATATAGATATAGATATAGATATATGTAGTATTATTTACTCAATCAGATGTATCTCCATTCATTTAGGTTTGGATCCAGCTGGGCCCCTTTTCCAGTACACTCCCCCAATGGTTAGGCTGGATCCCTCAGATGCAAAATTTGTTGATATAATTCATACTCATGCTGGTCATCTTTTCTTTGACTTTGGTAAGTTTCCATGCAAAGGCTGCCATTGGCACATAGGTTGGCCTCAGAATACCTGAGAGTGATCTGCCAGGATCCATTGTGCATTTCAGCTCCAGGGATTCTTCAGACTTGTGGGCACCTGGATTTTTACCCAAATGGTGGGAAGAAGATGCCAGGATGCCACCATCTTCGTGTGCCTCCTGCAACTCGGGATGTCAATGACCTGATGAGAGGTAAATGTATTTTAAAGAAGTAATACCTCATTATAAGTTACAGTTAGAAACAAAGGCTAGGATAAGGTAAGACCTTTGAATGCATATATTATTAATATAGCTCAGACTTGGAATAGGGAACAAAAATAGAACATTTGAAGCTGCCTCTGAAATACCCTCCACTTTTCTTTTGTACTAACCAAGGCAAATTCCAGATGAAAACTTCAGTTAAAGCATGCAAAATTGTTCATCACAAGCTTTATAAGAGCCTGCAACTGCACTGACAGGCTGACCTCAGTGGGAATTCCTCACACGAAGGACTGGTAAAATTTCATTCATGGATAATCCAAAAATGAGTATTTTAAAATCTGAGCTCTCCTTCTCCCTAGGAAGACATCACTCCCAGTATTACTGGGATTCATCCATGCCATTAAGCTTTAGTGTCTTCAAAGGAAACAGCCCAAGGTTAGAAATATAAAGATGATAAAATGACTGCTCCATTAGTAGTTCTTCAAAGAAAGCTGGGCAGTTAATCAGAATTACCCAGGGATCCAGTACAATAGATCCACAAATCCTGTCTTCTGATCCTAACCTACAGAAATGAGAACATCTGTTATTCACAGCTAAATGTTTTGAAATCCCTACCACTAGTTAAATAATTTGCTTTCAAATATACTCCCCCTTAGAACTGGTTGAGAACTTAGTAACAAAGAGAACTGAAAGCTGGCTGTGCTCAAAGTCACTTGGAACAAAAATGCTTTCCAACTGGAATGCATAAAAAATGTCTGCATTTTCATTAAAAAAAAAAAATCCAGAGATATTTCACAAGGCTCTTTGCAATGTTTTGTCATGGAGGAGAAACTCAGCTTTACTGAGCTTGAGCAGATGGAGTTGGTTGTTCATGCAGCTCCTAAAAATAGAGACAACCTTAACTCCATCCTCTTGGTTAAACCTTACTTTGTTTGGTAACCCCTCTTTTCTTTGCTAATGTTTACATTTATGTAGTGCTTTTATGTATGAAGTGCTTTAGAAATAATAGTAAGTGACTTCTTTCCTACAGTTTTTGATACAGTAGAGAGACTCTAGGTGTTAAGTGAATTTGCCACTAACATAATTGAGCCAACTGTGAGAGCCAAGGGCTTAAAAGCACAAACCCTTCTGAATTGAAGAAGGAGCTGTAAAGAAAGCAGACTCAGGAAGCTGTGATGATGCAGATTATTTTCAAGAAATACAGAGAACAAGTACTTTTCAGAGAGCTTTTAGTATGCTTTTTCTTCTTTCCTTATGTAAAGAACAATGTGTCAACTGGTCAACACTGACTGGTCTATCTTTAAGATACATAAATATTGCTATGAAGGGGAAATTTTGATTTCACTATAAACTGTGCTAGCTTGCAACTATGTCAGTGCCTCCCAGGCTTCCTCCTGTGGTTGCTGAGCCCCCACCACATGCTGAAGCAGAGTAGAGCCCATTTTTATACAACCAACCTAACTTCAGTATACTGTGTTTTGATATAGGAAACCTCGGAATCAAGGAAGATATTTGTTATAAATATAACCCAAATAGCACTTTCTTCTTTCCTTGCTAGATGCTTATTAATTTGAGTCTGGTGGGAAAAAGTCTTGTTTCAAATAGTTCTGACAAAATCAAGGACACATGGCCAAACATCCTGCTTTTCACAGAATTTCACTGAATTGCTATCAAATTAAGGCAGATTTTCTAGAGCTTAAAACCACCAAAAGCCACTGAATTTAAAATAATTGCTAAAATTACCTTTAATTCCAGAAATTTGTGGAAACTGTGATTTTACAGAATACCTTGTTATGATAACTGAAAGAAAAGGAAAATTGCTTCATTGTAAATACTGTATTCTTTACAAAAACTGTAGCTGTGAATCAACGGGAATTCTCCTAAAAGCTTCTTGTTTCACATTGGTGCATCTCCACCTCTGTTAAAAACTACCTCTTTCCAACAGACAAAAATACATATAGGCATAAGTACACTTTCTTGCTACAACACCAAATAATTCACACTTTAAATGTTTTTTAATCATTGCTATTTCTTTTACCTGAGACATCAGTGTATGTGCAAGTGCTTTTGCGGAAAAGAGACCCACAAATGCTGTTTTGGCATGGATTTTATGTTAATGTTTAATTGCTTGTTATCTGTTGGGTTTTTGTTGTTTTTTTTTCCTTCAGCATATAGATCTTTTGGATGTGGGCATAAAAGAAGTCTCAGGTATTATGCTGAGAGTATCATCACTCCAAATGGGTTTGTTGGGTACCGGTGTGACACATACCGAGAGTTTGTGCTGGTAAGCACCAGGTCTGTATTTATCTGAGGGCCTATGGCCCTGCCCTTCTCCTTTTCATGATTTCTGGGATAACTTCTACATTTGGGATCATGGGATATGGGCACAGGGGACATTCAGAACCACTGACTACCTTCATCCAGAGCATACCCAAAACCAATTTCACAAAAGATAAGTGATGATTTTAATTTAGCCTTTTATGCACCAAATGTACAAATAGCTAAAGATCCACAAATACCAGTTTGAACAGAATCTCCCACATACCAAAACTGAACTACCTAAATATAGCAATGCTATGCTTTCCAACTGCAATTTATTTGCTTTCATGCTTATCTTTTTTAGCTTTTTTTTAATGGATGTCAAGGTCTTGATCTGATTGTCAGATCTATATAGGTAAATTAACTTCATGAAGGCTTTGCATGGGAATAAAGGATGAAGAGCAGACAGAACAAATCCCAGAGTGAAAGCCCAACCTTCAATATGCCTAAACATAAACATTTTTACTATATGAGTTAGCTATCCAACCAGCCCTCCTTGGAAATGTGGTTACTCATCCTATAAATAGCAGAGAACCATCCAGTGAATCCTATGAAAGATGAATATACTACCTGGATTTTACAGATAGGGCAGCAAGGCACAACATTCGTTATGGTATTTATTTATGGTCTCTGCTAGACCACAGGGAATTAGGCCAGATTTCCAACCTGTTTCTCTCTGATTTTCAATCAGACAAAATTCTGATTTTCAATCAGATGATGGTTAGCTGACTAACCATCTCAACTCCTTTTCCAACCACAATGATAAATACTGAAGATATTATCTGAACTGAGAAGCAAGTACCTCTTAAAAAAAAAAAAAAAGGCTAGGAAAAAGTTGAAATACCCTACTTTCTTAAAATTTAAGAAGATCAAAATAGATAATATCTTATAACACATATTTTTATTTTCCCCCCAGGGAGACTGCTTTCCATGTCCAAAGGAAGGATGTCCACTGATGGGTCATTATGCTGATAGGTTTTTACATAAAACTGAGAAAGAACAGCAAAAGGTTTATTTAAACACAGGGCCCTCCCCTCCATATGCTCGTAAGTGCTCATTTTGTGGTGTATTCTAAAATTATGTGTGAAAAAGGACCTTACACTTCTGCAGAGCTGCTGTAGTTAACAAGTTGCACTCAATAAAATATCTAAAATTTTAGGTGCTGGGAACATGCAGTACCAGCATTAATCAGGAAAGCTGAGATAATTGTAGAAGCAGATCAAATGATGCTCACCTTTGGGTTGAACTTGCTTGTTACATGATGGCTTTAATATATAAAGCTATAAAGCTGCAATTGGGAGAAATGTTATGCTGGAAATGCATAATTTCAAATTTTAAAATGCTGCATTGTTTTTATTGGCAAAAGGTTAGAAAATTAGAGCATTTCAGGATATTTTTGCCAAGCTCATCAAGTTAAAGTGGCAGGAAGCTATAAGAAACACAGTTTTAGTTGTGATTGATGTAGAAACAACCACAGGACTGGGAAATAGGAAAATTAATAAATAAACTGTAATTCATGACAGGTGTTTGCTTATAAGCATATTTGTGCAATCCTTTTCTCTCTCTTAGAGACACTGAAACATATGAGAAATTTTCCCCTTAGGAAAAAATCTCCTTACAACCATAATCCATTCAGTTTCTCTTTCAAAGGCTGGCGAAAAGAGATACATGTCAAAGTATGTGCAACAGAAACCATGAAGGGAAATATAGACTTAGCCTTGACTGGAACTAATGGGATCAGGAAGAAATACACCATTGACAAGTAAGTTCAATGTGGCTGTTGAGAACGTGGCTCTGTCACTGGTGCCATATGGAATGTGTGCACAGCTATTTTTACACACCTCACCTTGTTCTGTGGGGTCTGTGATTTACACTGGCAATAAAAGTAGCTGTTGAGTGATAGAAGTTCCCCCTGCTACAGATTGTGGTAAAAGTCTGCTTGCTGGTCTTGTTTTCTTTTGTTTCTGAGGTTGATGTTAGCACAGCAAAGTGGGCAGGAGCTCTGTGGCTGCTGCTGGACTCAAATATGATTTGATGATCTCTGAGGGGCCAAAGAGCTCAGTGATGTACAGTAATTTAATTATCCCCTCCTTGGGGGAATATGTGAATAAGAAAGTTGCAGCTTGCCCATGAACTGTGCTGGAATATGGGATTCCTGTCCACTCAGCCTGGCTTTTTCCAGTAAATGTGAATTTAAATCTCAATAAACAGCTGCTGTTCAGCAACCCGGCTTCAGTATTACAAAACCAACCTCCTCTGTGTTTGAGCACAGCCCTGTAACTGGTCTCTGGTTATAAATACACCACTGCAGCAATACACCTGCAGATAATTCCAATGTTAATGTCACACTGCAAAGCGTGTTCTGTTAGAGTGAACAGTGATAGCACAGAAGTCACAAATGTAAACTATAATTTTCAATTTCCTTCATGGTTGAGAGCAACTAGAAACACTGAGAGAACTTTTTGACTTGGATTTATTTGAAGATACATCTTATTATTCAAAAGTGATGTATAGAATAAACCATGGCCATTCTGACAAAGGCTGTGCTAACTGATATAAGTGTTTTCATCCTGAAAGGCACAGGACTTCCGGCAATTCTATTAAAAAAGCTCATAAAATTATAACAATAGTATTCAAAGCTCCAATGCCCATGGCAGCCCACAACTCATCTCCCTTACTGCCTATACTCACACTTTTCTTTTCCCCATCATTTTTGTAGAGCACTGAGTATCATGGCTGTGTTTTTTCCTTGGCAGGGGAACTTTCAAACCAGGCAACACATACTTGAACTACATTGATACAGAAATTCCTGGGAACATTTCAAAAGTTGAGTTTCTCTGGAAAAAGCATCTAGGTCATGTAGACAGAGGCTGCATGGGAGCTGAAGAAGTCACAATAATATCTGGAGAAAGTGGACATATGTAAGTACAGAATCCAATGGTGTTCCAGAAAGGTAGACGTTTCTCTCCTAAACTGAGGTTTCATGTGCCCAGCTCTCCTCTAGCACACAGCACAGCACACAGAAACAGCTCTGCAGGGTTCAACATTGTACCTGCCTGGTCAGGGTACCTCAGGCTGACTCCAACCTGAGCCCATGGGCCTGGCAGCCACTGGCATTTGCAGGACATTAGATACACTTTTGGAGCACACCTCCTGTTTAGTTTTAACCAAAATTAATCCAGCTGATGCATCCACCCCATTCTGTCATGTAAATCAAAGTGTGGTAGGTGGGGAAAACATAGTGAGCAATTACCTTCAAAAGCACCCTCCTGTCCCAAATGAAAATGCTAAGGGAGCCTGATCATGAAGGCAAACACATCCTAAAAGTTAATAATTAGTCATGTTGTAGCAAGTCAAAAAAACAATAATTTGACAACACACACTTTATGTTCTCAGTCTACTGGAACTCATGCTTTGACCTAAGATGAAATAGAAACAAAATTTGTATTGGTTATGTTGGGCTGCTGCTACAAGAATGTCCCATTTTACTGACAAATATTTTCCCCCCCGTCTCAGGTCCGTGTTCTGTGGGTGTGGAGCTGTGCAGCCCAGCATGTGGCAAGCCCTGGCTGTTTGCTGAGGCTGGGCCAGGAATGCCTGGAACGCTGGGGCAGCCCTCACCAGCTGGAAGAGACACTGCAGTCAGCAGCAAAGGATTAACGAGGCTCCCTCCACAGACTCTGTGAAATTTGCCCAGCCCACTACAAAAGCTCCATTTCCCAGTTAGTGCTGTCAGCTTTTCTCCACATAGGGCAGTTACACTCCTGTGAATTGTGGCCATGATGACAGATAATATGTATATTAACAGAAACTAGCTGGGATTCTTTTCTATGCCTGAAACAGGCATCTTCTTTATCAAAACTGCATTGTGCTACTGAGGAACTTGAATTTTCTGGAAGCCTTCAATAAGAAAGTATTTTCTCTTCACCAGTGAAGCTGAATTTTCCACCTCTAGTTTGCCTTTGTGACAATGCTGAGGTCAGGCTTCAGCTTCATTATTTGCATTAGCATTGCCACTCCAAATTTGTCAGGGTTTTGATTGGAGTGATTAGCAAAACCAGACCACCCAAAGTTATCATCATCAGCCAAAATAAGCTAAGGTTCCTTTGTTTCAACACAAGCTATCCACAAAATTTCTTTCATTTTTTAATTACCAGCTGTTGTCTAAGGCATGCAACTAATTCTCGCCTCTGATGTGGGGTTTGTCATTTGGGTGCAGAAATTACGTGTATCAATCACATTGGGCAACTCTGTTGTGTCCCATCCCAACAGCCAGTTATTCCAGAGCGCTCCCAGTGGGGTTCACCAAGAGGTGTTGGTGTGTTGCACAAGGCTGGACGTGGCTGAGGAACAGGTGTGTTCCAAATTATGCAGCAATACCTCTGGGATGTCAGAACCCCAAGGCCTCCTGTGAAGTTTGCCGACAGATCTTGCTCAGGGTATTTGATAAATCAGGTGTCTGCCTTCTCAGTCACTCCTCTGTACCCTTCATTTATCATCTCCCCATGAGCAGGGTGGGACCAGAAACCATCTTGAGCAGGAAATTCATCCTTCTTTACCCCATTAAGGAAACTTCTTGGCAAGATGCCCTTCTTGAGCAAGAAGGGGCTCCCACTTCTGTGCTCCCCTGGAGTTATAAAAAAAAACCCCAGGTACTTCTACACAGTTGGGAAATGTCTGTGACTGGTAATTACCATAAACCATGCATGGCTCTCTGCCCCAGAGTTGCACAAATTGAGGAGACTATTATTTTGCCTTTCTTACAGTCAGGAAATGAAGGAAAATAAATGCAAATATTTTCCTTGGGATCACAAAAACGTGTGCAGCAGGGCCAGGAGCTGTGTTTAATGGCATGAACAGGACTGTGGTCACTGCCATGGAAGGCATCACTTCTCACAGACATGAAACAAAATCCTGTTGGACTCAAGACTTCTCTAAAGCCCTCTCCTGCCTCCATACTTGACTGTGCCACTTCTGCAACTCTAAAAAGTAATTTGATGGTTTTGTGAATGACAAATCATATTATTTCAAAAGTCAAAATTTCATTTTGTTTAATTTTAAGCTATAGATTTCAACAGCATTCTGATAAAATGTGACAGTTCATATAGGCTGCTGATTTGTGCTACAAGTGTGGTACAGCTGATTAGACCACTTAAAAATATGCATTTTTCTCACCCAACCAGTTCAGCTAAAACTGAAACATTGCATTAACTTCTTCCCTTTTGTTTTCATTCTTTTCATATGGTATTTCTTGAGTTAATTTTTATTCTTTGGTATAGTAGACATCAACACAGCCCTTCTTTGCTAATATATTTTTAGACAAAACAAGAGAGATTTCTTTTTATAAGATAAAGGTGAAAAAAACACACTGACAGCAGCTGTGTTTTGCTGGTAGCAAATAATCTTCCTCCTCATTTCTTTCTCTATTCAAAATTTAAAATTGTTGCTTGTGTGAAATCTTTGGATACTATCCCTTTGTATTAATGGTGCTGCTCCAAATAATGCAAGGGTTTGATATTTCATGAGAGAATCTGCCTTTGACAAAGTCCTGGACAGGCAATTCTTTCATATCTTTACAAGGTAAACTATCTTTTCAGAACAATTTAAATTGAATCTTTAAAATGTCAAGTGAGACACACCATTCAATATGTTTGGCTGTCATGTGGAAAGGTAGAGCTTTTTAAAATCTCATTTCTCCAGGAATTTAAGGACATATTATATAAGATTTGCATTCAGTATTTCACATTATATAAATATTTTGAGAAACTGTAAGTGCTTCAGAATTACAATAAAAATTTAATTTTATACTCCTTAAACATGTGTTCACTACAAAGATTATGCCAAAGGTAAATTGATGAGAAAGCCATTAAGAAGATTTCAGTCTCAGTCACTTCTCTCTTGTGACACACTTTCAACAATGGGGTAAGGTAAAACAACTACACAAACAAACCTCTTTATAGAAAAGGGGGCAGCGATAATTAGCAATCCAAAATATGAACTCTATGGTCCACTTACATCATCTTTGTTTACTTTATATGTGATGTCAGAAAAATAATTTTAGGAGAAAACCTGTTCTTGTCATAAAGGCCAATGTGCAGGTGTGAGAAAAGGGCCATTTTTGTCAGAATTCCCTGTTAACAAGAATAAAATACTCTACTGTACAGCACAGAAGCTTCTCTTCTTTCCAAAACCACAGCCTATCAAAATGTCCCTCATAAATATTTGTGAGCCCAGAACTAAAATAACAAGAATCATTAAAATTAACTGAATAAGACTAACAGGCAGAGATCTCAGCATTCAGGTTGTGCAGTTGTCTCTTTTCCTGCTTTTGATCCTATCTTAATCTACAACTTTTTAGACTTTTATTTCATGCTACTCTAATACACTGCAATATATTGGTTAAATCCTTATAAAATAACCAGAAATTTGCATGAACAAGCCTACCAGGGTCTTCTGGGTTTTCATCCTTGTTTTTTTTTTTTTTTTTTTCCTACAACAGGCTCCAATTCTCAAATATGTGCCTATTTATAGAAGTTTTAAAAAGCCTTTGGAAGGTAATTTTGCTGAGACTTTAATGCAGTCAGGGTGTTTTCTGTAGCCCCTGGGTCTAACAGTTCCTTGACAGGCTGCTGGGACAGAAGCAAAGCCAAAAATCTGTCCATTCCCAGCATTTATTTGAGTTATTCGTCCATAACCAAAGCTGACTGGAGTTGGAGTTGCCACTAAACAAGTGCCCTATCACTGACCTATCAGTAAATCTATCTGGATGGAGCCTCTGCAAAACTTGGAGCCCTCTTATTCTCCTTTTGTCATAGCACAGTATCAGGGAACCTTGCAATTTCAAGTAGTCTCCAAGCAGCTTTCAGTTGCTCTGTTTGCAGTAATTAGGGAGCAGAAGTGGATAGCATGCCCAAATCCCTTTTTGTGGCATATTTCCAGGACAAAACAGAGTCAATAATCTGTTCTTTATCTTCATCTATCAAGGATATAAAACCTTCCAGAAAGACCATGGTTCATCAGCAGCCCTTGCACAAGCAGAGCACGCCCAAGTTGCTGTGCTGAGGAGCACAAACCTCTCCTCCCAGCTGCCTCAAGGCTCTTGCAACACTGGAAGCATAAGAAATATGTGAAAATACAGGCTGGCAGTGGTGTCATCCCAGAGGCTTTTCCCTTTTTTTTGTGGCACTAGGAAAGCTGGGGGCCAAATGCTGGTGTCCAGAGCTCTAGATGATTAGCTTTGTTCTTAGCCACTGGGCTGGAGATGAGCTTGTCAGAGCCATGCTTTTATGGAAAGACATATTCAAGATTTGCATCTGCCTTTCAATTTCCAAGGCAAACCTATAGTTATTCCCTTTTCTCTCACCTGATTCTTTCAAATCAGTTTAACTCTTTAACATTAATAGGAGATAAAGCATTCTGAAAAATGAACTTCACCCTCTTCCCTTTAATTCTGCCCATTACTTGTAAAGAAATTCTGGCTGTACCTAAGGACTCTCCTCTGCCTTGGGTTACTTTCATCATCTGCTCTAAAACTCCCTTTTCTAGTGCTATTTCCTTCAAATGCTATATTCCATAAATCTCCAGCTCACAAAAAACAATAGTTAATATTATCTTTGCTTGCTTTGAGTGATTTAATTAACAGCCAGCATGTATTATTGAAAATCATAAATATTTATAACTTCAAAGACATTCCTTTAATTGCTGTTGAGTGATACTGGAAAGGATATACTAAGGCAAATTGGTTTTGTCTCTATTCAATTTAAAATTTGTTCACTTGACAAGAAAGAAAACATTGGAGTTAAACAATAGAAATATCAAGCAAGTCTTTTCTTCTTGGCTCTGCCACTCAGATACTGCAGGTAAGATTCTCCAGGGAGCTGAGTGGTCTTTGTCTGTACATATCAGCAATTCCCCAGGGGATGGAATACACAAAGCTACTTCCAAATGACCTCCATCCAACCTAAGAAATTCATTAACCATCTTCAATCTAAAATTGAAATGACAGCAAGAAAAATGTTGCTTTTACAGTTTTATACACTTATTCTTCTATGAAAGCCTCGGTAATTTATATATTGCTGTACTTGAAACACAGTTTCTGAGATTCCTTTGGAGAACATGATTCTCAGATCGTGTTTTGATCCTCTTTTTCCCAACTATGTGAAGGCCACTGCTACCAAAATGCATTTATGTCCTTGATAATTCTCAGGCTGACATTTACAAAACCACTGGATATGTTCACTTCCACATTGTCAGAGGCAGCTGCAAAAGCCAGAATTTTCTCTCTGCCCACTAAAATTTGTTGTTCCTCTTAAGACACAGAAACAGGTCCAGAAAAATTGACCATTCCTAAAAGGAGCTATGCCTCAAACCCCTACTACATGGGTTAGAAATTATTTTTACTGTTGATTCTGGCTTGTCATAGTGGCCTACATTAATTAATCACACCTTCTGAAACACACTAACAATGAAACTCAGTGACACTGTTTCAGCACACACACACAAAAACTAACTCTGTGGAAAGAACAGCAAAATATTTAAGCATATCCAGCAATCCTGGTCCCCTAAGAAATGTTTCAGAGGGGTCTGATCTCCACACAAAGTTGTCCATCAGATTCTGAAGATGTCTCATCATAAATAGAGGCAGCAGTTTCAGAGCCTGCTTTGCATCCAGCTTATAGGCCAGAATTTTACACGAGGCACATGAGGGCACATGACATTCCTTATCTCTTTTCCTTGGCTCCCCAAAGTCATTCCTCCCCAGAATTATCTAACCAGCTGCATTGTTCAGTGGAGATGTGTGTCTCTTAACTGCTGCCAATTCTCCATCTTCCAGCCAAGGGAGGCAGACTCAAGTGTCAAGAAGTTCTTATTAGCTGGATCTGTCTTGTGTTATCAGAAATTACAGACATGTTGTCAGTGTAAGCCGCAATTAAATATGAGATGCAGTCCCTGACTGGCCACTACTTCCTTCACATTCCTCTGAGACTTCTTTCTAATGATTATTTTCATATATGGCACTGCCTTGCACCACTCTACAGCAAGAACCAGACCCAGACTCAAGCATTCCTGTAGGTGCCGAGTGCCACAAGGGGTGACAGACACTCCTGACCCAGTTTTCAAAATGCCTTGCAGGCTGATTGCCTTGGATCCAATTCAGCACGTGGAGAAACACTTTTTTGGTGTTTTTTCTTCTGGTGAAATGTCTTCTTTCAGGCAATGCACATATCTCAGGACCACAAACTGGCTCCTTATGTGAACCTCAGATCCAGCCAGGTTACTTCCTGCCCTCAGGCACTTGAACCACTTCTTAATTAAGGGTGACAGTCACAGTCGCTCCTCCAGAGCTGCCTGAGCAGGTGATTATGGCAGCAACCATCCTGCAGATAGCACTGTAGGAGCTTGAGGCCTTGCTCAGGAACTGAAAGAACTGGGTTCTGACACGGCTGTGACTCACAGACTCCAGAGCACAGAAGAGAATCTGGGATTTACATGATGGACAAGTCATGAAAAGATGAATGACATGATTATCATCATCCTATCCTTCTCCTGAGATGATCTTGAATGAAAATGCCAGTGGTTTCTATGATCTGAGTGGATCACAATACTGTCAATTTACAACAGTTATATTCAGAGCATGCCAGCTGATAAGAGAGCTGGGGGCAGAGACACCTAATGTGTAAATCCCCCATGGCCCAAGAGGACATGGATTAGTCGAAATGGTAGTGGTAGACAGAGCTTGAGTAACTTCACTAGTAAAAGCTAATAAATGCTCAGATATTTATGTTGCCCCTAAGTTGTAAGACTATTTTTGTCATTCCCTCTTTTTAAAAGAAGCTAGTCTGCCCTTGATTAAATTAAAAAAAAAAAAAAATTAAAAAATGTTAAGAGGTTTGATTATATGAAAATGTACAAGGGCTTGCTTTGACAAGGCATGTTCATCAGACAGCTAGCAAAAACACAGCTGGTGGGGGACACAGAGCAAGGAAATAAAGCTCCTGCTCTGAGCTCCCCAGCAGTGGAGGGTCAGTCATTGCCTGTAACACAAGCTCACAATAACCAGTTCACTCAGGAAAGCATTTCACATTGGCTGGGATGAGTGTTACATAACACAACCCCTCTGAGGGGGCTCACATGGCCTCGTCTTGCTTTCCTCCAACTAACAAAACTTCAGGAAGGGAAAATGTTGATGAATTAGGTGCAAAGAGAGGCAAGAAAAGGCAACATCTGTTACATGCAGCACCGGGGGGACCATTCTTGCCAAGGTTCTCGCTCACCCACACCAAGCCTATAATTAGACACGGTGTGGGCAGGTCTGCACCTACTGCTGTGGGACTGATTCCAAGTGAAAAAGACCGGCAGAAGCGGCCAGGGTTTGACAGGGAGCTGGCTGAACAGAGCCTGCAAAGCAGCAACCCCTTCTGCATTCAGAGTGGTAAGTGCTGAAAAATTGGTGGGGTTTGGGGACGAGTGTCTGTACAAACTGCAGATCAGGGCTGGAGAACTCCAAGGACTCCTTGGCTTAAAAATAGCCAGGCTGAATGGCATGGTCTGAGTGAACATGCAAAAAGCAAACAGCAGCACTCAGACAGAGACCCTGGCAGCAGCTACGAGGCTAAAAACTTTTCAATTCCAGGAAATCCTAGTAGGAGATGAGAATTTCTGGGCTGTGACAATGCAGTGCAGCTAGGAAAACAGGGTGGATTCGGTGGGGCTAAGGTAATCTGAGACTGAATATATCCCTGTTTTTAAAGGAAGAACAAAATGACAGTATTTGCAGATGGTATTTGAACTTCTTTCATTTGTCAGGGAAAATGCATTAAAACACAAATACCAGCAGAAGTTAAAAAGGAGGATAAATCAGGCTGCATATTTAAGCATTATTTGGAACACTGAAAATTTAAAGGGGGAATGGAAGAGGGGAAGATTTATAGAGCTGTTTCTTGGAAGAATGTGAAAAGTGAGACTTTTTGGTGGATTGCTGTGCACAGGGGAACTTGAACTAGTCACTGACAAAGGCTGTTCTGCACTTCAGAAGTGGCAAAAGGACAACAGTGTTGGTCTTGGAGTGGACTAAGTTTAAAAGCAGCCTAATCATGGAGATAAACAGTGGAGATCACCCTGGGAAGACAGACAAGTGGCCAGGTGGTGGCTGCAAGTCAGCTGAAGGCTCCCTGGTTACTCAGAATTGGCACAGCCACTTCCCAAAACTGAATCACGTTTGTTGTTGGTTTGTTTTGGTTTTTTTATTATGCTTGTAGTCAGATCAAATTATCATAATTGTGTCTGTAAACTTGTATGTATGAATACCAGGGTAAGGTCAAGGTGAGAACCCTGTTATTTAGGGAATCAGAGCAAATACTGCACAGTAGGAAGGCAAAGACTTATTATTAAATATGTTTTCTTCACTATTATCCTACAATTTCTTTAGGTTGTTCACCAGTTCTAAGCAACTGACCTAAACACCTTAAAAGCTTAAATCTTACAGCACCCTCCAACATACCTATTAACCTTTTATTGGAGCTCTTCCCACATTAAATGCCTCAAGAAAATAATTTGCATCTCTCTTCTGAGTCATTCAGGTCAATGTCCCAGTCCCACTGTTTCAGTTTAAGAGGTCAGTTGGCACTCAGAAAAATCTGCTACCCAGACCAGACGTGTGTGTGAGCCCTGCCTTGCCGTGGTTATTTCTTTGTGTTGGGTGGTTTGGAGGAAGAAAATTTGCAAAACGTTCTGCATGTCTTTGCTCTGCTGCAAAATTGATTTCTCTGATATTAAAAGTGTGGGTTCCAGAGCTGTTCAATTAAGGCCAGTTTCCTCCTTCAGATCTTCACTGTACCTGAAAGCTGGTGAGCTAGCAGGAAAGGAGGCTGACCAATGCCAAGATGATCTTTTACTTGTTTTTGCTCATTTGTGTCAAAGCACTGCCAAAGAACCTTCATCCAGAATCAGGATCCTGCATTGGGCTGTTCATGGCGAGGAGCTGGAGATGAAATTAAGCCTTTAACAATTGTGCCAATTACTCCTGAGCTATCACACTGTATCACCAGCATATCCTCAGTACTCTGCACACCAGTTTTCAGTATTTGATAGTCTGGACATACAGTGTGCCTGAGCCACTGACTGTGGGCTGTGCCTAGGAAAAATGGTATTCTTTGTAGGCATTTATAGAGTGGGCTGAACAACAAAATTACTCTCAAATAAACAAACAAAAAAAATCAGTTTGTACCTTCAGGCATTTTTATATGGGTAAATATGTACATGATCCCCATTAGGATGCCTAAAGGTACTATGATAAATTTTTTTCACTTACTTTCTATTACTTTCTAAGTAATGTTCAATACTGGGTGTGCAATTAGTTCTCTAAATGCCTCACACTCAAAGCCATGCAAGAATTTGCTGGGAGAACAAGGAATTTAACCTACAGCTCCTATAGCCAAAGATTAAATGCTGAACTCTGGATGGGTTCTCCTCCTTTGTGTTGATTTACACTTTCAACTGAGTCCTGAGCCAAAGTGCTGAAAAATAAGAAAGACTTAAATATAACAGTGGAAAGACAGAACTGCAAAAGTATTCTCTGTTTAAGGACAGTGCCAGTGCAGGAAATACAGGAAGTATGCTTGGAGTGGTAAGGCAAGAAAAGAATCGGAAAACAAACTACACATAAAAAAGACCTGAAAGAAGGTAGAGAACTTAAACTTCAGTATTGAAGAGGATAAAGCAGATCTGAAAACTGGAAAGCAGTTTTCTCCCAACTGCATGAGTATAATCAAAGAATAACAAGGTCCTTGGCACTTCAGAAGTCACTGCTAATACATCAGCAAGTCTTTGAAGGTCTTTTCAGTTACAGCTTCCTCAAATGCTCACCTCAGCTCTGCAAACATGATAGGCGGTGTGGCAGCATTTCATTCCCCAAACACCAAAAAATAATCCTACATTCAAAACCTGCACATTTTTAGACTATACCTTAGTCTACATTCAGTATTTTTTCAGTCTGAGCTCACGTCCAGCAATACCAGTGTTGGAAGCTGGCATTCAGTGAATGCCAGCAACTGCTTTCTCTAAAACCTTCATCAGTGATGATCCAGCATGAGCAGCGAGTAAAAAAAACCCTGAAGCTAAAAAGCTAAAAAACATAATCACACCTTGGTCATGATAAGATATATGATAAGATATATGATAAGATATATGATAAGATATATGATAAGATGTATGATAAGGTACATGTTATATGATATAATGGTGCACAATAGCTAGAACTGTATTTGTAAATCCAGGAGCTGCCTCCTAGTTCATCCAACTGTAGCCTGAAATGCAATAATTACCCAATTTTTAATCTACTTAATCCATGCATTTAATTTTAATCTGCTTAACTGTTGTAGTACTGCATGTGTATAATTTCACTTTCTTAATCAAAATATCAAGTGGCAGAGAAGATCTTCCCAAAATCCAAGTTGATCCAATCCTAAAATGTTGATCTTATAAGACTGTCAAGTTTGTCATATCATGTAACTGAATTCAGACAGACAACTTAATCTTCTAACAGTTTTTCACAATTTTTCTTTCATGACCGAGTATCCTGTGCAGAGTTTCATTATTCTGCCTCAGGCTGACATTGGACTGAAATTCCACAGGTCTGAAATTCCTCAGGTCATCCATCCTGGTTTTTTACCTAATATCATATTAATTTTCTTCAAATTCTGTATCTGGAAATTTTCTAACAAATCAGTAACTTAAAAAAAGTCAATACTTTTTTGATAGATTTTTGTTTGTTAAGCATCTCAGCTGCGAGTTACTGAAGTTCAATTATTACAGAATATGTGGTTCCAGCAGCTGTTGTAAAGTAGATATAAAATCCTTGTCTGAACAAAGTATCACCATGAATAGTGTATCACCATGAAAGTATCACCATCACTTCTTTTTTTTTCTGCTGTGAATTTCACCTGGTTTTGGTAAAGAAAGACAAAAAACATTGCATCTTTTTTAATTCTTTTATGCATGAAATATTTTTTCTTAATTCTTATCGTAATTCTAATGGCCATAAATTGTAATGTTGGCATTATCCTTTTCCTTATGAAATCTCTGTAACTTCTAGCCATTAATTCCTAGTTATCAATATTGACCTTTTTTGCCCCCTTGTTTTCTTCCAGTTTCTTCCACTTCACCAAGTAGCTGTTTTAATTTCTTTTTTATTATTTGTTTTCAGCATAAAGCTATCCAATTTTCATTGAAGAAAACAGTGGCCATTTTTGTACCTGGGTACTTCTCACCAGAGAAAGAGATAACAAGTTTTAAAAGAGAATGGTGAGTAAAATTCTTAGCAATTCAATACATAACAAATTTTGTTTAAAATGTTAAAAAAAAAATCAATTTATGGCAGTGAAATTACTGGGTTAAAGTGCTGATAATGAGAACTCCTGAGATCTGGCCTTGCTTCTTGTTAAGAGTCTGTGTGCCTGCTTGTGTGCATGTCCTAGGGAAGGTGTGTGGGTACATGTGTGGGACTTTAAAATGCATTGCAGACACTCATTATGCACTTTCTCACATCTCACCAGCCATCCCCTATGGCCTGTGAGTCATCGATTGAGCAACTGTGTCCTGAAGGTGCTTTGGTGTCCTGTTGTGAGGGACAACCACTGCTCCAGTCGAGCTTCCATACATTAGGATGGCAGTCTACAAATATTTGCAATTTCTTTTTCTGAGCTGAGCATCAATTTAAGAATACTTAGAGCTGGTTTTGCATTTTGCCCATGGAGATGTTACCTGAGCTCAGCATACAACAGCCTCTTGCCAGCAGCACTGGGTAGGCTGAGATCACATTCACAAACAAGTCATTCCAGTTCCTCTTGTTCAGCTCCACGCCTCCTAAATGCCCAGTGAAAGAATTTTCAAATTGCATGCTGCCTGAACTCTTTTTTCATAGATTTTTAACCTCTTTGCAATCTTTTTGTCATTAGAATAGACTGACACGGAAAGGCTTCTCACTAAAAAATTATCTTCTACCCAAACTACAACTCTCTTCATTACAGAACGTATCAACACTCCATATATAATAAAATTTCTGCTGTTTCTTTTATTTCCCTGGCCACATGTCCATTTCTATTTTCTGCCTTCAAAGGAAGATCCTTCAAAGGAAATTACTGATCATGTTTATTTGGCAACAACCTCCCACATTTCCTTAAATCATAAAGACTTTCAGGTTTTAGGTCTGAAAATTCTACTCTCCTCCCTGCTGTAGTGCTCCTGACATGGACTGTACATCTCCCAGGTATGAGGGCTGTCCATTAAATATTAAGAAATCCCATGGAGCTCTCCAGTTCATTTGATGAGCCACATCAGCTGTGATTTTCCTGCACTGTCATCAGGTTCTCATCATGATGATGGGCACCTTGGCAGATATTCCGGCTGAATAGAGCTGCTCCTTTTGGGTAACAGTTGGGACCTCTTTGTTCTTGTCATCAGCTGCTTAGAAGAACTCCTGATCATTTTCTCTCCTATTTTACTGCCAGACTTCCTCTCTGCTGTCCACTCTCCTCGAGCAGCTAGTTTTCCTCTCTGTTAACATCAGTGGATAAATTAGGCTTAGGAACAGAACTGTATTTTTAAGGAAATTCTGTGATTCCTCTCAGTTCTGCACTTTGCAGCTCCTGCTCACAGCTGAGATATCCATGCTCACTCCTCTGGCCTAACACACAAACAAAACAAGCTATTACCAAACAGGGACTTCAGAGTTTATTAGAGAGTGCTCTGACCTATCCCGTTTGGCTTTGTTAGGAAACCATGTCATTACAGCCAAGTAATCCCACTTCCATCAAAAACAGGCACAGAGGTGGATCACACATTTCTCCTGTCTGACATGTATCACACAAGCTTCAAGGACAGATTCTGTAAAATTCCCAATTGTTTCTTCTTTGTTCCTGAAAGCATTTTGGAGTGCCAAGGGCCTTTGGAGTGTTGTGTTTCTGGCTTTCTTACATCTGTAAAGACATCCCTCAGAGAGTGCTATACACATAGTGAGATTATAACTACTGAATTTACCTTTTTTCCTTAATACTTCTAATGAGCTGTCCCAGTGGCCAGGGGTGACAACTCAAATTTTTGGTTTAAAAGAAAAGCAGTATGTTGGAAATGGGAGGTGGGTGCCATAGGAATCACCTAAAAGAAGAGGAAATTGAGTACAGTGAATGAGGCAAAGGAGAGGGGAGGAGGTGAAATTAATGGAGTGAAATTAATGGAAGTCCTGTCATGGAAAAGACAAGTAGGGAAAGGAATCTGATCAAAGTTTTTCTTGCAGTGAGGGACCTAAGCTGCCAAGTGTGCAGACTTCATGAAAGTGTATGAAATTACACATACCACTGTGCTAGTTGTACCACACCTCTCACCTATCCCATCACAGCTGGAAAAAAAATCAAAGCCTGTGATCTGATTGACTCCATCAGCAATCTGCATGCAGTGTTATCTGTGCAAGAAGTGCAATGAGCAGCAAAACTGTGTGGTGGGGAAGGATCACTTCCCAAATCCTGCTGGGAACCCTCCTACTTGAGCAGCCCAGGATGCTACTGGCTGTGGGGCACATTGCTGTTTTATGGTTGTTTGGTGTCTGCCAGGACCCTTAGGCCTCCTTCAGGCTGATGGGTCCCCTCTGTGTACAGGCCAATGTGTGAGGGTATTCCTCTTCAGGTCTTTGCATTTGTCTTTGTATTACACTCTTTTAAAAGGACAGATCACTCAAAACAAAATGCTTAACCTGTGTATTCAATTTGCTTTAGGTGGTTGGAATGTGGATTGTTGCATTTTATCTCCTTAGTACAGTAGCAGGTAAGAAATTGTATCTTTAAAAAACTACCATTAGAAAGTGAATTCAGATGAAGTGGTACATAGGGGATGATGACTGTTATTTTCCTTTGCATTGACACTGTAGTATGATTTGTGGGTCATTGCAGGGCAATGTCTATTACTGTGCATGGAACTAATGCTAAAAGGCTCTGCTGTGTTTAAAATTTATTATTAAGAGCACAGGAGACATAACTCTGTGCTGAAAATCCACAGAGAAATTTAGAGTCGTGTCCTACTTCTATCAAGGCAATGCAAGATCTGTCTACATCACTGCTCTATACAAAGAACTGACCAGCAACAGGGTGCTCAGCACAACAGTGCTAAAACATAAAAGTTGAGTTTAAGTGAGCACGAGACCCATTTGATCTAGAATAACTACTATATTGAAGGAAATGTTCATATCATTCATTGTACAAGGTTACCTTCATTGCTATGACAGAGACACAATGCCTTGGAGCAGAAAGTATGAAGGAACAATTCTAACAAGCATTTCTTACAAGGCTGTTGTAAAAAAGAAACTGAACTAATCCTTTACAAGCCTATAAAGTGGTGTCAAAACAGTGTGGTGGTCTTTACTAGGTTTATCCTAAAATTATTTAACTCCCCTTGTCTTCCCACTTCAGGCAATATGCATAAAGGACACAAAAATGACCTTAGAAAAATTGATTTCAAATTCTATCATAAAATTAAATCCTTAATTTTTTGCTCTTCAAACTGTTGGAGTCTCAAATCAAGCATATAAATCATACATATAAACAAGCTGTTTCTCCTGCTCTAGGTAAAGAAGTTTGCTTCCCCAGGCTTGGCTGTTTTACAGATGACCCACCCTGGTCTGGAGTACCAGGGAGGCTTCTGACAGGTTTGCCTGATCCTCCAGAAGAGATGAACATCAGCTTCTCTCTCTACACCAGGGAAACAGGAAATAACTCACAGGTGACATTTATTTTTAACATCAAAAGCTGACTGAACCCAAAAATGTTTGTTAGCTTGTTACAAAGTCTGTGTCAGCCACCGTACATAGGCAAAAAGTCAGAAGCAGAAGTTTGAAGACACAGTAATAAATACACTTTGAGGTAAAGCACAAAAAAATTGTTATGAATGAACTGTAGGGCACAAAAAGTTTCCTGGTATTTTTTCCTGAACGAGAATATAGGTTATGGCACCTTTTGCTTGTATTTAAGTCTCTGAAAAAGGTTGAAACACATAGGATACACTCAGCAGCAGGTTGCTCAGCACTTCTGTTTTTGATAAAATAAATCAAAATAGAGCTTCCACTACTTCCCATTAAGTTTCAGCATATCTATGATCTAGGACACAGCCCTTCCACACCCAAACTCCCTGAGTTCACATCGCAGCCCCTGTATTTGTCTGAAAACAATACAGACAGATAACATTCTCAAGGAAAAATAGATAATGAGTAGCTTGCAGCAATGTGTGCAGATCAGCTTCACCCCTACTGCTTGCAGTCCTTACATGAAGCCCTTCCAGCCTTTCTGGAGTGGCTGATGAGAAAAACAGGCTGCAGCTTAGAAGCAGAGCAGCACAATGAAGCCAAAGGTCAGGCCAGTAAAAGGACAAGCTGGAGCAGGAATTGCTCTCTGGGGAAACTCATCTTCTCAGGCTAAGAGACACCCTGTGCCAATGTGGCACGTTTAGGTTGCTTCATATTCTGCAAAAGGGGATTCTTTGAGCAATAAGCAGAATAGAAGGGAGCAGCAAAAACCACATGGCCACAACTTTGGAAGCCACAGTGGAACTGAGAAAGAAGAGATAGAGGAGTTCCCTAGTTCCAAAAACCACAGACTTTGCCATTTCAGAGTAGAGTCCCTTTAGTCCTAAGGGTATGACCCAGCTGACTCTTTTAATGTTTGAAAGTATGAATAGATAAAACCTTTTTTTTTTTTTTTAACATATAGGTGATCTCGGCAATAAACTCCTCGACCATCCAAAAGTCACGTTTTTCCTCACATAGGAAAACCTCCTTCATCATTCATGGATTTGGCAGCACTGGAAAAACAGGCTGGGTGGTAGAAATGTGCTTGGTATGAGAGAGTATCCTCTGGTTCCCATCAGATCTGTCAGTATCCTTTATGTGTTAATATTCACCATCCATTTAATAGTTCATTAGGTAGTAGAAGATGCAAACCAAGAATTAAATATTACAAAAGTCAAAATGTTTCCCCTCAGGAAGATGCAGCATAGCCAAAGCTCCTTGGTCATCTCTGGCATCATTTTTCTCTAGAGTTTCCATTCCCAAGCCCTGCAGATCGATAAAAGCAGTAACTGAGCAGAGCTGTCCCCAGCCTCTGCACCCATGTCTGCATATGGGATTAGACACCAATTTACTGCTGCTCCCATTAGCAGCAACTGAACCTTCCTTCAGCCCAGAGACCCTCCTGACTTGTAAAGCTCAAGTTTCAGTCTATAAATACTACTCTGCTTCACCACTATTCGGTTCTTAGAGACAAACAAAAAACAACCAACAAAACAACAACAAAACCCAAATAAACCAACACAAGAACACCACCAAACTTTATGGGTTTTGTTTGATACACAGTTCAGCCAAAAAAATATTTCAGATATGAAATGCGGAAGCTTCCACAAAACCTGAAGAGTGTACCCTGGCTCTGGCAGAGAAGATCTGCTCTACTTGCTGCTGCTTCTGTGTTGGCAGGGAAAATGCCAAGCTGGGAAGAGACACCACTGGATACTAAGTCAGAAATCTGCAGCAGTACTTTTGTTCACAAATCTATGAAAACTTTTAACCTGAAAAATTACATTTCTGGGGTTGGTTTTTGTTTGTTTTTTTTTTTTTTTCAACTGAAAAGAAACAGCAATTCTTTCTGGTTCTCTACACTACAAACTTTATGTTCCCACAGGAGAGGAGAGAGTCCAGCATGCACTATTGTTTCACTTCTGTTTTCCTTGTCATTCACCTTTAGCTGCTTTTCGTGGATTAATTTTGTTGCCACTCCTTGTTCTATCTCAAACCTTAAGTGACCCTTAGGCACAGAAAGCTGTAACTGCAGACTTACACATGATTCTTCCACTGGAAAAATCACTGATCTCTGCAAGACTGTGCCCAGTACCAAAGTGACCAATGTTTCCTTTGCTGAAACAGAACCTTTCTACTCTCCTCCAAATTTTTTTAAGTCTGACATAACTTTCACAGTTTTAAACCCAGCTGGTAAATAAGTCTACTTCTTACAGTTCAGTTAAACTACCAACATCACTCAAAGAAAGCCACACAGTGCATGTAATCTCTGCTGTGCTGTTGCATGTCCTTTCCAACTTATTTCAAATATGCAAAGAAATGGTGTATAAAGTCAAATACTTTTATTACAGTTTTCATAATTGATTTTTTTTTTTTTGAGGATTGGCTTCTTATATTCTGTCTTGTAGGAGGATGCATGTTTCAGTGTGATACAGGCTGAAGAGTGCCATTTAGTACAGAATGAGAAACTCCATTATTGTGTTACCTTTTAATCCTTATTCCCATTTAAGTTGAATCTCTGACCGTTATTTTGTTTCTTTAAATACTTTGCTTTGTGTGCTCCCACATCAGCTGCTACTGGAAGTGGAAAACATCAACTGCATTGCTGTGGATTGGAAAGAGGGAGCAAAAGGCACCTACGTCAGTGCAGTGAACAACATCCGCGTGCTGGGGGCTGAGGTTGCTTATTTCATTACAACCCTACAGGTAAAAAACCCCTTCTGTACCACCTGCAATTCCTCAGTGGACGCGGTGGGGTTGTGACGCTGCTGCTTCGGGTTTGAGCCTTGCCCAGTAGGGCCGGGCAGGGCTGTACAGTTGAGATCCAGCTAATTATACTAATTATTAACCCTGTGGGCCCTTCCCACAGCCCCAAAGGATACAAATGGAGCTGAGAATAAGATGTGCCAATTAATTAGAGACCAGTAGGTGGCAACATTTCCACGCGATGCTGCAGGCAAGCTGGCATTCCATGGAAATGAGGCGAGTGCCAGGGTTTCCCAGCACTACACACACGTGCCAGAAGTGCATTTATATCCCAGCTTAGCGCCGCCGAAACCAGCAGCAGCTGCCTTACGTGGTAACCCCGCGTTTGCTGTCTGCAGGCACAATAGAATGTCCAGGTGCCTGCTGGTTGTGAGCCCCGTGCTCCCAGAGGATTCACATCCCCGCTCAGAGTGCAGCGCTGCGCGCCCGCAGAGCCCGCGCTGCAGCGCTTCCCACCGACCTCAGAGACACTCTCGAGTACGCGGAGCAGCTGGGAACCAGAATCTTGCCCGGCACTGGACTTGATCCTGGCTGGAGTTGCTGATCCTGAAGTGCAGCAAGAGGCATTTCAGAGCCCTCGAGGCAAAGTGCCAACCTTGCCAGCACCTGAGCATCGAAGAACACTTTCCCAGATTCTGCTGGGGTACAGTCTACTGTTCCTCCCTAGAAATATCATACCTAGCGTCACATATTTGGCTTCTGGGTCTTTCTCCTGTTTGAAAAAATATCAGGTCATTTGAAGATGGGTTCAGTTTCTCATTTACTATCTCTGTTACTGCATCTTTTGCAGTCTAGGTCACCCTTTCTTCCCTTACAAAAACACATAAATGATGCTTAGAGTTCCTTTTCTTTTCCCTAATTTACAAACTTCTGGAGTTTGACTGTAGGACAGGTTAAGCTGTATTGTAAATGGAAGCACTGCAGTAAAATGTTTTCAGAGGGATCTGCCAGCCAACAGTAAAGGCAGACAGGCCCATTCTCCACATCTGCTTTAATTTTGGTACTCACAGTACAAAACCTAACGTAAAAACTCAAGCAATTAGCAACTTTATTGGTTTTGGTTGCTACAAACCCCAATGAAATGTGCCTCCTTTATCTCCCTTTCCACCTTCAGTGCAAGTGTAATATCTCAGCAGTGCAGGTCTTGTACAGGTGAGACCTGGCAAAGAGGAGAATGGATGTCACCCCATCTGAGCTTGGCAATGAAAATCTTATTCATTATATGATCACATGTTCTAAATAGACATGGAGAATAGACATGTGACACCAAAAAGGCTACAAAGTAGAATAAATGAACAAAAAAATAAGATTTTTTTATGGAAGATGGCATTAGGCATTGATCCAAGTGGGAAAGATGGTTCACATTTTGTTCACCCAGGATAATGGAATACAGCAAGCATATGCCAGCCAACACTACAACAGTGAATCCTTCATCACTATGCATGTAAAATCCAGATGGGATCATTTTTCTGTCAATTCTTAGTGTAATTTAAAAAGCAATTAACTCAAGGAACTCACACCCTGTTTGCTATGCACAAAGTCAATCTAAGATGTTCCCAGAGGCCCATAATGTCAGACCTTCTCTTTGCTTGTTATTCAAAGCCTGTGTTCTTGTCTCCTACCACCACCACTTTAATGATCAGAAAATGTTCGGGTACTCCCCTTATGAAATCCATTTAATTGGCCACAGTCTGGGAGCACACACTGCGGGAGAGGCGGGGAGAAGGATCCGAGGCATCAGACGGATAACAGGTAGGCTGCTCCCCCGGATGCAGAGCTAAGAGCACGTGTTTAAAGGGAAAAAAACCTGGCAACACACTGGTCTGGGGACTGGAATTAAATTATTGGCAGTGCTGGAGATACCTGTCATGAGAGCAGGCAAAATTTATGCTTCTCAAAGGGTAATTACTGCATCTTCTTTCTCTATTTAGGTTAAGTACTCTGTAGTGGAAGGACAAGCATAGCTAACATGTTTTTAACATCACCATCATTCACTGGGTTACGTCAAGCCCCACACAAAGACATGGCAACAAGAATCCTTAGTTTTCCCTATTTGTAAAAGTTTACAGGCCAGTAGTAAGCTCAGAGATAATGAAACACCTCCTTCAAGGTAATAATACGCCATTATAAAATCTACTGAAAAAATATTCTACTTATGTTGGAATAAGTCTTCAGGAAGGTTCACAAAACCCTACCATTATATGCTTTTTAGGGTTTTAGCTTGGAATTCACATCATTATTTGGCTTGCCTTTTGCAAAACTACACATCTGATGTCATAAGTTGGCAAAACACATATTAACAAATGCAATATTTCTCTCCTCCCTAAACCAAAAAATGTGGGGGCTCTTTTAGGTTTAGACCCTGCTGGGCCCTATTTTGAAGGTACTCCTCCCGAGGTGAGACTGGATCCTACAGATGCAAACTTTGTTGATGTTATTCACAGCAATGCTGCTCACTTCCCTGCAGCAGGTAAGTGCTCCTGTGTCAGCAGCTACCTGCAGGGATGGGCATGGCACCAAGGCACTGACAGCTTCCCATGCATGTCCCAGGGCTTGGAATGTATAACACCACTGGGCACCTGGACTTTTACCCAAACGGAGGAACTGTGATGCCTGGATGCAATGATTTAATTCCAGAGATGAGAAAAAGTGAGTTTGAAGCCATCATTGCAGGTAAACATACAATTCCAACATGAATTGTACTTTATTTTTGTTCAATTCCGAAACATGAATGGTGAAAATTGCCATCAGTCTGGGAGAAAACAGGAAAACAGAACTACTTTTTGCCTGTTTACTCCTAAGTTTAAAAGGAAGTAAGAAACAATAAAGTCTGGAACAGAACACTGGCCCACAGAGAATGCTCTGGGGAGAGGAGGTGTCATACATGTCTAAGCTTTGCTTCTGTAATTTGAAAGTAGATGCAAATCCCAAAAAGGCAGGAAACAGGGAGTCTGCAGGTCCAGCAACCCCAGCAGGAGCCTTTCTGGGCTGAGAGAGGCCAAATCAGCAGCATGACAGCACCACCTCTGGTCTCTTGCAGGTGCTGTAAAGAGCATCCAACACTTCCAAGGCATGAATGAGTTAAAAGCACTCAGGTTTTTCCAGGGACTGTGCATGGCACACCTCTGAACCTGAGACTTCTCTCTTTTCAGAGATTTTGGACAATTTTATGGGTTCTCTATGCACTGTTAGCCCATAAAAACTGTAATGAATGTCATTTTGCTGTGACATCTCATATATATATATATATACACATATATGATTTAATTCTTAAGAGGCACTATTACATCACAGCAGACCAATGCATCTCATTTGAAATCTTGTGGTAATGGTACACCTTTCTCCAGAAAATACACAAACAAAACAGTAACTTCTCCTGCAACTCAGAATTCAGACCAAAGAGGAACTATTACAAGCCCGTGCTGCTGTTCTGCTCTATGTCTCGGCTGTTTCCAAATGCAACTCCTGCAGGGGATAACAGGAGGTTATTTTACCAAAGCCCTCAAACCTTTTTTCCAACAGACACTACAATCTTTGGGGGGTGCCACCACTCACGCAGCCATGAGTTTTATTTCGCAAGCATCCTCTATCCCACCGGATTCCTCGCGTATCCCTGCAAATCGTACAACTCCTTCGAAAAGGTCAGTGTTTCAGCCCAGGAAGGGAGTGAGGTGTAAAGAAAACAGTGCAGGTCTCTGCAGCAGATAGCACTGGGATGCTGGTGGCTGAGGGTAGGAGAAAGCACAGCACACAGCAGTTCCCTTCTACTATTCCACTCTGGGAGAGGAATCCTGGAGCATAAATGGTGTCACCAAAATAGTGGGGGGAAAAATTGAAAGCTCGTAGAATTCTCACCCCAAACCTTATGTAAAGGGAACATAAGCTAGCTAGATCTATTCTACTAATTCTTACATTTAGAGCCTCCAGAATCCTTGACTGCTCTCTAATTTACATTAGGCACTGATTAGGGCCCCTAAATACATGCTCCTTTCAGTTTCCCCCATTTGGGAATGCAGGCAAGTTCCCTTCCACTAGGAGGGTAAAACTGGCCTATATTTTGCACTAGAATCTAACTGATAAATATTTGAACCAGCAAGTTTCACACTTCTACCATGCACAGGTATCAAACCTACTCATTCTGCGCCCTCCTGGGTGCAGGAACCATTATCTGAAACGAGTTTATCAGGTTTTGGTGTTAAGTTATGAAAACATACAGCAGTGCCACAGCTTTGCAAGATCAGAACAGACTCTTAAGCCTTAATATCATCATGCCTAGCATGAAAAAAGTTATTTCTCATTAACTGATGCTCTTACTTTCCCTAGGGAGACTGTTTCCCATGTCCACAGGAAGGATGTCCAATGATGGGGCACCATGCTGACAGATTTCCAGAAAAACTGCAGAGGGTAGACCAAAAGTATTTTTTAAACACAGCAGCAGATGAACCTTTTGCTAGTAAGTGGAGAATAGCTAATAGCCCTGACAGAAAATGCTACATTACTTATGAAAATTCATGCTCACCAGTGGTAATCTGGATTTATTTTTGCTTTTATTTATGCAGCTTGGAGACAAAAAGTATTTATCAAACTGTCTGGTGTAAAGAAAACAAGGGGAGACATAAACCTGGTTTTCTATGACAAACAGGGGCACACAAAAGAATATGAAATTGCCAAGTAAGTTAAATTAATATTTCCCTATAGCATTTAATGCTGCTAACATTAATCTACACATTTCCCACATATTTAAGAAGTGTGAACATTGATCCTGCATTGCAAATATTGCTCAGCATCAGACATGAAAGAAGTTATTGCATAAGCAGGAGCCATGAGGGCAGGTGGATAGCTGTAAAAAGGAAATGGGAGACACTTCCATTTCCATGAGTTCTGTGTTTCTGAGCTCCTGGGGAGTGATCCCTGCAAACTCAGCACACCTGGGCTCTGGGGATAGCCCCAGTGTCACTCATGTCACCTCCCCATGGCCTCCTGCCTCAGGCACATTTAAAGTGCTCAATGATGGTTTTCACCCTCTCCTTGTTCAGAGCCCTTGTCCAGTGACCTGTGCTCTTACAAAGAACAGCAAAAATGCAAAATTCTGTTGTAAAAAAGGGGAAACCTGAAAATCGGTGGAGAATGTGATCTCTTTCAGTAATCTCTGAATTTTTAAACCTAATGTTTCTGTTTTCATTCTATTCACAGTGGAGACCTCTCTCAGGATGAAGTTTACACAAAATACCTTGATGTTGAAATCAACCCCAAAAATACTACAAAAATTGAATTTCTCTGGAATAAAGCCATATTCTCTCTGCTCTGGGCAAGGCTGGGAGCAGAAACAGTCAATATAATACATGGAGCAGACGGACATAGGTAAGTATATTCCATTTAGAGGTCAGAAGGCAAGTGAAAAAACCCTGTGAGAAAAGATGGAAAGATGGTCTTAAATTAAATATGTGGTTTGTAATTAACAATGTGAATTTCAAAAAGGACAAATATTGCACTTTGGACAGAAAATCAGATGTTTGACTACACACCAGGGAATAACTGTCTGGAAAGAAATATGGCAGTGAATAATTTGAAATGTATAGCTTTTCCACAGCAAAACAATTACAAACCAAGATAAAGCCTATTAAACCTCAATTTTACAGCTGGTCCCGAAAAGAATGAAATTCACCTTGTTACTGTTAATATGCAGATGCTAATAATCTTTGCAGCAGGCTTTTAGGAAGCCTTTGGTGGAATTATGGGTTGGACTAAGCCCTCAAGGCGACAGCTGACACCCTTTCATTTCTCATTGGGTGAAAAGAGATAAATCTTGATTCAAGCATTTTTTTTCTTCCCAGGTCAACATTTTGTGGCCATGGAACTGTGACATACGGAGTTCCTCAGTTACTTACACCTTGCTAGAGGTCACCAAGGTCTTTACAACCAGCTGAGTAAACCCCCAGTCTTGTGCATGGAAATCTTGGCACACAGGGCAATTAAAGCAAATTAAACCAAAAAAAAAAAAAAAAAAAAAAAAAAAAAAAAGGAAATTGTTGCTCCCTTTGGTTTTTTTTCAGTTCTTTGCAAACACACTTGTTAATGTTTTTCATGTTTGAGCCACGTTTATTGTGCTTGCAACCATGGAGCAACCAGAAATCAGACATGCTAAAATCCATTTATGACAGCCTCACCCCATCAGTTCCTCAAGGCAAGAACTGAGTCTCACCACACCGACAGAAAATCTGGAGTGTTATCTAACACTGTTGAGGCAGCACATGTCCTCAGAACACCCCTGCAGCTGAGAAGGGCCCCAGACACCTCCTTTCTGCAGCCTGTGCTGCTGCTCAGGGCTTTCTGGCCCCACACAAGAGCACTGCCCTCAGAAGGCTCTCTGGGATGGGGCAGGAGAAGCACAAGACAAGGTGATTGCTGCTGCAGGGGAGCACAGCCCTTTGTACCTGCACCTGCTTGGAAAACACAGATCAGGCAAACCTCAAGCTCTCCCCACTTTGGAAGGAACTAAACACTGAATCCCAGCTCCTGGATACTGTTTAATTCTCAGCAAGAGCCTTTGCAGTGATCACTGATAGTCCTGGAGACAAACTCTGAGTGACCAGGCTTTGCAAAAGCTGGGGCTGACCATTTCACAATGAAATCAACACTACTACTCTGCAAAGCATGGCATGAGTGAGCCTCCTGCAGCTGAAAGAGACTGAGGCAGAGGATTTGTTTCTAAGTATAAAACACAAACTCTGAGCTAATGAATAGGAAGAAAGAGTTAATAATTTATTCACTCCCATTTCCCCATGTTTGACAAATGACATACAAGCACTTAGGCAGATAAACTTCTAAGAAACAGGGGTAGAAATACCATAGGAACACATTTATGGGTATAGACTTCTGAATTTTTTTTTTTTTTTAAGGAAAACCCCAACCCTGTTGTATCCTTGACTAAACACAAGCCTGTAAAAAATTAAAAGCATTATTAAACACTAGTCTGAGGTTCAGCCAGAGAGACCTGCAGTTCTGAGTCCTGGGGACTTGACACGTGGCAAGGAAAATGTGAACAATGCTGGGAAGCTCCACAGTGTCCCAAGAGAGAGCCACAGCATCCTGCAACACCAGAAATCCAGTCCTCTCCTCTGCCTGCTTCCTATTCCAGACTACACCTTCTTCAGGACTGCAGAAACATCGCTTATCGCTTTTTTAAAAAATCGAAACCCATCCTTCTCCCAAAGCCCCCAGCTGGGAGGCCACAAGGAGCAGAGAGCTCCTCCAGGCACAGAGCAGCCTGCGTTGTACTGAGGGACCTGCATCCCAGCCCTGCCCAGCCTTCCCAGCAGAGAAACAAGCAGCTGAAACCCAGCTGACCATGGCCTAAAGAATTGTCCATTTATTCTGTCTGACCTATGTTATTACAGTGTTGAAAAACAGCAGCAGACTAACTGATAAAACCCTAACCCAAATCTTTACCACCAGCTCTTAAATTGGATGGGAAAGAGTCGTTTTGAACAAGTGTAGAAGCTTGTCAGTGCACTGGGCATGTAGTGATTCCACTGATACAAACCTATTGACACCAAAATCCCACTTTAGCTAAAGACAGAACCACCGAGCTCTAAATCCATATCAAAGGTGGTATCTTAATAAAAAAATAAAATTTAGCTACTGTTCAAAGAAATAAACTCCATTAGCACAGATGATAGCAGTGGAACACCTGGTATCCATTTGGTCGTTCCCAGAGGTGGAGATTAGGGAACATCAACTCTGCAAACATATAAGGCCATAAAGCAGAGCCAAGCTGACAAAGCTCTATAAGATGAGTCAGCTCAGGTCTCATTTCTTCTTGAGTTCACTTACAGCCTTCTCTTAGAAATAAACAGGTCCAAGGGGTTCCCAGACCTAGTCCTGTGGCTTTGCACAGGCTGTTTTTTACCTTTTAGCTGATGTTTCTACTAGAACAATCTACAGAGCTTTGCAGTATTCCAGCCATATCCCAATGTCTGGGGGAATTTTGTATGCTATTTGTATATATTTCCAGTGTGTTTGCTCTCAGTTCATCACTCAAAGGCTTTTCTCAAAGCTGGGGTTACATGGATAGTATAGAAAGGATCCCAAGGGTTACATAACTGTCCTTCTATGTCTACTTATTTCAGCCAGGAATTTAAAGGGATACAAGGAAGTCAGACTCTTTCACTATGAGAAGAATATTCCAAGTCCACTTAGAGTTTTCCAAAAGGGATAAGCCTTCAACAGACCCAGAAAACATAGGAGCATTTCACATCTCAAGTCACTTGATGCAGGGCAAGGAAGAGCACTTAAAAATGATGCAGTTCCCTACTAACTCCCCCAGTAAAGCTCCTCCAGCCCAACTGTACAACACTAAAAACTGGAGCCTTCCCAGCCAAGCCAAGACACACAGATCTATACAATTCTCTTTAATGTCCCACGCCTGATGAGTTGCTGCCTGGGTATTACCAGCCTCTGGAGCTCCAATCCTATTGTGGGCTCCAGCTCACTGATTCAAGAAATCTATGGCCATGGATTTTGGAGCCATCAGAAAAACCAACCATTAAAGTTGTTTTCCAGCTTAGCTATAAACTATAATCTGAAATAAATATTCCTATCTTTCTAGGAACATTTCCAAGGATAAAGCACGCTATAAAAAGTACTTGCAAAATTTACACATCCATGCCAGGAGCTTCAAGGCTGCATTGTAAGTAGTTCAGATCTGGGGGTTTTTCCTTGTACCTTGTCAGGTCTGTGGCTTCTCACAGCACAGGAGTGTGGAGGAGAATGGCAGCTCATGTTCTCTAGTCCTCAGGCTAATTCTAAAGTATCTCCTATACATCGGATTGGAAGTGTAGCCTCAACAGGAAAATATCACCCTGGATTTAAGCTGTGCTTTAGTGTATTTGCAGCCCTCCAATCTCTCGTGGAGCAAGCACACACAAAGCTGACTCATACCTGTCTGGCACACACAGCAGTCAGGGATACATCCTGCAGAAACAACAGGCACTCTGTTCACCTTGAGAATATTCAGCACCAGCGGGCTGAATGTGCTACTTGCTGAACGAGTGGGTTAGCAAATCCTTCTTTTTCTGCTGTTCCAGATGCTTGGGATTTGGATTCTTGCCCTGTTTCTGCTCAGTGCAGCAGAAGGTAAGCATATGGAATTAGTGTTCATGTTGCCTTTCTATGCTGCTGTATTTTCCACCTATTTTCTAGGTATTATTCTACACCCTGCTGCCTTAAAACTTCCTGATGGAGGTTAATGTGGTTCAGTTTCCCATACAAGGAGTGTGAGATGAGAGTGTGTGTGTTGTCTTTCTTCTCCATTCTGGGAATCCTACCCTAGGACTGAACAAGAAAAGCTGATGTTTCCTATACTGCTGTACTAAATGTAGGGAATTATTTCTTGTACTCTTCTTAGTGATGGAAATGGAGAAAAATCCAGGGTCAGGGGGTGGAGGCAGTCTAATGAGGGCATAGTTTTGTATTCAGCAGAAAACACTTGTGTGGTCTAAGAATTCTCATGTATAGTCAGCTGTTCAGCACAGCCTCAATTTATTGCTGATAATCTGCAATATTTTGGCCTGGCATTAGGAGAAACTCATCAGCTGTCTCTGCCCTGGGCAAAGCAGCAGCTGGGGGAAGATACCCCAGGTATTGCACAGGATAGCACAGAGGAACTCCTCTGAAGACTCTGTTGATGAGCAGGAGGGTGGCTTCTTTCCACGGGGTAAACTGCAGCCTCTCAACATCTGGGAAAGGGCAACTGCTGGTCTGGGCTGTCTGTAAATTGTGGAATTTTCAAGGAACCAAGAGACCCCCCGCCAGAGAAGCCATGCTCTGAGTTCTGACTGCTCCACTCCTCTGCTTGTTCACATATTATTGACCTGATCTTCGTGTTACAGGCAGAGAAGTTTGCTTTGAGAGGCTCGGGTGCTTCACAGATGATTTGCCATGGTCTGGAACTACAGAAAGGCCAGTCTATAAATTACCCTGGAAACCAGAGAAGATAGACATCCACTTCCTCCTGTACACAAGAGAAAACACCAATGACTTTCAAGTAAGAGCTGTTGTGGTTTAAACATCAGTGAATCCCGTGCAAGAATCGTAAATAAACACAGATCCTGTTGTGCTCCTGAAAAGCAACAAAAATGGCCAAACTTCCACTTTATTCAAAAGACCACCTCTTCCAGCTCCTTGGCAGGGTCCCCACTGAGAACCACTGGAAAACTGAGCATTTTGGGGTAATTTTTTTCCACAGATAAAATCAAAACACACTGAAGTCCTGTCTGCTCTAAGATAGGTTCCAAAGCTTGCTTTGAATGGAGATACAGACCATAAGACTTCATGTGAACTCTTGCAGATGAGTTCAACTTTCCATGACTTCTGAACACATGCACAGATAACCATGGTTCAGGTCTTTGCAATTTTGAAAACCTATTTAAGAAAACCAGATTTTAAGAAAGGAGATTTAAAAGTTTATTAAGTTATTATCTACACTAATTTATCATTTTAAAATCCACATTAATGTAGGAAGTCTCTGCAGTCGACAAGTCAACAATCGAGCGCTCAAATTTCAACGCAAGCAGGATGACCAGATTTATTGTACATGGATTTGTAGACAATGGAGAAGAAAACTGGCTGTCAGACATGTGCAAGGTAGGTACCACAGGGACACCCTTAGTTTGCATTTATAAAAGCATTCCTATAAATTGTCTGTTTTCTCTACTTCTAACCATTTTTTCTCATGGTATTTGTAGTGATAAGAAAGCAATTTTGAGCTTGTTAACGAATTGAACATGTAGCTTTGCACATTGAGGAAAGGCATGAGGTAAAATGCATCCAGTTTTTCTCTTTAGTGAAGTGAGTAACAAGATTTGACTCACTAAGTGCCCTTTTTCTTGGTAAAAAGAACACAAACCCTGGAGGAAGATACTGGTTAGGATTGGGGTGATTCCAGAAATAACTGCAGACTCATAGCTCCTGCAGCCTATTTCTCCAGCCAAGAGACAGCTTTCCACATGTGGAAGGTCTATCAGAAAGGTTTGGGCTGCCATGTGGGTGCTGGAGGCTGAGCACACGGGCTGGCCATTACCAAAAGCAATAAAGATGTACAAATGTACATCCAGAGGGGACCTCAAGGGGAGCATTTTGAACAAAGCTTTCAGTCTAGGACTTGCTATGAGCACTGAATGTAGTAAAGCACTCTGCTTTATTGATTTTTGTGCTAATTCCACAAATTATTTCTTAACCCTGTCCTTATGCAAAGTGCAATTGCACCTCGTGGTTTTCTCGAGCCCTCCAACCATGTTTATACTGCAGCTGCAGCTAATGAAGGCCCCCAGTCATACAGCACAGAGCAAAATACCAGTTGGTGGCACTTTGGGGATAAGGTTTTTCAACCATTAACACAACTACAATTTTTTAAAATTATGTATTCCTATTTTACTTATGAGAACACTATGAGTAACAACGTGAAACTAAAATCAAGGTATCCCACATTTATTGCATCAGCATTGCCTGCTTCTCTTTGATACCAGATCAAAAGAAAAATGATGGATGATTGCTGGATTTGTTAGTTAATAATTTGTTTAAAGAATCAAAAGCAGAATGACATTTTTATTATTTTCTGTCTTATATTTTGCACTCTTAAAATAGAGGGTATTTTTACTGCAACTTCACAATCAATGACATAGCTCACAATTTGCTTCAGCTTGTCCTTTAAATCCATTTGATCCATTTTCCAGGATGTAGAGGCATGAGATAAATCCTTAAATTCTTTATCTATTACAGTAGCCCGTGTTTTTATCACAATACTCAACTTTATTTATATTTAGAAGCAAGTTGATCTCAGCGAATCTTTTCAATAAAGAGTGGAGCAAAAGGGATTGTGAATACATCAATCCTTCTATGTGTATCTCTTACTTGCTTTCCCTCCCATTAACCAATAATCCTGTCTGCACATTGATTTTTACCACTTCTGGCTCGGTCACAGACACTTTTATTGCCTGTTTTGTTTTTTGTCAGTGGTTGCCATAAACTTTAGCTGCTAAAGCAAAATACTTTAAGCCAAACAATCCCGCTCAGTGGAGCACAGAAAAGCTTCTGATTCTGTGGCAAAATCTCTGCCTGCATATGCATATTTCCAAATAAAGCCATAAACCTGAAATGAACACCAAGAGTTTATGTACCCTCTTATAAGGACACATTCTCTTTCTTACAAATCTGCATCAGAAAACCACTCTTGGCTTTTACCATCAAAAATATTCTAATTGAATTTGAGTTAAAGCAGTACTTTTAAATCACTGAAGTGAATAGGTGCATAAGTAGAGCTCTTATTTAGTGCTGCATACCAAGTTTGATTGAAAATAAAAACTGAAAATTTCATTATTGATATTGTTGTCTCTTCTGTAAAAAGTACTGCTCTGGGGATTTGAAATGATGACTACAGTACATATCACCCTATTTCAGCACTGTGTGATCACACAAACCCCTCTGAGCACACATCCATGCTACAGCTTTGGTTTTCAAAAAACAGTCTCATACCACTGCACACAACATTTAGTGGTTGAGCCACAATGAGCAACATGAACCAATTCTACACTGTATTTAACGTGGTTTTTACTTTTGTTTCACAAAACAGAGGATGCTTACTGTGGAAGATGTGAACTGCATCTGTGTGAACTGGAAGAGAGGTGCAAGGTGTCAGTACACCCAGGCATCAAACAACGTCCGCGTCGTGGGAGCTGAAATCGCTTATTTTATAAATGTTCTCATGGTAAGAGTCTGCTGATTCCTCAGCTATAGCCATAATGCTGATTTGAAAGACATACAGCTCTGGAACCTCCACAAATGTGGATGTAACCAGCAGAAAATATTGTCCTCTACTCCACTGTCAGTTGTGCTGAAAACAATCCTTTTTTCCAAAGGAGAGGACTGTGTGATAACAGCAGGGCCTGCCAGCTCAGGGAGAGGAAATTCTACAAGGCACTCCCATAGTACAGCCAAAGAGTTACTCTATAGAAGTTAACAAATGCAGTGTAAAATTTTAAATATGCAGAGATAATGGATATGGCAAACTGCTTTTTCATGGAGACACAACCTCTCAAAATCTACCAAAGAGCTCACAAGAACACCAGAAAACCAGCTGGCAGCACTGGCTGGGGACAAGCAGGACCCACCAGCTGCCCCAGGGAAAGCCATGGTGGGCAGTGCCCAAACCTACAGGAGGTACCACGTGCCCCCTTTTGCAGCCAGTTTCACATGGGAAGTGAAGTTTTATTTGAAGCCTTCTCTTAATCTAATCGCTTTCAAAATACATTTCTTGTAAAAGGGCTATAAATAACTAAAACCAGAGAGTGTGCTGGGTCTAGCAGTGCTCTCACCCACCTCTCACCCTCCACATCTACATTGCAGCTACTGAATTCCTGTCCAAAAAGCCTGAAGGCATCTCTCCTCTCATGGCTTCCCCAGCTGTGCCTGGTGCTTTACCTGCCAGGTGTAACTGAAATTTCCTGCCAGGCCAACTCTTGCAAGCCACACAAGCATTCTGTGACTCTTAAGGGGCCCTCTGCAAGGATACAAAGCCTCTCAGGACTCTTGACAGAGCTGTCTGGACTTAAAACAACCTCCAAGTGAGGGCAGCAGCTGAATAAGGAGGTTTGGAAAATCTATGCGTTGAAGTTACAGAAGTAACTGGCAAACAAACACTTAAATCCTATAGGAGTTCCTGAGTCTGCAGGCAAAGTAAAAGTAGATTTTCACCCCCTTTTAAGTCTCCCCTGTTGCTGGTGCAAACAGACACAGCAGTGCTCGTTTGTTGCTGTTTTGTCAGGATGACTATGGATACTCTCCAGCTGACGTTCACATCATCGGCCACAGCCTGGGAGCACACGCCGCTGGCGAGGCCGGCCGCAGGCGCCCGGGCATTGGAAGAATAACTGGTCAGTGACTGCAGCCACACTCACACTAAAGCCACCAAAGAAAACACTGCTATTCACTTTGTGATTGTGTCTGTGGGCTGCAGTGCAGTCAGGGGTAATTGGAATATTGTAGAACTCAGCCCCTTCATGCAGTGCTCCAAGGAGCAGGGCCGTGGGAAGCATGGGAAGAGAGTGCAATGATTATTTTGTTGGCACGTGTGGTACACAGCAAAGGGATTTTTCAACATGTTCAGCACTTCCAGGGGTTAATGCCATGGGTTTGGTCTCCTTATTCATCACACAGGCAATGCCAAGGGCATTGTGCATTAAGCAGAGTGCATGCATAAAAGACAATTTTGGATATTGTTAACACAACCCTTTTCAATTGCTACTTTTCCTCAGGGATTTCAGGCTTGGCGAACCTTGGACCAATAGTCTACAAAATTCAGTTTAAAAGCAAACCCAAAGTGTGCTGCCCAGGGAAAAGAAATATAAGGTAGCAAAACCTGTGCCATTTGCAAGACTTCACAAGCACCTGCTGCAGCAATTTGGGAAGCAAATTGATTCCATTTGCTGCTACGTTCAAAAGCAAAGTTTGTTGTTTCAAAAACTAGACGTTTTTCCCGAAATCTGACTGGAGCCAGAAGTAGACAGGCAGGTCTCAACACCTCCAAGAAGGTGAGGTGCTATCAGCAGAAATTTCTCCTTGAGGACTCTCAAGCAAGGGACTCTAGAAACCACGCAGATGGATCAGTTACTTGGGATGCAGACACAGTTACCTCCTTTTGAGCAATTTTATTAATGAGTTCAATTTAAAAATAAAAAAGTTAATTCCAAGTGTTAGGATTTGATATTGCTCTAAGTATGTAAAGCAGTAAAATTTAATAGGCTTCCCACAGGTGACTTCCTGGGAGAAAAGCCACTTGGTAAGAGAGGGCACACATCCTCATTTTATTAATGCTTGTGTTACTTGGATATAAGGAGCTATAGTCAACTATATATGTATATATGTGCTATTCATTAGATGTGATCAATCAGTGCTATGTAAAATGATTCTACAGCTACGTCTCTTTATTTATTTATGTGTTATTTAAACATAACACTACTCTTTTTCTCTCAGGACTGGACCCTGCACAGCCTTATTTCCAGGGCACCCCAACTGAAGTGAGACTGGATAAATCTGATGCAGACTTTGTTGACATTATCCACACAGACTCAGCTCCCACAATCCCCAACTTAGGTGAGTGTGCAGCTCTGCAGTACCGAGATGAATTATTTATGCCCTGTGTCACTTAAGTGTTCTGATGGTCCACCAAGGCTGCTGTGCTGTGCCACAGACACAGGACAAATGCACCACTTTAGTTGCTACCAGCTCCTGTCCTGAAACACCCTGCACGCACAGCTGCCACAGGTATGAGACAACATTAATTTAAAACACGCTTACCCCCGTTTCAAATGCTTCAGGTTTTGGCATAAGCCCAGCTATCGGACACATTGACTTTTATCCAAATGGAGGAAAGCAGATGCCTGGGTGTGGGAAGAACCCTGTTTCTCAGATCGTCGATCTCGATGGCATCTGGGAAGGTAAGTGTGTTGTCTGCATTACAAATTCAGGGGAAAGTCACCACTCAAAGTGTAGCCACCTATCTTTCCTTAATTCAGGTGTTTTATATCAGCTTTTGATGTATCCACCAGCAACAGCAGCTGCAGACTGCAGTGAAACTTAATATGCCCAAAACACACCACTTTTCCAGAGCTTATTAAAAAATAAACAAGACAAAGGGTTTGCCTCTGGAAAATGTGTTTCCTCCAAAGGATCTAATGGCAGAAACAAAAGTTGCTGGAGCTGTGCCAAAAGATTTTTGAAGGATCTGTAACAACACATTGGGTTTATGTGCCCGATTGCCCAGCAGCAGCACTGGTGGAATTGGGCAAAGATGTTCGCAGCTACTCCTGTGAGAGTGTCTTCAGCTGAAATTCTTCGGAGATAGAGCAATTAATTCAATTCCTTGTTAAGTTACCGATTACAATCTGACTTGCATTGAGGTGATGTCATTGTGTCTATTTTTAGGCAGCTAAAAAAAGATTGGCACGCAGTTGCTGAAATACACTGTTCTTTGTTGTTTTATGGTGTTCTAATAAAATCTCTAAGTATCAGAGAGTTCCTATGTGTCTTTCTAAAATTAAATTGCACAAAAGATTAAAAAAAAAAAAAAAAAGAAAAAGAAAAAGCCTGCAAATTTCTGCTGTGGGGATTTTTCAGTGCATTATCTGGGCTCTTTCTTACACTACTGCAAACAATTTAACTCTGGGAATCCATTAACTGATTTGTGATAACTAGCCTTTTACTCCAGGTTTTATTCAGTACAGCTGGAGGCATTACATTTTCATTCTCCCCCCCTCCCCTTTTTTTTTTTTTGATAAACTTGTTACCAATAATGGGGAATTAAAGCACAAAGAAATAACTGCGTTGTATTTGGTCTTCTTTTTAATCTAAAGTCCGGAAAATACAGGCAACACAAAGGAAAATAATATATTCATTATTTTAATTTTAAGAGTCTCCCTTTCTTAAGCACCCCCCAAATAATAATAATTTTGTTTTGAAGCCCTCAGCTGGAGCAAATCAGCACTGCCCTAGGAAGTTCACTGTTCAATACTTTTCATTTGGTTTTCTTTTGTTATGGTAATGAAACTGTTGCCTACAAAAGACCTGCTTCAGGCAGCTCTCGTTTCCATTGTTAAACTCGGTCAGATCGCTTGAATAAGTGTTTCTTGAGGGGCAGGGGCTGGGCTGAGCCGCACAGCCGGGCTCCACAGAGCGTTTCAAGTTTGCATTTTATACCTGTTGAGCCCGTGACATTCCTTGGGGCACGAGTGCATCAGAAGCAAGTACGGTTCCAACCTCACCTTTGATACTCCAAGAGCTGTGACCAGGAGGAGGGATGATGCATCCCAGTGACACGGGTTTCTTTCCTTGGATGGTAACAGGAAAGAAGAACTAACCTGGGGCATCTTTTCACAGGAACTCGGGACTTCGTGGCTTGCAATCACTTGCGGAGTTACAAGTATTACTCGGACAGCATCATCTACCCCGATGGGTTTTTAGGCTATCCTTGTGCTTCATATGAGCTTTTTCAATCAGTAAGTATTTCTCAGAGCTTGGGGATGGACCCTATTGAAGACAGTGGCCCTTACCTATGCATCTGAAATTCAGTTTATTTTTGCTGGCTCGCACCCAGGGAGTGCATCTGTAAGAGAAGTGCCAGACATCCTGAAGTGCCTCAACTGGTGCAGGTGGCACGGGTCCAGGTAGGAAAAGGCAGGGACAGCCCTGGCTCTGTGCTGGTGTAGCAGCCCTGAGGCATTCCTGTGGTTAGGGTGGCTTCCAGACTCCTCTGCTGCATCCAGCCAGGCAAGAGGTGAGGAGGAAAAACTCTCCCCACAAGGGCCAAATATCTTTATCAAAGAGCAAGGATCCCTCAGCTGAGCTTTCAAGCACAGCTTAAGTTCCTTATTTATGAAGCAACAAGAAGTAAATTAACACGTGACAACCTGATGGGATCAGTCCACGATCAGAGCGCTTTGGTGACTGAAGGTGTCCCCAGGGACAGAGCAGTGGTTTTTGGGCCAAGGGCAGGAAGCCCTTCCTTGTCCCACACTGGCACACAGGGAGCTACAGTCTAAGAGCTGGGTCACTTCTGTGATCTTTCTCAAGTCATGGCAAGAGTTACTCGGAATTTGCTGCTGTTGTACAGTGCCAGTTAGGTGGGTATATTAAAAATAAATCCTTTGACTAATATTTTTTTTTCTTTTCCTTGGCTGAATGGATAATGTTATTAATAGATATATTTGTTTTCACTAGGGAAACTGTTTCCCATGCCCAGAAGAGGGATGCCCAAATATGGGTCACTATGCAGACAAATTCAAGGACAAAATTAAAAGAGGTTTCCTGAAACTTTACCTGAACACTGGAGAGGCCAGGGATTTTCCTCGTGAGTTTTGAATGCTTCCATTGCTACATACTCTTTGTAAAAATTTTATTTTCCTCTTGGACAATTAACTTTATCAGATGAACAGATCTCATCACAGTGCAAAGTCTCTTCAGTTCTTCACACTTTTCGCTCTTTTGCTCCACCACTAATGCCAGTTTGAGGACCCATAGTACAAGAAAGTTGGTGACAAACTCTAGGGTCTAGTGGAGGTAACTGAGATGTTTAGTGGATTTCAAGGAGGAGAGACAAAGCACAGAAGTTGCAGCAAGGGAAATTCTTATTTAACAGTGTGAAAATCACCATCGCAAAGGCAGTGGTTAAATGCAGGAAGAAGGGCCCAGGGAAGCTGGGAAATCTCCATCATTGGAGATGCAAAAACTCCATTTGACAAAGGCCAAGAATAAGCTGGTCACAGCTGGCCTGGTTTGAAAACTGGATGGACCAGACAACCTCCTTTACAACCTCAGTAAAGGTATTTATTTATTTATCCTAAATACCAGCTCTCACAACACAGTGCTTAGGTGGCCTTTGTAAGCACAAATCCGAATCTTCTTAAGCTCCTTTTGCTAATTGCACACTAAAAGGAAGCTCCCATCCACAAAAATTGTTTTCCTGGAGCTTCAGAACCTTTTCATGCTGCTTGGATTCTGCATGTATCCTTATTTATCTCTAACACCCCCTTATATCCAGCTTCACTGTGTATGAAAACCTTCATGGTCAAAATGCTGAGATTTATATCATGTTCACCATGGCATGGACTAGTTTTCTCTTTTTTCTCTCCCAGAAAGTAACACAAATACCTTCCTTTTCTCATGTTGATCTCATTGAGGACATAATGACAGATTTGACTCACTGATGCTTTGTATCTTCTGCTCTCAATTAACCTGTACAGACAGGGAAAAAAAAAACCACCCAAAACGTAGCACTTGATATTTAAGAGACTGTTTCTCCCTGGGTACAATCTAAGTCCCTGCATTTCTTCTGTGTAGTTTGGAGGTACAAAATAAGCGTGACCCTCTCTGGAAGGAGCAAAGTGAAAGGATATGTAAACGTTGCCCTGTACGGCAGTGGTGGGAACACGAAGCAGTACCAGATCACCAAGTAAGTTAAAAATTCAACAGAAAAGAAAGTTTTCTTCCAGAACCCTAACTTGTATTTGTAATTAATAATTCTGTTTAAAGTGATCTTATGAAGAGAGAAACAAAAAGGCAGCAGACCAGGCCCATCTGCTGTTGCTGTCTCTGTAAAACAGCAATTTGGGATGAGTTACATCAGAAATCTGGCAATAATATTGTTATGGCATAATAAGACAAACATTGTCTCTCTGGTAAATTTCAACCCTCTTGCCACCACAAGAGGGTTGACAGGACTGGTAGTAAACAGTAAATGCTGCCATGCCTCACATCCATAAAATGCTGTTTTTCACAGGGGTACCCTCAAACCAGACAACACTTACACAGCTTATATTGATGCAGAAGTTAATGTAGGAAAAGTTAACAAGGTTAAATTTCTCTGGAACAACAACTGGATAAACCCAACTTTTCCTAAACTGGGAGCTGCAACTATCACAGTAGAAGCTGGACAAAATAGAACAGAGTAAGTATATCCATTCTGAAAGTCTTGAAAGTTACTTGAGAAGATAGGTGGCAAAATTATAAGTGGAGTGGAAGCCTTTTACAAGAAAAGCTATTTAAGGCATTAAAAGGAAAAGATTCTCAAGAAAACCCTTTCTTTCCTTCCTTTCAAGACACTGTTCATCCATAGTTCAATTCACTACTACTTCAACCCTTTGCCTTAAATAACCTCAAAGAAAAACTGAAAATCTTTCCAGGCTTTAGAAGAGCAAACTTTCTGTACAACCCTCTGGGTGAGAAAAATTAATGCTGGCTTGGATTGTCAGCATCATTCTTGCCAGGCTCTCATAGTTCACAAAAACAGACTATTTGTGGGTCTGGTTTGCTGTCAGCTGGAACCAGCAAAGTATTCCAGTGATATTGATGATCCCGAGGTCATGACTGACTAAAGAAGATTCTGATAATAAACCTGTCTTCCAATGAGGAACACTGACACTTGGAGCCTGCACTGAAAGGCTACATATAAAGGCTAAAATTGACTTCTCTAGCCTTGTGAAATATGGCTTGGATGTTCAGATTACAGCAGCAAGGTTTACTGATCCAGTTTTATGAATTTGCCTGGACTTTTAAACATGAATGCCTTAATTTTCTTGATCAGTTATTTTATTTTATCCACACCATGATTTGGTATCCAGGAGGTACAGTGTAAATTTTAGACCTATCTAAAAAGGCACAGTTAAAGTTCCATCACTTAGAAGACAAAATAGGAGGTGGAAACAGTTTCCATCAAAGTGGAATGGTTAAAGCCCAGCACCACTTGAACTTACCCTAAAGCACAGATCCTAAGCCTGGTTGTAGTTTCTAATGCCAAAGCACATTGCTGACATACCTGTAGAAAGGAACTCACCCTTCTACTGACTTGTGGCCCTTGCACAAGTAGTTGTGGCCACCTGTACAGAGATGGTAATACAAAACCTGGGAAAAAAACCCAAAACTGTAAAATTAAAGTAAGGCAGGCAAGGAAGCAGAATGAATGCAGTCCATCAATGCTTTCCCCAGCAGCAGTGTTTCAGATTTAGAAGCTCAAAGTTTGCTCTGTTCATTTGTGTCAAATGACAAATCAGGTTGGGTTAACATCAAAATAAATCCCCTGGTGTAATTTCAACAACTGCTTGCATTTGTTTTATCCCCAGGTACCGTTTCTGTGGTTCTGGCACCGTGAGGGAGGATGTTCTGCAGACCCTGACTGCTTGCTAACAGCAGATTGGGATGCCCAAATCCTTGCTGCCAATAAAAGCTACTCATACCTAAAACACTGGAGTCTGCAGCTGTGATACTGCTGGTGTTGTGTTGTTTTGGGTGGGTTTTTGCTGGTTTGGGAGGCAGAGGTTAAGTCTGTGGGTACCTCTCTACAGACAGAACTTTTAGAGTGGCTTGAGGAGTGAATGTGCCAAAACCTGTTGAAGAATTCCCTCGCTTTCAGCCTGTTTCAAAATAATTTCAAGCAAGAGGAAAGGGGGCAGGTAACAAACTCTTTTCTGTCCCCATGTAATCCTGCCTCATCTCCCTCAGCATTCTGCTGGACAAGGGGGCTGTGTCTCCTCTGCTGCCAGAGGGAGCTCATCCTCACTGATGAAGCCTCGCAGAAGTGCTGGGGCTCCACTGCTGCCCAGACCTACTGCTCCTGGGCACCTTTTCTCAGCTTCTCCTGAGGTTCCCCAGACTGGGGCACTCTGCTCTTTATGTCTCTCTGGGTGACCTTTCCTCTCTCAGAACACCCTGTCCTGAAGGACATCAACCCCTCAGCAAGGCTTTAGGTTCTCCATGCAGTAGTGGAGGTGGAAGGCAATTTATTTTGTGCTGGAGCACTACTTTTCTAGCATAGAAAAAAAAAGCAGCAGTGTTTTTTTCTTCTTTTTTTTTAATTGAGTGCATTCTGCCAGCTCTTGCAGGGTGATGGGAGGGAGATGGGGGATGTAAATAATAGAAAAAGAACCATCAGCACTGAAGATTAGCAACCTGTGGGCATGCTCTGGGCTGAAATAAGTTCTTATACAAAAGCCAAATTGTTCCTTGCTTTAATACAGCTGAAGAGAATATCCTCCAGCAATTTCAGTTTTAGTCAGAGACATGCAGGCTTGCTTTTATATTTAAAACCCTTCTAAACTGCACTTGTGCTTCTTGCCCAGATTAAAAGGCACTATTTGATTTAGATTAGATGTATGGAAGTTTTTTTATTATAGGAGAGGTAAAACTGGCACAGGTTGCCCTGAGAGGTGGTAGGTGCCCCATCTCTGGAAAGAGTGGGCACCAAGCTGGCTGAATTTGCTGAATTTCTCGAGCATTCCCCTTGTTACATTCTCTCTCTCCCTGTGCAGCTCCTCAGGCAGCAGCAAGTGCAGCAAGCTCACAGCAGAGTTCTCTTTGTGTGTTTTCTTCCCAGCCTATGCTGTCCAGATGGACACTTACAAACTCACACCTATATTGTCTCCAGTTTTTCCCAAATGTGGTCAGTCTTAACAGTGATAGAATAAGACAGACCTAATAAATTCAAGGACTGGAGTTCTTTGTCCTGCACCAGGCTGTGGTAAGTCCAGCTCTGGGTTGCTCCTGCTCAGTCTTCCTTGGCTTTCCAGGGCTGCATGGCCTCAGCTGGGCAGGAGGAAGAGGATCCAGCCACAGGAACAGAGGCTTCCATACTTCATCCAGTCCTTGGAGGAACACGCAAACCCTCTCCAGGGAGATAAATAGTTGTGGGTTTATGCATAGCCATGGACATGGAGCTGGCATTTGATGCTGGGTTTTCATGCACCCCACATCCCTTTGGCATCCCCTGCTTCCTTCTGCCTTCCCTGTTTGTCTCTCCTAGGATTTGGTGTCCTGATCTCGGTGCCTCCTGCTGAGGAAACCTCAACAGGGTTATTAACTTCCTAACACTGCAGAAGAGTTTCTCCTTTGTCTTTTGTTCCATTGCCTTGGAATAAGCAGATTCTTGCCTACACAGTTGTTTTGACAGTTATGATATTCTCAGCATTATCCTTTGCCATAGCCACTTCAGCAGCCCATGTAATTTTAACAAACACCTAACAGAATCAAGACGTTAAAGTTGACAATAGCATAATAAAAAATCTCCTTTTAATAATGAACTGGAGCTTCCTTCATCTTGTTTTAGCAGAGTAAAATCTCTCCCCCCCACCCCGAACACTTTACAAAGCTATTACATAAAGTGCAACGTTAAATGAACAACAAATTACTTTCCCTTTAGCTAGCTCTTAATGCTAATGGTGCTATTTATTCCTGACCTTTTGAAATATTAGATTTTTTAAATGACAGCATAAAAAGATTTCTTGTTTGAAAACGCGAGCGACTTTAAACCACATGTTATTACTTGTAAGTATAGCATGCACATGCATCATTCATTTCAGTGTCCCATTTAGGGCTAATTGGTATATATTTCAGTTGACATATATTGTTCTCCTGCAAACGTGTCAAATTCCTTAACGATGGCGGTGACAAAAGCAGAACGCTTGAGATATATAAATTACGCTCTTTACCATATAATCATTCTTATCTATTGGGAATGCTATTTGTGACAAACCACGTTCAAAAATACACAGCAAATTGATTATTTTTTTTTTTAACTTTAATATCACAGCATTCATGGCAAGTCTTTGATTGCATCCTTAAATGCAGAAATGTTTTGATTTTTATCTGCGTCATTTTGCGGCTCTTGAAAAGCTCACTTTATTTATTAAAGGAAGAGTAGCACAGCGAGGATCTTAAAATGTATCTTTTGTTATCAGCATAAGAAAAAAAAATGGGCTGTAATTGGGGATATAGAGTGAGTAATTTGGTGAAAAACGCTTTGTGCTGTAGTTTAGGTTTTATAATTCCTGCCAGAAATTACTATTATTTTGTTGGTGGGCAGCATTGCAAGAAGAATTTTAAATATTTTAAACATGGGAACAACTTGGGCCACGTATTTCCATTACATTTTAGATTACTGTGTGCGATGCACTTTTCCCCTGTGTTACAAATCAACTTAGAATTAGAAAAAAACCCCATAAAACCTGAAGATTTCATGTGACTCTAATTATTACTGCAATATAGCAGCACTCATTGTTGTATTTAGACAATGCTGTCCACAGTCATTACTTTGCTCCATAAATCAGTAGCATAATGAGGTTCTATCTTTCAAGAAATATTTCAGTGTATCTTAATTTGGCATTGATGAATTCTCCTTCCCAAATCTCTCGAGGGTTTTTTTTTTTAATCTAGTTTGTCACATCAGAGCTTTCACCACCTAGCCCCAGCTGACACTGTTATGGCTACATATTCATTTCCTTACCTTCCTGGGATGTGTCCTCAGAGGTTGCAAATAGGAATTTTATGCTGTTATGCCTTGAAGGCTGGTTTTTCTTGATTGGAGTGTAAATCCCAAACTGTTTTGCCCCACCCTCATCCTTCAGAAATACATACTGTGTGCGGCTGTACTAAAGTGTGGAAAAACAAGGTTAAATTTGTTAACATGTTTTTGCTGATACCGGGAGCAGCTTCTTTGACAAAAGAGATATTCACTTGAAGAAAAGACCATCTTTTTCCAAAGGAATCACATAGTAAGTTCAGACAGCCATTTTTTCCTAAAATTTGAAGACAAGAAGAAGGTAAAATATATCCCCATTTTTAATTGGTCTAAACAGTTCAGCAGAGGGCAGAGGAAGAAAGGAGAGGTTTGATGTGATGCTCCACAGCTCTTAATGAAAAAAATACTAATAGTGCCCTGTGTGACACTCACTTCTAAACTGTGCAGGCAGACAAACAGAAACAAGAAGCAAAGTACTCTTTAAACCAGTCTAAATTTTGTGTTCAATTTCCCACTAACAATTGGGTGGTCACTGCACTTGCTATCACTTTGGTGACCTATATTTTGTGAGACCCAAAGACAAAAGTTGCATTCAAGTCCCTCTTTGTGCTCTGACACATGGAATTATTGTTGTGTGTTTATCCTATGGAAAATATTACCTTTAATTGCATTAAGTAGATAATGGCTTCACATCTAACCAATTGGGGAAGTGAAAGGGGGAAAAAACTTCCACAGTAATGCATTTATTCAGATAATAATTCACATTATTGTAATTTAGCATGTAATTTGTATAACCTAAGTCTCGCTTCCTTGTGAAAAATAACAGCAGTGAACTTTACTGTGGTATGGGTGCCTCAGCTCTGGGTGTGCAGTTTCAGAGGATGGATTCCCTGGCATTCCTGATTATCCTCTTTGGAAAGTGAGGTCTCTCCTGAATGTGGTCCCATTTCTCACTCAGAAGAGGTTCTTCATGGAGGAGGAGTAGATACAGTCATCACCTTAATTATATGGGATGCAAAACACGGGATGAGCTTGTGCATGTCCTGCCTGAGGTGATGGAGGAGCAGTAGTCACCCCTTCCTTCTTCCAAACAGACTTCTGTGTTTGGCTACAGCCTGGGTCAGGCCACAGAAACTACCACAGGAGCTGCTCAAAAATAAGTTGAACAAATTCTTGGTTTAGACTGGCAACGTTTTCTGCATTGTCTTTAATTCTTTACCCAAACACCAGCCATGTCTCATTTGATGGGGGGAAAAATTCATCAGGAGGGAAGTGTGCAAGAGTCCTCCACCACCCTCATCTCTCACCAAGGTGCTCTCAGTCCCTCAGGGGATTCTATGATTTGACCTCACGTCTCTTTCCAACCTTTCTCACTTCCCCCTTGCTTGCAGTTTGGAAATCAGAGTTTTCCAACCCAGCAGAGGCACAGCAAATTCAGTGGGGAGTCACAGATGATGTGTTTGCCCCTCTGCACCCTCCCTCTGCCATCACCCACCTCCCACAGAACACGGGGAGGGCTTGGCAAAGGAGGCGTCTTCCCTTCCTTAAGGACAGACTGTACATCCACAAGCCTTTGCTTTAACTCCAAAAGGAGCCAAAATATCTTTGCTGGGTCATGAAAATCAGCCTCTCATTCCCTCCCACAGAACCTGAATTAGGAACTCTCTGCCGGTGGCTGTGACAGAGGGGACATTGCTCATGTGCCTTCCCTTGCTGGCTCTGAAGGGATGGCAGGCAGCAGCAGAAAGAAGCATATTTTTATTGCATAGGACCCTTGTAAGGTAATAAAAACTTCTTTTTAACCAGGGGAAAATGTTCAAAGTGGAGAGCAGAGTGACTGCACCAAAGAATAATTCTCCTTATGACCCACAGAGAAAGAGGTGCCTGATGAAAGTATATGATCACGGACAGTGTGAAGATAACTGTCTGATCAGATAATGGAATTGTTTTCAGTGATAAGAATGAATCCATTACTAATGCAAATAACTATAATAATTATAATTTGCAATACAGTAAAAATCACCTAGTCTACCTCCTCCTCTGACAGGAGACTGTATAATAAATTATAGGCTGAGAAAAAAAAATCAAAGGGATAAAGGTTAAAAGATTAAAAAAAATTCTGAAACTTAAAAGCTTAACAGGGAAGTCAAGGCCTGAAAGCAGAAATTGGTGCTATTAAATAAAGCAATTGTGAAGAAGGAGATATTATGGAATTGATTAACAAACCAGAAACCAAGCATTTCCTCGTATCACTACCTCTTGTCACAGATTTCAATAACTCTGAGAGAACAAAAAATTAAGAGTTGGCGTTTAACAAGGAAATTAATTATTTAAATGTAGGTGAATATGCTAATAGTACTCTGGGAAGATGAATATAACTTCACACACAAAAAGCCCCCAGAAGGTTCAATAAATTTGAGGAGTATCTCCAGTTGCTGCTGCTTTGCTTTAGTATCCAAAACTGGTTCAGCTGTTCTGGTGCTCCCAACCAGGAGTGCTCATTTTCAGGGCAGATCTTTCAGGGTTTTCCGGGTACACTGAGATGCTTGTACCAGTCCCATAATCTTCTTTGTTCATGTGAGGTATTTTGGGCATAAAGGCTGTAAAAAATGCTGAATTTCAGCTTTGGAGGAATAGAATAGAGCAGATAAAACAAATCCTGCATGCAGAGTTCGCCCTACTGTGAGCTGTTTTCTTGTTTATGGCAGCTCTGCTTTCTCCACTGCTTAAGCAGACAGGAAATAGAGATGCACAAGGTTTGTCACTCACTGTTGGCATCACACCAGTCATAGTTTTAGGTGATAGAGCATTGGGAATCTCCCAAGGGATCACATGGCTCTTCCACAGCCATCAATTTGAGTAAAATGGCTATTAAATAACTGAGTCTAAAGCACAGTCTTCCAACACTCTTTGTTTCGATCTTCATTTTCCAAAGGTCAGGATGTCCCATGGCAGCCACAGAGAAAAGCCAGAGATTTTAATGACAGGGGTGTGTAAGGGACACGTAGACACCCAGAGGTGCTGACACTTAGTCCAAAGTAGGGGTGACTACCAGATTATTCCAATCTTTAACTCAGAGTGGCACCTGATTTTCTGTGGTTGGAGTATTTTCCTGCATTTTAAATTCAGACTAAAAAGCTCAATGTACCCTGGCAAAACCTCCCCCCCTCAAGTCATTCACGAAGTCAGAGATTTCTCACCCTCTTTGAAGTTTTTCATAGCAGCACTTTTCATGCAGCCTAAAAGCTCAATGCACTTCAGGCCTGCAGAGTACAAGTAATTTATCAGAACCTCCACATTACAGGAGTTCGAGGAAAATGTTTTAATGGTGCAAATTCCAAAGGCAAAGTGAGTGGAAAACTCATAGTCTGCTTCATAACCATGACTTGTGGTTACCTCCTAAGTGCCATTTATCCAAAACACGCCCAGCCAATACACCATTAACTACTGTCACAGGCTCCTGAGGTTTAAACACATACCTTTCGGCTTAAACACAAGAAGGAAGGCCTTTAATCAGTGTTTGCAAGAGGCAAAACCACAATGTGCCTCAAATACCCACATCCCATTTAATTGTTTGCTGGTGCTTCACCAGGGCTACTCTGGAGAGGGATCCTCCCAACACGAGTCTTCCACGTGTGTTCACACAGAACAACTCCAGCAGCAGTTTCCAAATCTCCTCCCAGCAGTAAGATGCTTATCTGCCAAAAACCAGAATCCACTGCCTTATCCTCAAAGCTCCCAACAGAGCCACAGAAAACATCACAGGTCTATAAAACATGATTGAAGGAGCTGGGATTTAATTAAATAATCAGATTCAGGGCATGCATGAAACTGGTCCTCAGATATGTCAGAAGCTGTCAGGTCAGGAATGAGTTGTTCCCATGTTCTCTAGGGGTAGGACAACTACAGAGAGTCAAAGCTGATGTTATGTAAGACTTCAGACAGATGAGGACAATGAAACAAACAAACTGCCCAAGCAGGTGACACCATTTCAGCATCAGAAGTTTTAAAACAAGATTAAACAGAAGTTGAGAGTAGTTTAGGCAGAACTAATACTGTTTTGCAGCAGAAGGTGATATATGATTGATGCCAGAGGCCCTTCCCAGCTATATGAATCTCCTGTGAGGCTCTGACAGAGCTGCAGTTGAAGTCAGCAAAAGCACTGGATGGATCTGAACAGAGAAAGAAAAAACTTGAATTATTATATGCTACTTGAGTTTGAAGGAGAGAAATTAAAACTGCTTTGGTTGGATGTGATTAGTGCAGTTTGTCAACATCCCCTCAGTCCTATAACATCCTTGATAAATGTGTGGCACTTTCTGATCTTCAATCTCATGTGTTTCACCCGTAAGACAAAACAAAAGAACTACATCAATTTAAATGTGTTTTGGAACATCCTCAGTGATGTTACCTGATTCTTCAGCTGCCTCACACAATTAACAGACTGAAATGTTGACTTTGTTTCCTGAGTAGACAAATCTATTCCCCTGCCCACTGTGCAAGGAAATTTTCATGGGCAAGGCTGTGTGCTCTCAACATCCTGCAGATAGTACTGCTACCCAGACCTCTGCCAACACAAAGAACACAGGGAGAAAGTTATCTGAAGAAGGATGCTGGAATGTTTTTTGTGGAAAAAGCCCCCACATTTAGATACAACTCCTGCATACCTCATGCAGAACCAGCACCTTCTCTGCTGGATTCTGCTCTGCTCACAGTGAACTTCCTTCAACTCCACTCATTTTGAGGAGTCATTTGGGCAAAGTGTTGGTGGGGGAGCACAGGCTGAGAAAACAGATCCATTATGACAGTCACTAGATGGAAAATAAACCTTCTGAGCAATCCATTACCTGCAGCCTTGTGTGTGTTACCAAGTGCACAGCCTGTGTGTATGAGAAGCACCAGGGCAGCTCCGAGGCTGCTCCTTGGACTACAAAGGGAAAGGATGTGTTCAGACTGGTGTCTGCTCTTATCAGCTGATGGCAGACGGAAGTTCCTACCAGAGGTGCAGAGATTACTCCTCAAAGGGAAGGAAATACTCCTTGTTGCCCTTAGGAAAGGAATAGTCACCTTTCTATCTCCTTATTAATCTGTGGTTTAACAAACTCTGGCAGTCACAGCTCTATCTCACCACTCTCTGCTTTGAAACCATCCCTGATCTTGTAACTGCTGGAGCAGCACTCCCGTGCCTCTGCTCGAGCACATCAGGTCCTGGTTACACACCTCTCCAGCCAATTCCTTTGTTTCCTTACACTCAGTCTGGCATCGTCCTCCTTTGATGTCTTGGCTCTGCTGCAGCACACAGTATTCCCAGAGTAAGCTTAGATTTATTTTTCATTTCTCCATATCTGTGTCAGCTCACTTGTGGACACTGACAGAAAGATCACAGTGGCTGCAATCTACCAAGTTGTTCTTTTTTTTTTTTTTGCCGTCACATGGTAATGAACACCATGTCCTCATTCAGTAACTTCTGGGCTCCTGGGATATGGCATCTAGCAAACTTTTCCCTATTACTATAGTCCCTGAAAAATGAGAAAATATGTACTACTTTAAAATCACAGCCAGCACCTAATAACTATATGTTAACTAAAGAGAGTACAGAATATCTTGGTTTGCAGGAAAAGGTTTGCAGAGATCAATTTTCTTTGCATTTCTGGAACTGCACTGGCTGTGGTGGAAACCTTCCATTTTTTGAATACCCACATTCAAGGTGATTTCCTTCTTAACTTGAAGGAAAAAAGCACAATACCTTATTGTGACTTTGCATTGGTTGCACCACAAAAATGTTTTGTATTAAAACATTTCAAGGCATGAATGAGAACTAATAAAACAGAATTTATTCCTTAAAAAAACCTAAGTACAAGACTGGCAAATAACAGGCCTGAATCTCAGTCACACAAAGCATCTGCACTTCTCACCAATTTATCCAGGCTGAACCTCTTGAAAATCAAGCAGTTCTTGCACTGAGTAAAGGATCTGAATCCATTGTCCCTAAGACAGAGAGGTGGACACTGCAGTCAGGGAGGCTCTTTTACAAGTTGTTTTATTCCATAGTTATTCACATGAATACAAAATCTGCAAACTTCAGAAGGGACTTAACATGATTTGTAGAACCAACAACTTATAAAAAATCCCTCCTTTCGAGTTGGGGCTGTAACTTTAAATTAAAACACACTCCCATGAGAAATCCTTAAGATTTAGAGAAGTCCAGTGTGAGGACCAAATTCTGAATGCACACACATGAAACTCCACTGGAATTTCAGCACTGTGGTAGAATACTGAAAGCAAAATTTGGTTCTTAATGTGTCTCTGAAGACTGTAATTATATTTCCCATTGTACTAGTAACATTAATTGAATGTTTAGGTGAAATCAAGTTCATTACAAGTTAAATACAGTACCTAGCCTATTAGGATGGTGTTTATAATTATAGTCATGAAGCACTTGTAAAACACCTTCATTGCAGCAAATAGGTGGAAGTTGGCTGCAGTGGCTGCTAAAGCATCTCAGGTCACTCTGCATCTTTGCAGCACCATGGACCAAGGTCACCTGTGCCACTGAATCACCTCCAGAGCTTGTGCCAACACTGCTGAATTTCAGAGGGATGTGGCCTACAACTGTTAGCAGAATGTAATGCTGTACAAACTGTTATGCAAAGGTTCTTTCAGTGCAGCTGGAGCTTGCTAAACATCCCTAGATTTATAAAGAGGCACATTCTTATGCTAACATACCTGCTTATTGGCCAGCTTATTGGCCTGATAATGCATTTTTAACAATAAAACAGCTTTTAATAATACAAGACCTAGGAGACTGCAGTTCTCTTTGATTTACCAAAATTTGTATTTGATTTCCTGGCTTTTTGAGAGTATCATTACAGAAGATACCTGATCTGCTTTGGGTATCGCCCAAAGTCTTTCTGCCTGAACTCCAACAAAACCTTACTCAGACAGCTGCACCAATTTTGCTGGATGTTAAGTCATGAGCAGCAGTGAAGTTCCACCTTGGGCACACTCGTAGGATACAAGTGAACCACAGCAGTACAGATGGTTGGTGTCTGCTCAGTTACACACATGAAGGAGAGCACCCAAATTCAAGCATAACCACTTGGCCTGTCTCACTTTTATAATAAACCAAGGTTTTTTTAATAGCCATTTTCATAAGAATAGTAGCACCAAAAAAAGGGAAATTAGTTTTAAGGTATTTTATTTGACATGATTGAAGACACAAGAACACTCAAGATACAATCCAGACAAGTTGTGAACAGCTCCAAGTATCAGTGAAATCTGAATTTATCTTGCACAGAGGTGAACAAGACCACAATGGTTGGTTTTATAATATATTTTAAGACTATTTCAAGCAGGTGAGTACTGTGACATTATGCCCAACAACTTTTATACTATTCATCCGCTTAAGCCACTTCATATCATAAATATGCAGCTTATCTTGGCTATTAAATCTCTGCAATATATAATTAGCCTTCTCATAATAATGCATTAAAACTCCTGTATATAAATATTGGTATACTCATACCAATGCAAACTGTCCTAACCACCACTGCACATTTATCATATTCTAGCACAATTAATAATTCCATCACAATTAGCTGCTAAACTTCAGCCTAGAGTTCAGTAACTTGGACCCAAACTTGCAAGTTGCTGCTCAGAGCAAAACTCCTGCCAAGACCTTCTGCTTTCCCTATGGATAGCAGGCCTTGTTGTCTTTTCAACATTAAGTTGCACAATGTCATCTGAAACCCCTACCAAAACAATGCTCTGCAGGGAATGTCCTGCAAAAGTATCTCAACTACAATTCTAATTCAATGCCTCATTTCCTAGTAAATTTCATATTAATTTTACAGCCTAACATCCTTTATCAAAATGGGCATCCACATGCCTCTTTAAAATATAAAGTTATTTAACTGGGTTATAGTCTACAGACCACAGCAGAATATTCTACTTAAAAATTCTAATTCCTTAGAGAGACAAGCTAATTTCCATTCTGAAAGAGGGCAACAAGGACAGCTGGGAGTTTCTTCAGTAGTTCAGTGCTCTGCAAATATAAGCTTGATAGTGTTCTCATCAGACTGAAGGAGGAAGTGCAAAAATATGTAAACCGTATTTTACAGTTACAGGGATTTCAGCAACAAGGCCCTGCCTGGATTCAGGTGGGATCTTACAAAAGGTAATCAGAGAGGGCAGAGAATCGCTGCTGTGCAGGGAACTGTGCTTCAGAAGAGCTGCAGAAACCACCTGTAGCTTTCCCTGCAGACAGGCTGGAAACAGCACAAAAATCATGGGCCACCTGACCTTGCAGGTCACCTCCTCTTCACAGGGGAGACAGGGGGTGGCAGCCATTTATTAGATCAAATCCTGTGTTAAGGCCACTGAAAACAAATCTGTGCAGAACTGGACAGATTCAGCTTAACATAGCATGCAAAGACAGCAAAGCTTAATTTTCTGCAAGAACTTTGTTTTTTTCATTGGTGGATGCGGTAGACAGAGACTGGATCTTACCTGCAGCTACAATACAAGAGTGTTGCCTGGCTTTGGAAGGTAGTTTTTCATTTGTTGTTGTTGTTTTTTAAACTAAAGAAGATCCTTTTTAAAAACCCAAAACCTAGTGAAGAAGCTGTATACCCAGATTGTACAATCTGATTTTTGGTTTTACAGGAGGATTCATCCATTATTATGAAGAACTGCTGGAGATGGAATGGTCACCATCTGAAACAAAGAAATGAAAACCCCAGCAACAGCCTACTGCATTTGTGTGATGTGCTTAGCTGGTATGACTTGCATTGCAGGAAGAATGTTGTATTCTCTGACACACCAACATTTCTTTCCTATTATTATAAGATCGGCCTTTCACATTTCATATCTTACCATCTTTAAAAGCCTGTAATTACAGAAGCTGATTGAGAAACTATGTTATTTAAAATTAACAGCTGAATGAAATCAACAGAGGCAAAGTGCATTTTTATACAAGAAAATAGAACTGTAGAAAGAAAGAGTCTGTACAATATTTAAATATTGTATATACATAAAATTATATTGTTCATAACTCATCTTAAAGTTTCTCTTGTTTGTAAACCATGGAAAGCAACACACACAAAAAAATCCCAGTATTTAGCTTTTAAAGCATTTAGCCGGCAGCAGGAAATTGACTGCTAGCAAGCACACTTTGTAATTAGAGAAAGTATCCAGCAGGATACTGTGACTAGCATTCTCCATAGTCCTTTATTTACTTATTTATTTTAAAGCTGAATGCAGAACACATTTCCCATTCAACCAGGGAATTCTGCAGGAGACACAGAAAAATCAATGACAAAATGCAGTGGAGCAGTTCTGCAACTCTCTGCTGTGAAAAAACTCCAGGATAAACACTGAAAGTTTAAGTGCAGGATTGAAACATAAATTAATGAAATAACTGATAAAGCTTTAATTTCCCAAAAGTGTCAGTAATGGATTTAACTCATTCTCAACTTTTTTTAAAAAAAGGTTTAGATTAATAATTAACGTTGCAAAGTTTTAAAAACATAATGAATTCCAGCAGGTAATCAGGAAGCTCTATATGAATGCTCTGCAAAGTGTCAGCATTTTAGGGTGATTCTACAGCTTGGTACCAGTCTGCTAATTTGGAGTGGGATTAGGATTTGAATCTGAAGTTGTCAGTTCATGGGAGATACAGAATATAGGTTTCAGAATTTTTCCTCCTGTAGCATTTTGCAAGATAAAAACTATTCTAGTTGCAGAAGAAATTTTCCAGATGAGCATGCTCAAGGAAACATTTCCAGAAAGTTATTATTTGGAAAACAAGATGCTACCATGGCCATCAGTGCACCTCCCTCGTGTCAAGAGCTCTGTGCTCACTGCCAGGCAAGGAATGCTTTATTTAATGCTATTTGTAGCTTCATTCTATTGGCTTCTACCTTCCACTTCATAGGCCATTCAACTCAACCCAGAAATACATTTTACTCAATTAAAATGCTTGCTACAAAAAATATATTATGGTACCTTTGATCTGAATGTTTTGTCTCTTCTGAACTGTTTAAATATTTCTGGACAGCCATCATCAAGCTGTGCTTCCAAATCTTAACATGGGAATGAACAAGAAAAAAAATATCATCACCTGGGGAAGTGCTTGATAAAGCAGATGGGTCAGAGGGATGTTGACAGGCTGGAGAAATGTGCGGACAGGAACCTCATAAAGTTGAGCAAAGGCAAGTACAAAGTCCTGAACCTGGGCAGGAATAACCCCACACACCAGGAGAAGCTGTGGACCATCAGTCTGGGAAGCAGCTTGGCAGCAGAACAGCACCTTGGCATGGTGGCAGACACAAGGCTGAAGAGTGAGCCAGCTATGTGCCCTTGCAGCAAGGAATGCCAGCAGCCTCCTGGGCTGCTCTGGGAACAGCACTGTCAGCAGGTCTAGGAAAGTGATTATTCCCCTGATTCAGCCCTGGTGAGACCATGTCTGAAGTGCCAGGTCCAGTTCTGTGCTTCCCAGGACAAGAGAGACACGGACACATGGCACTGAGACCAACAAAGGGTCATGAAGGCGATGAAGGGATTGGGGGATCTTTCATGTGGGTAAAGGTTGAGAGAGCTGTGGCTGTTGGACCCAAGGAAGCTCAGGGGACGCTAGGAATGTGTACAAGTGCCTGAGAGCAGACAGGAAACAGGATGCAGCCAGACTTCTCAGAGGTATCTAGTGAAGGAGCAAGACAGAAGCAATGTGCGCGAATTTAAACTCAAGAAATTTCTTTTAAAGGCAAGAAAAAAACTTTTGCAGTGAGGGCTGTCAAATAAGTTGCCTGGGGTTTAAGAATCTTCATTTTGGAGATAACAAAAATTAGAAAAAGCAACTTGTTCTGATTGATACTACTTAGAACTGAGAGCTTTTATCAGATCGTCAGTGGATGTCCCTTCAAGCTCAACTACTCTCTGATTCTATGGTTTCAGATGGAGACTAATAAAAATAAGTTTAGAAGACCCAAAAGAGAAATAGGTTTGTTAATATTATTTTCCGAAGTATAATGAAGGTAATGCTAAGTAATTCATCTGACAGCTTGTTCTGAGGGCTTTGACAACCAAGGCCCTGTTTCCAAACTGGAGCAATCAATATTAGGCTGCCAAACACATCTCTATTTCCTAAATATAAGTTCAAGGATTTCTGGGGATTTTCTTTACTCAGAATTTTAAGTAATTTAGTTACTATTTCTTGGAGTCATTGATTTTCAGCACTTTAAATTCTGAAAGCACTGGGCAAAATCAAAAGAATACTATGAACTACTAATTTGTTCCCATTGCCAGAGGATGGTGCTGTTTAAACGGATATCCCACACAGATACAGCCCCTACAACAGCCACGTGGGTTACTGAGGTTTTCTCAGGAGGAGGAAGAAAAAAAAGAAGGCAAAGCGATTACAATGTGGTGTATTTTTAACTAACCTTCAGGACCCAACAATAATCAGTGTTTACTTAATAAAGGTAGATCTTTAAGCATGCTTGAGTAAACTTGGTAACTTTTACTACCTCTGGAACTTTTGCTCCCAAAACTTTTTAAGGGAGCAAAACTTAACTTTTTAAGGGAGCAGAACTTTAACTTTTTAACTTTCAAAATCCAGCCTTTGGTCACCAAAGGGCACAAACACGACATACCCCACACCTCAGTAGCTGTTCTCATATAGCCTGCTGAAATTCAAGGTGATGACATGACAGACAGAAGTCAAAAAATGCAAGAGTGGAAGATCAGTCTCACAAACAGGCTGTGGTGGGGGAAAGGGGCTGTTAGTAATTTAGGAAATCAATACCAACTTTGACACTTTTAGAGGTCGCAACATCAACAGCCATGGCTTTGATTTCAGTGTCCCCAAACTGCATCAGTGTTTTGATCTCGCGCCGGCTGGGCACGGAAGCGTCAGTTCCCGTGAGATCCAAGCGCAGGGTGCCGCACTTCTTCACGCCGGGCTCGGTGATGAAGCTGACGTTGTCTTGCTCTGAGCTGTAGATATTGATCACTATTACTAACTGAGAAGGCTTGGCGGGTGTGTAACTGCGGGTCACAGTCTCTCCCAGGGCTACAGACTGGTCGGCTGAGATAAATTTGTCAAAGACATCCGTGCACCAGCGCGTGCCATCTTTGACGAGGAGCTTCTCGGGGGGATGCTTCCCCTCCACAAAGCGGTTGAGCACCCCGACACCGTAGGTGAGAGGGGAACGCCGCACCTTGATGACAGCAGGGTCGAGGCCAAAGAGAACAGCTCCTTTGAGGATGGTCAGACCCACATCCTGGGGAATGATGACCCGGCACCTCGAGCCAAAAGCGCTCTGGACGGCTTGCTGGAGCAAGGGGGATTCAGCGAAGCCACCCACCAGGAACAGAAACTTCACATTGGTCACCTCCGGCTTATCGAACACTTCACCTGAACAGAAACAGAGACCATTCAGTAAGGAAAAACCCACTGTGGTGAGGCAGAGTAAGTGAGAATCCCAGTGTCTGAGTGCACTGAGTGTTCCATGCACATGATCTGAAACTGCTACATCTGTGCCCACATTGCCACCCTGAGCATGCGCCAGTCCCACATCTGTGGTCTCCACTACATTTCACTAAGAATTCACTTACTTCAAAGCATACATTTCAGAAATGGCATTTAAAACAGACCCTTTATCACATTCCAGTAAAATCACCCCACTTCATATTCACTTATTATTTCTGATCCCAGCATATTAACCACAACAAATACCATCTGCAAAATCAGGCCTCTTTACATTTTTACACATGTTCCTTCTTAGCTTAAGCCCACATCTCCCACTTTCCAGAAAATCATGCAGTTCAGCTGTAGGCTCACTTGTAGTTCAAACAACTGAGTTACTTGTCTCAACTGTTGCAGTCCTAGGTGTCTCTCTCCCTGCTCACATATAAGCTGCTCTGTAATTGTTGTCTTACCAAGTTCTGAAATTTAGCTAATAATTCTTCACATGTGATGAGCAAAGCTGGATATTCCATTCCAAATAGTGCTTTGTAATGTGTAGAAAGCAATACTTTCCCCACTACATGCATTATACTCAACTTGATACAAATTTCATCTTCTACCAGAAAAGACCTTAAATAGTAACTTTCCTAATGAGCACATGTCACTTTCCATTACTGGACAAATAAATTCACTGCTGTTGAAGCCATGCCTGGAAGTACTTTTACCATGATGCATCATTTACTATTTGTGTTTTAGAGACATCAGTGATTTGGATGGTCATGAACAAATGTGACCTTCCAGTGGGAAGGAATGAACCAGAGGTCTTAATACCAGGAATAATCAGAAACGAATTACACTTCTGGCATTTTTTAGTTGTTGCATGAAACAGAAAAAAAGAAAGGTAGGATCTGGGTTTCTCAGTGCCCGTCAGTCTTCTGAATGCTTGCAGCCCTGGAAGCACAGAGTAATTGAAGCTTAGGCAGGAACAGGACTGGATGACACTCAGTAACCAGTACTAGAGCTAGGTAGGAGTATGCGCTCAGGACACATCCCTTACTTTTACTATTTTCCTATCTGATTTGTAGAGAGCTGCAAGTTTCAGAACTAAACTCCTTGTCCACAACTGGTGCATAGCAGGAGGGTTGTTACTGGGCTGAACTGGGTGAGCAAAGCTTCAGTATCAGCTCAGCCAGAAGTGGAATCACACACAGATACGTACCCAGGTGCTGAACGATCTGGTCAATCGTAGGTTTGAAAAGAGCGTTCATTGCATCCGGGCTCATCCTCAGCATTCCCTGGGAGGACCACTTCACAAAGTCCACACTGCAAAACAGCAGTGAGAAAGAACATTAAAGCATTGCAGCTGAGCTGCAAAACAACCTCCAGACACATTAAATAAATGAATTAATGAGTTTACAGAATCTGCGTGCTTTTTCCTTGTAAGAAAGTGCCCCAGCTCTCCCTAGTCCCATACCAACTGCAGTTATGTAAAACTTGTAGGGAGAATTATTATTTTTGCTTGTCTAATTGTTGTTTTCTTTGCCTGATTGCCTTCTGCAGCATTAGCAATGCTCAACTGCTCTCTGAAACAGCTGGCAGTCAATGCAGTGCTCGCTCATCTGTAACAGCACTGATTCATCCCCAGAAGGGCAACATTTAGATTACAGCAGTAGCAGGCCAAAGCCACTGGAAACACACAAGGAAAACAAGCAAGTTGGGAAGCCTCAGGAGGCAGAAGAGAGAACAGCATTTTTAATGAGGCATAACATTTATTAAGTGAATACAGGCATAATGCTATACTATCACTGATGCATATCTGTATAGCTCAGTAATCTCCCTTTCATTCATGCACATTATATGTCAACCTTTACACTCTTTCTATCCTGTTAGCCAATTCATTTCATTTCATTTGAAGGGAGAATTTAGCATCCCAAGATCCACCATTAAGGCTATTAATTAAAAGGAGATGACTTTGTGAGGGGGATTATTTCCAGAAATTTTCAATTATTTCAGAACCTCAGTCTCATTTAGAAAGTGACTTTCAGCTGGATTTGAAGTCATTTAACCTTACAGTACATTTACCAATAACTTCTGAAAGAGATGCAGCAGTTCCAGCCTGCACACTACATGCAACACAGGCTAGTTTAAAAAATTAAGGTACAGGTACTAAATATCAAATCTTCCCCTCTCAGGTCCCAGGCCTCCTGCCCCAGATTCACAGGTTCTCTTGTTCATTCTCTTTTACACCACTAAACTCCAGATTTTCTGTAGTATATAACTTCAAAAGATGCAAAATGCCCATTTCTACTTTCTTCTCACTTCCTTTTCTACAGCAGCTCATGATCGTATCATTTAGGGTGACTTCTCAATACTGAAAATCATGAATTAATATCTCTGGAGGGGATTATGTCTCCCTGCCTATCAAGCATATTATCAAACTTGTAAAATACTATAAGAAACAAAAGCCTGCCATCACTTCAAAAGCTGAATGCTTTCCCCTTGCAGAAGGGAAAACAGTATGCAGTAGTGTGTATTTTCTCCAGTGATCTGATACTGTTAATAACTTCCCTCAAACCATGAACATATTTACATATCTCACAATCTTGGATTTTTTCCAGGATCCAGGCCACCAAAAATTAAGTTTCTAGGCAACAAATCCTGTGTTTGATCTGACATTCCTAATTAACATTAGCAAGGGACTCACAATATACAAAAGGAAGTGATGCAGTGGTGGCCTAACAGAAGTCGTAGAAAGCAATACCTGAAAAGTGCAAGTCTTGTATAGAAAAGCTTTTGCAAGACTTTGATCAGAACTTTTCATTCTGGAAACTGCACTAGAGGCAGTCCCATTTTCTCCTCCTTGCATTACCCTTTTACACTATTACCTTTCAGTCCTAATATAAATTAGGACATTTTAATTATTTCTCTTTGCTACCAGTAGTTAATTCTGCATCCATGTGGCTTCAATTGCCTGCTCACTTGCTTTTCCTCAAGGCATGTTCTACGCTGTGCCCTCGGAACTTCTTGTAGTAGTCGATGAAGGAGAAAGGCAGGGTGATGTTCAGGGGGTTGGTCCTGTCAGGAGCTGCCGCCCGCTTGCGGGACTCAAACGCGATCATCAGATCCACCCAGGCTGCGGGACGCTTGATTTTAAACTGCTCTATGAAATCCTCTCCAAAAATTTTACACAGGAGCTTTTCAAACTCGTAGTCCACACCTAGAGAACCGTATGGTCCACCTGTACCATAGACAAAAACACAGCTTTAATATTCTGGATATTCTTTAATATTCTCATGACATTTTGAGCTGACCACGCACACATCAGAACAACGCTCTCAGGGCTGTCCTGGCAGAAGGCCCACAAAAAGAGGTTCTTTCCTAAAGGTAACAGCTTTAGGTAAGTGCTGTAAAAATGTAAATGCTCTCACCTTTGCCTCACTGTTACTCCTGCATCAGCATAGCCATTGTAACACTACCACTAAAAATGAGTGACTCAGCCAACCAGCAGCTGGGGTTGTACTAATTTTGAGTGCTGTTTTCATTTCAGGAAGAACTGTCAGCAAAATGCAGTAAAAGCACACATTTCCTTCCCTGACAAGCCAAAACATTACACAAATATATAACACACAATCTAATTATATACAGCAAGCCATGGAAGTTACCTGTTGCTTTGTAGAGTTCCTTCAGATGCCCTTCAGGGAGTCTGATCTGATGGACAGTCATATCCACTGTGCCCCCTCCGCTGTCGACCACGATGTACCGATCACCTGCAGTGCCAAGAAGAGAGGCCAGGGGTGCTTACACCACTGTGAGCACACCAGCCCACTGCAATGAGAGCTCCTGAGGCACCAGGGGAGGTAATGGCCTACAGACAGCCAGGAATGGCTGTGCTGCACACTTGATCTTTGCTATAACACAGTGGTTGATAGCAAATATCAAAGTCAGATGTCAAAAGCTATTGATGTAACACAGCTGAAAAGTGGGACTGCTCATGCTGCTGGGTGTACATCCTAGTGGGCTACCAAATTAATGCTATGCTTGCTCTGAGCAAAATATTCTGGCTGCATGGCTTTCCACCACCTCTGTAATAAATCATATTTTGCCAGACCATACAGAATTAGAGTTCAGCATTTGAACTTGTGAGTTTTTTCCTTTTCCCCTTTATAAACACTGTGAGAACAATGCAGTGCACAGCACCTTTGTGGGAAACTCAATATTTGCCTGCAATACAAAACCAGTGAGAGCAAAGTTTGATGAGGAAAGGACAGTACCTTCCTCCAGCTCGGACCAGATCTCCCCTATGACATTTTCCACCATGAAGGTCCGGCTCTGCCGGTTCCGGCGCACGTGCTCCTTCCCTAGCGAGTGACAGAAAGAAGTTACTGAGTATAAAAAAGCACAAAGAAATAAAATCATAAACTGCAGGAAGCAAGTGCAAGCAGGCTGACAGAGCTGTATGTGTCCCTTCTTAACAAAACAAATATACAAAAATTATTGTATTGAGACCAGAAATGTTATAATGTCATTCCTAGAAAGAAGGAAAAATGGTTTATAGCCACCCTGATCTTGATATTGTTACATATATTTATATATATTTTGATATATACTAATTACCTAATACAAGTAACACAAATTAATCATATATAGTAATAACCTAATAAGACAGCTATAAACATGTCTGACTTGGGGCTTTTTAATACACTGTGGCTTGCAAAGTGTGTGCTGGCAGCAGGGTGGGGGGCTGGCAGCCAGCTGTGCTCACAGCAGCCTCTATCAGTAGGTGGCAGCCACAGCCTGCTCCCAGACAGCCCCCAATTCCACCACGGATGGGAACATTCCCACTTTTCCAAAAACTGCTGCTCATTTTAGTGCTCAGGCAAATACACCTCCACAACCTCTCAGGATGTCAGTCTACATCAAAACAAGCAGCCAGAAGCACTGCTGCTCAGATTAGTAACTCCAGTGATCACCAGGGCTGACCATCATAGTATTTAAAATGTATACAAATTAAAAACTAAATGTAATCTTGCAAGACTATTACAACAATTAGTTAATTTAGAAGATTTAGCTGCTACTTAGACATTTAAAAGATGCAGAACAGTCTGTCAAGAGAAAGCAGACTAGTGAGAACCTCTGCTATTTGTGCTTCTAAATCAACCTCTACAACTCGATCAAAAAAAACCTACATTGCTTGTGTTATCTTCACTCACCTTCAGAAGTACTTCATAAAACACTACAAGAGAGGCAGCCTGTCATGAGTGAAAATTCTTTGTGAAAATACCAGCACACAAATCACAGAAGGCACTTTGCTTCCTATTTCTATAGTGCCTGCCATCAGAAAACAGAGCATCAGCTCCACTTGCTCCTGCACCCTCCCCAAAAAGACCCCACGATGCAGAGAAGCTGCCCCAACCCCAAACCTGGCAGCACAGGAAGAGCTCAGATGAAGCATTCCATGACAGAACAAGCACTGGGTCCAAGCAAGGGCCTGTCCAGCCCACAGAAATCAATGGCAATCCTTTCATTCCCTCCTGTGGGCTGGCAGTGAACACAAGAGCCAGTCTTCAACTACAACTGAAGCCAGCTTATCCTTGCTACTATGAACACTAAAATTTTTGTTTTGACTTCACAGCAATAATATGGTCCTTGGAGTGCTTCTCTCTGTTTATATTTAAAGGGTTTTTCTCCTTAATCAGTTCTCAGCTTGTCTTGGGTGCCTGCCATGCCTTTATGAAATTTTAATTCCAACCCCAAATTAATTCACTCCAAACTTTGTTTTCATTAATTTTGACATGAAACCTTTCTCATCCCCGATAGCTTTTTACCATACAAAGTCAAGAATGAGAGTGGTACCCCCACCCAAGAAAAAGCCCATTAGCAGAAATCCATGGTCTGCCGGATTCTGCCCAGCTTCAAAACCTTAGCCAGATAAACTCCTTTATTATTTTCCCAGAAGCAAATCCCTGTGTTGTCTGAAAGTGAGTTCATGTAAAATCACAAGGAACTGGAATAGTTCATGGCACGAACAAGGGAGACAGGAGCCAAGGGGCCCTGAAGGGACAGAAACCTGAAAACAGATTGTGTCCTGTACTCTGCGTGGGTTTCCAAACACTGAACACATCTGACAAGCGCTGGCCAGGAGAGCCATGGATTTGGGAGAATGATGTAGTGACTCTGTGTAACTAAAAAAAATTATGCTCTGCTAAGTGCAGGAATAGCTCTGTACTAGCTTAACCTCCCACCTGCCTCTACTGTTTTCACCTAGCAAATGTGGTAACATACAGAGTCTTCTGAAAAATTCCTTCTAGGATAGACTGTCACACTACCATCAGTATCAGGGCAACTGTTACAATTTAGAGATACAGGGAAATATGCACATTATGCAGCAATCAATCTTACTGCTGCAGGCCTCTTTCCTTTTTTTTCCCCCTCCATTTCCCTCCAGTTTCAGTAGGCTACTAGGCTCAAAAAACTGATGATGAAGGATCTTCTGCCAAGTGATTTACAGTGGTCCAGTCTCTGTCCCTCCCCTTCCAACACTGACAGCAGCAACAGATCCCAGGTAAATAAATCAGAAGTGCATTATCCAGTTCCTCTTCAACAAGCAGATAAATTCATTACATTAAATACATTCCAATGCCATGTGTTCCATGGAGTGTTGAAAGTCATTAATGACATTTCATAAAGATGACATGAAAAAGCATCTGCCAATACTTTGGAACACCTCAGACTAATAGTTTCATTGCAGATTGTTATTTAGTACTGCCTCAATAATGCAGCTCATCAAACACATAATTGCTTCCAACAAATTCAATGAAAAAAATGATCCAACATGAAGAACTAACTTAAGGCAGAAAAATACTGTTGTGAAAATACTAAAAGACTCCCACAACATCCAAATAAAGGCAAGACAGGCAAGACTGCATGCTAAAATATTAGGAAGAAATTCTTCCCTGTGAGGGTGCTGAGAGTGAGGGTGCCCAGAGAAGCTGTGGCTGCCCCATCCCTGGAACTGTCCAAGGCCAGGTTGGATGGGGCTTAGAACAACTTGGTCTAGTGGAAGGTGTCCCTGCCCACGGCAGATGGTTGAAACAAGATGATTTTTGAGTTTCTTTCCAATCCAAATCATTCTGTGATGTCTGCTGACTCAACATCTAAGCAAGTCTAACTGTGGTAAGCAGCAAAACAGTTTATTAAAGCAAACTGATGCCAGCCTGAAACATTTCAGGTAAACAAGGAAAACAAGGAACAGTCAGAAACCAGCCCTCAGGGACACAGCAAACTTAGGCATGAGAATCTAAAAAGAGAATGAACACAAGTACCTTGTGTAAATCCAGTTCCAATAGTGTCACTCGGGCTGTAGCCATTGACAGGTGCCCTACTACTCAGGTCTATCATCTGGTGCAGGCGCAGCTTTCGGCAGTAGATGGAGGCAGCCTCGGGTTCCAGGGCAATGATCAGCTGCTCGGGGTTTTCAGGAGATGCCATTCCTGCCTGCGAGAGAGAATGGATCAGACAAGTGGGGTGGGGAATCCTGCAGCCCAGCACACCCTCTCAGCACAAGGCTCTCCCCAGCTCATGGGCTCCAGTGGGGTCACCCCTCAGAGGAGCTGCTGCCAGGGGGTGAAGGTCTGCACCTGGGAATTCTCCTGCCCACACTGCATAGCACAACTCCACAGGCTGCAACGGGGAGGTTTGCATGCACTTACCATGCTAAGTGTCTAACCGAGCACTTGTGTAAATGACAGGTGGAGGAACGAAGAAAATCAGTTTGAAACCTGTAATAAGTGGCCTAAAAGCTGAACTCCTAATTAACCTGTGAATCTGCCAGCTAAGAGGGGCCCCAGCCTCCTTGCAGCCTCCTTTGGCCTCTCTTTGCTACAACTGTATTTTAAGTATGTCTTTCTTTATGTCCCAGATATTCAGAGTCCTTGCCAAAGTGAGGTTCCTGCACTAACTTATAGGAATATACAATACACTTTGCCAGTAATGCATCTTCTGTCTTACAACCAATATCTTCTATTTCAAAATCCATTGCTTTAAAGTACATTAGCTTTTATAACACCTTCAAAATGCTCGGTATATTCAAGGAGACAAAATACAACAGGGAAGGTTCCCTAAAATGTAATGAGAACAAGCCTAAAAATAATACCACATTATAAAATCAGCATTTGCCATTCTTTCCATTTTCTTTCTGGATTTTCAGCCTTCAGACACAGGTATTTTCAAAAAGCCACAAGTTCTTATGTAACTACATCACTCCCACAACTGGCCTTAAAGAAAAATATTCAAAGAACAGTTCACAAAACTGTTTTCTAATTTCTTTTTCCCGGTACTTCTGCCTACTGAATGATACTCTGTTAAAATAAACAACTTCCAGCTCTTTCTACCAACTTTTGCATTACTTGCTATTACTTTTCAGTTAAGTGCCTGAGCACTAAAGCTTGCTAGCCAACAAATAAACCAAAATGAACATTTTTCTGCTCCCACAGTCAGTCTTCCAGCCTTCAACTCATACACATACACTGTGTATGAGCATCTCCAACGAAGGCAGACTCACGTGGAAAGTCTGCAGATCTGAACTGGAATTTGCCTTCTTTCATAAAGCTACACTGTGGGCTGTGGGAATTGCCGGCTAATTGACACCTGCAGCCAGGAACTCGAAGTAAAGTTGGTTTAAAAAGTATTACCAGGCTAAGATTTGGAGACACAAAACTGTCCTTCATATTTACTGATTCATTTTACCCTCTCTGTGCTAATAAGTAAGATAAACAGATTCTTAGAGAAAGCATCTTCCTCACTGTTGGTACCAAAAATAAAAAGGCAAAACAACAACAAGTTCTAAAATAAGAAGGAGTTAAGAGTTAAACTAATCACAGTTGCTCATTATTTTAAAAGTACACCATGACTGGGATTATGGTCACTTTACATCCTTCATTGCTGTTGGGCAAAACTTTCAGCTTCAGTTACATCCAACAGCATGATGTGAAATTAGCAGAACTGTGTGGGAAGGAAAATACTGTGCAAATACTACAGAACATCAAACTGTGCCAGCTGGGTGGCAACACATACAAAAAAAAATATATCGAAAAGAATGTTTGCAACCAAACTTTCAAACTTTGGAAAATACAGATTTACAGCAGCCAGAGTAACCCTAAAATGTATAAGAAGATTATCAGTTAAGCACAGAATCTCCTGCCATCACAGAACTTGTATGTGAGCATGCTGGCAGATACAGGCTTAGATAAAGCCCTGGAGCTGTACTGTGGATGAAGATGTGCCTTAGCACAAACCCAATCCCTCCTGTGACCCATCTGGATGTAGCAGGCACAGGCAGGGCTGGTTTCATGCCAGCTCGCTTCAACATCACTTATCTCCAGCTGAGCTTTTCCACACAGGAAGCTTTGGTTTGCTGCATTGGAAAGAGCAACATCCCAGATATGAATCAATACTCGGGTCCCTGACAGCCATTTGTCTAATCTGCTTAAGAATTCCAAAAATGCATGGTCTCTGCACACAAACTGTCTTTGCCTTTGGAGAGTTTTGCTGAAAGCCTGATCTGGATCTTGCTGCAATTCTAAGGGAAGCATTTCCTGCTCTATCCAGTAAGGGCCTGGAGAACAAATAGCTCCTGACTATGCTGCTGCAGTTTACACTTGTATTAAATCCATTATCATGTTGTGTGAGAGCTCTGCATATGAGCAGCAAGTGGGTTTTTTCCATTATCTAGCAGTGGGGATGAACCCAAGAGTGCTCAGTCTGCCTGTACTGGCACGTGTCAGCAGCACAGACAATTCCTAGTCTCAGCCTAACCTACGCACTAAAGATGAAATTGTATTTTAGGGAAAAAATAGTTTGTTGCTAAGGATATTAACACCCAAAGGCTACAACATAAAGCATTTGCAGGGGTGACAAGAACTGAGCTGCACACACATGGAATGTGCTGGTATTTCCTAACTGGAGGTGGTGGTGGGGGGAAGATTGTATTAATTGCCAAATCATCTGTTCTGGGGGGAATTTTAGTACAAACTTCCAAGGCTGGTTCTGCTCAAAGCAAACAGTAAACCATTAACAATAACATTTGCTTCCTCCCCTCCTCCAGCAGCAGCCTGTACCATGAACTTTTCACTCTGCAGTCAGGAGAGGAAGGCAGTGACCTGCAGCGGATGAGCTCGGATCTGTGTTCTCAGACCCTCCATGCACAGCAGATGCTACTCTTGCTCCTTTGTCTCTCTAGCCATGATTTTAACATACACAAAATATCTCCTGAGGAAAACATCCAAGAGAAATGACAGTTTTCAACAGTTCAAAGCACAGCTGATCCTAAGAGAACCTCATGAAGAAAATGCTGAGGTTTTTTGTGTAAAAGCTTTTCTCACAGAGTTTGAAGGGCCATTTACAAGGAAGAACGGGTTGTTCCACATCATAAAAAGACCATACAGAGAATATTTAACAGTGAAAGGTATGAGGCATCCACCACATTTTTATATGTAGACACACATATACATGTACACACACATACATATTTATATACAAATATATATACATATGTATATGTAGCAATCCGTATTTCATATCTCGTGTATATCCACTTAGACCATGAGAGAGAGCACATTACATATACATCTATACATAGCACAGAGAAAATGGGGGAAGGGGAGATGATAGAGAAACATGAGAACATAAATACTGCTGGGGAGGAATGGAGCAATGAGGTTCTTTTAATACAAGCTCCAAGATGAAGACTTAGGCAGTACATCTGTCCCATCATTACGGCCAAGGGACAGATGGGAGGAAAATATTGAGCATGCAGAGAAAGAGGAGTGGAAACAGCAGGCAGTCAACATGAAGAAACAGTGATGCATTTGTTAAAATTATTAATTGCAGGCATTTGGGAATTTGCTGTATTTTACACTTTCTGCTTTCTATCTGCCTCACTCCGTGTTCTTGCTCACTGTTGCTCAAGTACTACTGTAATAAAGACCAGGGATTCACAAGTTAACAGGTCTGAGCAGGACAGATCTAAACAATGTCTCAATATTCAACGATCATTCTGGCAGTGGGACAGACACCAATTTGCTTTGCCCAGGGCAGCTTTTTAGAACAGAGCAGTGTCTTGACTCCAGCCTGCTATATTTTCTTTCTCCTGTAACACTCACTAGCAGTATAAACTCAGCCATCACTCATGAAACATGAAGGAAGCAGACAGCAGTTTCCCCAAAAAGACCGAAGTGGAAAACTCATCATGGGATACAAAAGTTCTTTGAGCACAAAAAATGTGTTAAAAAATTCATTTGCAGTATGTTGCTGCATTTATATACCTGGAAGAAGCAAAGAGCACTATGAAAAGAACTGCTCTAAAATCCAACTTTGCTCACACACCTGAAGACAAGGATTTCATTTTTGCCAAGAAAACTCCCAGACCTCACTCAGTCCAGTGGCACAGGTCTGTGTGCTGGTGCCAGTGCACTGCTGCTCATGTGCCAAGATACATCATTGACAGAAAACTTCAAAGTACTTCAAAATCTCATGTACTGGAACACAAATAACTTTACCATCCAGACGCAGGTGAATTCTCACCCTGGCCACCAGTTCTGTTTTTATAGCCAGAGATGTGTCACCAGGAGAGAGCCACAGCTGACCACAAGACATTCCTGATTCCCTGAACAGCATCAGCTGCCAACTGTCAGACAAATTCACCACTAGCAAATATTGAGGTCTGGACTGCAGCTCAGTACAACAGTCTGAGCACTTCCAGAGAACTGTTTTCACTCACTCCACATGCAGAATCACCATTTCTACAAATTAAAAGATGCTGCTTTTAAAACCCAGCCTTACATGCCACAACACAGAGGAAAAAAAAAAAAAAAAAAGCAATGCACTTTTATTTAATATTGCAATGTATATGACCTTAAAGACAGTACTATATGTAGTCTGAATCTTCTTAAGGTTGGCCTAGATGAAAATGTCTGAACACTGCTGCAATTAAAAGCATCAGCATTTAACTGCAGTTCTCCACAGCCAGGCAGAACACTGGTGTTCTATCTGGCTTTATTTATTATACTACATAGATCTCAAAAGAAGTAGAATGTTAGGAAATACACCATCATTAACAAGGTACCTGTTTTCTATTCCTATCCTTGCAAATTACTGAAAGCAACGGTTAGAGTTCCTTTTTCTGGTTTTTCAGAGAGATACACCAGATTTATTTTTAAAGGTGGAAAAAAAAAAAGCCTGACCACTGATTTGTAACACAAGAAACATGCCCTACATGGAGTGCACTTGTTCTTTTGAGTTATAAAAATGATTAGAAGAACTGGTTGGATGAACTCTACTGCTTTGATATGTTTTGTAGTCATTAAAGACCTAATTCAGTACTGCTGCAGGGCTGTAGGCACTGCATTCACAATTGATAAGGCATTTCTTGGATACAAAAATGTAGCATAAATAAAATAAACAGATTAACATGAGTGAAAGAGCCACCCTCATTACACAGCTGGGAAAAAAAGGCACAGAGAGTAAAAGGCTTCCCTTAATGTTGCACAGGAAGCCAAAACAAGGTGGAAATTCCCTCGATAACCCCAGAACTCCAGTTCAGTGTCACAGCCAAATGCTACTCTTCCCCAACCAGCAAGGTTCCATTTCTGCCTGTGACATGGAGCATAAGCAGAAGCTGCAGGAAAAGCTACATCACAGCTCCACCACACCCCATTCTTCTCTGCCAGCATGTCACTTTCACCAACAGCACTACTTAATCACTTCTGAAGCGACCAGACCAAATGAATGTAATGATCCATTCTTCTGGTTGATAGGAAAAAACCTTTCAAACCTGTTTTACCCCTAAAGCCCCATTTGTAGGCAACAGAGATAAAATTTAGAAGTTGGATCCCATGAAACAGCTCTGTAAAGATGATGTGGTTCATTAGGAAATGAAGCTCTGCAGGACCACATCATTCAGCCAAAACAACAGAAGCTGAGGATTAACATCAACATTTTTCTATTTTCCAAGATACTTATTATAATTAGGAACAATAGGAAAGGCATGATTGGAAGTTCAACACTGTGCAGACTGAAGAAAGAAAGTGTTGGGAGGCTGAATCAAGGCAAGACAAAACAGCGGCTGGAAATTAAGTGCCTTGTGAAACTTCCACTGTTTAAACTAATCAGTTCATTGTGTTAAGGGATTCACGGTAACACCATCCACTTAGTGCCTTGGGAAGTGAGCTCCTCTAATCCTCCTCCTTTTTCACCAGCTAGCACTTTCTCCAGTCCTATGGCATCAGGCTGGGATGTCACAAATAAACGGCTGAGATCTAATTACAGAGGCAGAGTGTGCCAGGAAAGAAGATGAGCAACATGGGAAAAGGCTCCCTGCATTATCCCCAAGAGGCACACGAGGGGAAGCAGGGTTGGCAGGGAGTGGGTACCACAAAGCTGCAGGAAAAGCACAGTGCATGCAGTCTTGATGGATCTTCTGCCTGGAGAAGGCTTCATAGAAAGTGTTTGAAAATCACTGCACCATCACATACCCTGATGCTTTGCCCTTAGACTTCAGAGTGATGAAGAGTGCTGCAGTACAAGAAATATCGTGGGTAAATAGAAGAGACTGAGATCAGACAGCCCAGTTAGCTCTGCCCATTTACCTCTTGAAAGACAGATTCTTAAAATTACTCATCAGCCACAAAATAAATAGGATTTTCAAAGATTCCTCTTAGTGACCACAGCAAAGAGGCTGGGCTTGCCAAAGACAGGAGGAAGAGCTGCTGAGTGCTCCCCTCCTTTCAGAAATATCTACTCCGCATGTAAGAGCCTAGATGAAAACTGAACATTGACCTTTTATTGAAAATCCAATCAACACAATGTTTGGGTGGTGGCTGATCCTGCAAAGATGTGACATCTACAGTGTCATAGAAGCACTTTTTGCTTTACAGAACCATGAGCATTTTGCTTTCTCTTAACATTTGCTACCCATACATGCATTCATACACCTAACAGATACACATGACTACATACATTTTCACACTATTACTGCTGGTTGAACTAAAACTGGGTTTATGGCACAGGCTGTCCTTCATCCTAGTCTGATTAGGTGTCACTGATACTTTGCATTTCACAAGTGAGAACATTGTGGATAATTAGCACAGCTGCAGAATTCTTTCAGTGTCAGCTTTTCCACCTGTACAGCTCAGGGACAGGACGAAGATATTCATCTCTCTGTGAGAAAACTGCTTGAGAAAGCATAAAGGACATCTCAGGCTACGGTAAAAGAGTAGTAACTTCATTTTGCAGACAAGAGGAATATAAGCTACAGAAGATGAAAAAGCCACTAGTGGAGGGGCACAAAACTGGAAGCTAAAAGACCCCTGCAATAATTTTCATTTATTCACTTTGCACAAACATAAGTGATGAAATAACATGAAAAACATAAAAGGATGAAATCCAAAGTAAAAAACAGCCTCTAAACTGTCCTTAGGATTTTGGGTTTATCCTGAGAGGTCTTTTTTGAGGCCTCAGCCTTTTCCCATATGCCCTGAGGAAACAGTTACTGTCACTATATATTTACACACTATTTCCCTGCTTTTAAAATATCAAGTAGGCTTGGCAGTGCTTTCTGAATTCCCAGGGCTTGCCCATACCAGAGCCCTGTACAAAGTAACTTAAGTCCCAGAAAATTCACAACTTTCCCGGAGTTTTTACCTGGGCTGAACCTACTGCTGCTTCCACTTCAGACAGGGAACTCACAGGCTGTGAGCTCCTGTGAAAGGGATTTTTGGGTGAAATCCTCTAACCTGCAGCCAGTCAGGATAGATGATAATAAGGTACCTCACATTTGCCCCTGTACAGCTGGTTTGGTGAACATCACTGGACAACATAAAAATTAGTTCCAGTTCATAGTTAGGCTACTCCCCAATTAACAGTTGTGCTGACCATGTATGCTTAAGGACCAAGAGGTTTAGGTTAGCATTTTATTTACAATTAAAATTAGTTTTATGGTGGAAGAAACTCTTGTAGGCCAAGGAGCAGTGGAACACCTGCCTGCAGCTCTTTGAAGGGCAATTCCAAAGGCAGCAGAATACAATTTTCCTCAGTCTTGCCAGGAGCTGCAATGAGGGACAACAGCCACACACTGCAATTTGTGAGGTCCAAACTGGGTACTAAAACCCCCCTTTTACTAAGAAGGTGATGCAGCACCTGAACAGCTGCTCAGAAAGGCATCTCTGTCCTTTGAGATTTTTAAAACTTGGCTCAATAAAGCCACTGCTGACCCAGTGTTGGCAATCACCCTGCTTCAACTGGAAGGTCAGGCTAGATGATCTCCAGCCAACATTCCCACTTAATGCTTCCATGACTCTAAAATGGTGCAGGTATTCTACACTGAGAAAGGCCAGAACTGCAGGAAGGGATCCTTCCCAAAGGCTGAGGATCTATACACTTTCTCTCTCCTTGTCCTTGTGACTCTTGTGTCAAATCCTTGTGTGCACCAGCGAGAGGGAGCCCAACGTGTCTGACAGGGTGACAGCAGTACCAGGCTCAATGCTGCAAGCCTGCAGTTTTTCAGGTCCTCACAGGTTTCTGTATGGATTGCAATTAGAACTTTTGTCTTGGAATCAAAAGGAAATATTTGTCACAGCACACTATTTCTTTTTTAAAGCTAAAAATATATAGAGCACAACAGCCTTGAGCAGTCCTGTAATCCTAAACATCAGCCATGAGTCACGTTAAAAAGTGATGCAACATATGGAACGCAATCGGTTCAGTGCATCAGGGATGCACGAGCTGAGTTTACAACACCAACACAATCTGCACTCAAAAAAATAATCTGCCTCAGTCCAGTGTCTTGTCAAAGAGGGAAATTTGTCTCCTAATTAATTCATTGGCTGTAGAGGAAAACATGGTCTTTATGCTCAAAAATATGAGGATAGGAATAGCAGACATGGACTTGAAAAGCAGCTTTTGCATTCAGCTCTGACACAAGCTTCCTATATAAAATTTTGCAAAACACTAAGAACAAATTTTGTGGAACAACCCACTAATGAAAAAGCATCAGTTTCTGAGTATCCAAATCAACACTCAGGTTTTCAGTGGAGCTGTTGCTGGAGCTTGTTGGAATGAGGGGTGCTCGGACTCTGAATATTCACCTTGGCTGTCTGTGCATGCACATAGTTGATCATGCTATTTAGCAACTTGATTTGGGCCAAAGCAGAATCCATTTGATATTTCACTTCTGTTTACTAACCTGTCAGTAAAGTTATTGCTGTGGTAAGAAATAACATGCAGCATTTCTCCCTCTTAATGGCTGTCTACAAACAATGGTATTGTCTCATTCTGAAAAGCAAGAAAATAAATGGGGCACCTGGAACCATAATGAAGTGTGACTTTTATTTTCAGCACACTTAAAATAATGAATGTGTGGAGCTGCACTAGCTGCAGCCAAACTGCTGCATTTGTGTGGCTGCTGATTAGATAAACCTGTTTGTTACAGACAGCTAGGCTGTCTGATTGAGATAAATACCTTTGCTAAGCACAGTCAGACTGCCTCCATTTATTTTTCTGGTATTGCTATTATCCAGCTAAGAGTACAAATTGCTTTACCTGAGCATTTCTATACTTCATATCTTATACATTATTTTTATTATCTATTATTTTCAACCTGAGCTTGGAATTCTTTGGGACTGTGTATACTGTTTGACTCTATTAATAAAATTTATACTTATCAGGTCTTCTGGATTTTGTATTACAATTTCCTCTTTTTAATTTATAAAACCATTTTTTTTACTTTGGGAAGGAAGGTGGAATGTAAGGCAGGAAATATTTGAATTATGACCACGGGCTACCAATCATGAAGCAGCACTTCTGTTTACAATTCATGGAGAAGGTTCTGCAGTTTACCTGTGCCTATTTCACAAAAAGCTTTTATTAACTGCTCATAAGAAAGATAATTTCTTGCTACACACAGGCAAGGCAGAAGATTCTTGGGTCATCATGAGAGAGAAAATGATTTCTTGTATTTGTGAGACAAGAAAGAAAACCAGTAATTGCAGCAGACCTTACTTAGGACATTAGATCCAGTCTATTACATTTTGGTCTCAGAAGTAATCCCAGGAATACAGACACAATTTTCCAGGGAGAAGAATCTTGGATCATTTATTAGGTAGGATCATTTATTATTACAAATCACAAGACTCTGAAATCGCCAGTATTTCTTTGCACAAAAAAATCTCCATATTGCTTGTTTTGTTGTGTCTCTGCCCTTTCACTCCTCAAAATAAATATTTCTCAGGTATTGGGACCACAAATAAATCCAAATTAGCATTACTCAAGCTGAGTCACATATTGCTGAATGATAACATGGTAAAGTAGAAGTAATATTTTTTGACAAGTTGAAGATAAATGGGACCACAGTGGCATTTGGTCCATATTTCTCCAGGGTGATGTTACTACAGCTCCTTCCCAAGGGATTGTTGTCACAGATCACATTTGGACAGTAACTGAAAGCTTAGCTCCAAGTGGTATTACCAAGAATTTTTTGCTGCATTATACTATATCCCCCAAGGTGCAGGAGAACATTACTTGCAAGTTTTATGAGTAGCATGCATTAGAAAAATGAAGCCATTAAATTCTCATAAGCTTTTCAATTTTTCATGTCATAATACTCCAGGACAGGCTTTTTGTACTCAGGGCATACACCAGTTACCACAACTGCAAAACCCAACTCTTCCTATTTAAGTCTATTCCTAATGTCTCAGGCTCTCTCCTTCCCTTTATTTAGAAACATCCTCATTGTGGGTCCTTATGGCTCAGGATGATTTTACTAAAACGACACCAAGTGGCCCTGACTGAGGAAGCACTGAAAAAACTACTCGCTTGCTATTTTCTGTAAGTTGCATCTTATTCTGTACCTTGGGCTTTCTGATTTTGCCTTAACCTTTTTGACTACAGTTCCAATTTCAGCTCATATTTCTTTTCTCTGTAACTGAATATTGGCATCTAAGATGTCTTTTAGACCAATCTATTGTCCTTTCTATGAACTTATTACAATCACACCCATTAGTTTTAGACCCTGTCCACACCGAGTTACATTTGTGGATATCTATCCCGCCATAATAATTGCAGTTTACAGCCTTTCAGACCATCCTTTTCTTTTTTTCCTGGCTGGTAAACCCCATATAGCACAGTCTTTCCACCAGGCAGAACGAAGATTCTATTTTTTTCAATATCTCTGTTGCTTTCAGGCAATTTCTAAGAACGTGAGAAATGTGTTTTGAAACTTTGTAAGACAGGCACAGATTTACACAGAATGCTATGGAAACCTCTTGTTTTACTTGTTTAGCAAAAGAAAAAACTCCAAATACTTCAACTTGTGCCACAAAGTGGACAAACTGAAATATACTGAACTGGATTAGCAGATGCCTCTGCCTTCATGTGAACCTGGCTGAGGAACTCAGATGGGTGAGCAGAGATCCATTAGCACACATTTTCCACTCTAATCTTCACCTCTCAATTAGTTATCCTTTCCTAATTAAACATAGCTACAAGATGCAGAATCCTCCCTAACACATCACTCAGTAAATATTTTAATCCTCATGATTAAAGAGATTTTAATATCACAAAAGTGAAATCGTAGACTCAAGAGACCCCCACAAGCTACAAATACTCAGGATGGTTGATGTATTAACACACTTCTGTCTCATCTCTCTCATTAACAAGTCCTGTTTCAGAAAAATAACCAGCTTCCCAGTGCTGCTTACACCTTCTTATGCAGTTTATAGCAGAAGCCTGTCACACTGTCCCTACACAAATAAATTTCAGTTGCATGTGCTATATGAACAGAAGAACAGACTTATGAGGGAGTAAGAGTAGCTCAGCATCACAAATTTCAATCCGGTTAAGCTTCCCAAGCCATCTTTTTAAAAATCAAACACACTTCATGTCACTTTTTTATTAGCAAGGAATGTCTTGTGCTGTCACGTTATTCTTTCACCAAGTTTATTTTTCTCTGAAGGTTTCTCCAGAGCAAAGCAGCATTGATCAATATAAGGTCATTGAACCCGGAACACAGTGTGTTAAATAATTCTCACTGTGCACGTTCCATGACAAAACTGATGTGAAAACAATAATAAATGTTGAGCATAAGAGCTGGTTAAATAAAGCCTCCGGAATTTTAGGTTCATATGCTTAATCCTATAATTTAGATTGCCTCTCTTTGTTTATATGAGCATACCATGCAAATTATTTTATTTGCTATTTGTAATAAAACTACTTCAGAGCGCTAGAACTCAATTTCAAAACTCAACAGTTCATATTAGAAATAAAAGAACCTTCAGTATCTCAGACTAGACCAATTGACTGACATTTGAAAGCCCACAGAGTATTTCAGGCAAGCTTATGAAAACGCATCAGCCTTCCCTTTCCTTTGCTCTGCCCTGAGTGCATTTGTTATGCCATGTTTTACTTCAGCTTACAGCTTCTGCATTCACATATTCCTGTCATACTCCAAAATCTTCCTTCAAACTTTACTAGCATGTTCAAGGAATTCCAGCCTGCAGATTCTGCTCTGCACTTACTGTGCCCAAAGAATGCGAAGCAGAACAACCGGGACACAGAAACAAGAAAAGTTGATGCTGCTGATGATGCCGTATCTTTTACTGGTGGGGAGAATGGCAAATATGACTATAAATCCTAGAAGTCATTACTAAGGATGCAGTGAAGACTGATGCAATGCACACTAATCCCAGCAGACATGCTTTGGGAAAGGAAACTTAAAGCTAAGTGAGTCCTACAGAGCTGACACTCTGCTCTTGCCACAGAGCTCTCTCCAGCTCTGACAGGACCTCAACAAGTGTCACAGAGCTTCAGAACCATCTCTGGACACACAGGAATTAAGCACGAGGGACAGAAAAAAACACCTATGAACTGTTATTCAGGAATAAAGTCATTTTCATTCAGCAAAATAATCTGTAAAGACATGCAACTCTACAACCTGCCAGACTTAGTCCCTCAGAAGGCCCCAGAGAGCAAGATAAATGAGAATACACCAATACCTGTTTCAAAGAGGCAATAACTCAGCAATAAAAATTGTTAAGGATACAGAAAGCACAACAGATGAATATAGATAGGGCAGGCAGAGTAATAGCAAGAAGCAATGAGGAGTAGTTTTCCCACATAAGTAGGTTAATCACAGTCAAGTTTTTGTAGGCATGAACAAACCCAGCATTTTAAAAAGGGTTTCAGAAGAGGAAAATGAGTGAGCAATACAGATGTTCATGTCCAGGACATGCAGTTTATGTCTGAGATGACACAGATGGAGTTGAATGTGGGCTGATTTCCTGTCAAATGTGAGGCTACAAAACTCTTTAGTGGCAAAATTCCGAAGAGATACAAACCAGGCCAGACTGCAGCTGCTGAAGCCAAGGAAATGATGTTGCAGTAACCAAGATGCAGAATCACTGACAGCTTGGATGAAAGCTCAGCAGTGTGCAATGACAAGAAAAGCTGTCATGCAGACAGAATTAGCAGGATTTTGATAGGCTGGATGGAAAGAGAGAGGAAGAACTGTGAGCTGAAGGGAACACCCAGATTGCTCATTCCATGAGAAAGCAGCACAGCAGCTGGAAGGGGACAATGCAGGAGCCCTTGGGCAGATGAGGAGTTCCAGGTTAGCAGTGTTTTGTTTAAGGCAAAGCAGAGATGAGGGGCGTCAGAGGTGCACTGAGATCGTAGGCCAGTCAAAAACTGATGGATATTGAGCACAGAAGCAGATTTCCAACACTTCTTACTTTATTAATTCCATTAGCTTTGCCTAGACAACTCCTTAACCATTCCAGAAAGGCTGGGCTTTACTCTGTGAACCAGTGACTGAAGCTGTTTTAGTACTTTAGTTCTCTTGGAGCTACCTCACTTGACACCAATTGCTCAGCAGAATTCCACAAATCATTAATATTTTCTGCAAGTTAACTCTCAGCTCAGGCTGGTGGTTGTACTTCAGTATGTCTCCTGTTACAAGCTTTCTACCACTGCCTTTTCACACTTTTCTCTACATGATGGCCCTCATTTTCAAGGTGCTTCCATCTTCAATAGCTAACAAGAGCTGCAACTTCTGATCCATCCCTGAGGAACATTTGAATCCAGCAATGGGAATGCGAAAGACTGAAAGACAATTCAGTTTTCTGTTTTCTGCACCTGGTTCTTCATCCCCACTGCTTTGAAAAAAATCAGCCATGTATCAGGTTAACATGAATTATTTCCCTAAACTCATGTTTTCCTGCAGTGGATCACGCACCCCGAGTTAAAAGCCTTGTCAGTCCTTGCTGTTTATCAAGCTTGCCCATAGAAGTACACAACCACAGACACAACCACGGACACAGACACTAATTAACAACATTCCATTGTGCCACAAACAAGAAATGCCAAGAGATCTACCTGAACCCTGCCGAGGTCCTTCCACAGCTCCCACTTCACGAGCACACATGCACACAGACAGCAGGCAGACAACAATATACAGAGATAATGAATGGGTCTCTAGTGTTTCAGATTTACCTACAACCGTGTCCTTCCATCAGAACTTTAAGAGTGTTTTGCTTCTGGCACTAGCATTAGCAATCCCACAATACAGACTGTTAAGAAAAACGTTGCTCAACATTAGAGATAGTTAGAAACAGAGTTGGAAAAATCTGGGTGCTTCCCAGGAGCACTCTGCAAATTACTCATGAACTAGAAGATACTTTACAAACTGTGCATTGTATAGCTGCTGCCAATGGGTTACGCAAGTCTCTGAGCAAAAATTAAAAAAGAAAAAAGAAAAAACAAACTAAAAATGAATATCCTGATTAAAAAAAAGCATGTGTACATCTCATGTATTAGAGACACAAACTGAATTTGAAATAAAGGACATGCATATGGAAAGTGCACATATTTGAGGGGCGGTTGGGGGGAAAGAGTTAAATGCAGTTAAACCTCTTACTGGCGAAAATAACGTTTGAATTTAATTTTATATCCAGACTATTCTGGTTCACAGTCCTTTCATTCCTACTGTGGGAAAATGGGAACTGGAAAAAAAGTCCCACCAAGCAGGCTCTTTTCTTTCCCTCCTTTTTCCTTTTTTTTTCAACTTTAAAAGTCTGTGATGACCTAAAGAAAGTAACAAAACAAATCTGTGTCCAGTGTTTTAAACTCAGCTTTCCCTAGGGTCTCAAAACTGCATCTGCTCCATGTGCACTGAATTCATCAGGAATACATTGTCCAAGATGACAATCAGTCAGTAAGGGACACCAATGGATAAAAGTAAGAAAAAGGCATTTAAGAGGTGAACATATATAACCTACAGCTACTGCTCGGTAGATTTAACTCCTCCTTCAATATTTCAAGGCTGTATTTATACAGTTTATACTAGAGTAAATTGCCCCAAATACAGTTTATCATTTAGCCTATAAACTAGGGCTTTAAAGGGGCATTTCTGCATTCAGCCTGTAATATTACCTTGTAGGCAGCTTGTCTCATAAACTGCTTTGCAGGCTGCTTCCAAATAGCAGGCACAGTAATCACCCATCTTACTTCAGTGTTTTCAAAGTCTGAGCCTCCCTGGTCACTGAGTTCCTAAAAAAAAAAAAACAAAAAAAAATGGAAAATAGAGGTGAATGCAAAATGATGGGTGTCTGCTTTCCAGGAGAACATTATTTTCTGCTGGCTCTGGTAACAGTAACCCTCTTTTCAATTTTTTTCCTCTTAACAGCCATGCTACAAATCAGAATTACTTCCAACCTGCCAAGAATGCTTTACTATGCCAAAAGGTAGGATAAAGGTTGAAGCTTTCTCAAGGAGGCCTATAGAAAAGTTTACTGCTCAACATACAGAAAATCTGGCTTTTGCAAAAGCAGCAATTTACAGAATTAATTACAGAATATTACAGCACATTTATGTACACTCTTAGCCATGGTGTGAGATTTGCTGTAGCTTGAAAAATTCACTTACATTTTCATTAATACAGAGGAAAACATTTGAGGTATCACTGATGAACAATTATGTTTTACAGTCTGGATTTCTCAATGACTTCTTTATATACCGCTTACCTTTAAATCAAATTTTTATAATGCAGTTAACAAGGGGAAGTTACAGTTAACCCCTTTAAAAAAAATGACTGATTGGTCTTTCAAAATTTTGCTTTAAGCAAACATTCAAGACTAGTTTAGTACTTTTATTGTCCTTTTTTTCCCCTTAAAAAGAGGAAAATCTGTACTGCATTTGGAAATTAGGTGATATACTGACATGTTTTGGGCAAGGTTCCAAGTAAAATGTCATTACCATATGTCCTATCTAAATCTCCATCCAAACAGAGAAAGGTTCAGAAAGGTGGACAACAGGTCTTTAGAATATAAAAAAATGTTTCTGCATGTGCTGAGCCAAGGTGTTGTGTTTGTTTAGCTATGCTGCACTTCAAAAATCCACGCTGGAAAAGTAGTACCATTATACTGCACAGGGCACCACAGACACATTACAGCCCAAAGGAACAGCTCACTCACATGGCTTGTCTAATTAGTTCCAGGATTCACTCACAAATGCCAGCGATTTAGTTACTAGCATCAGGAAAAGGATGTAGCCCTGAACAGGCAGCACAGCAAATATATGGGATTTTATCCAACATTCATATTTGCTAAAACTAGCCCCAGACTATGCACAGGTCCAAGTCTGTGACTCTACAATCAACTCCAAAAAAATAAACTTCAAGAAGTCTTTGACAAGATGAGGCATTTGAATTGTAGTAGCAGGATTGTTTCTCTTCAGTCATAAGGAATAGACTGGGATCTCAGAGAAAATAAATTAAACCCATTCAAAAAAGTAGGTTAGCTTTTAACCACAAGGCTATTTTAAACAACACTTGCTTGCATGAATACTCTGATTTGACCCAGGAATTGCTCTGCTTACATTGACATTACAGTGGCACGTTGGAAGCCAACATTTACTCAACTCACAATGACTGTTTACACAGGATTTAAAATCTCAAAACCTGTTTACTAGGGACATGTATTCCACTGGAGAATAAGAAAAACAATCTTGTGATCCAAGAAGAGCACTGCACGAAATGAGCACTGCAGCATTTCAAATCACAAATGGAGAACTATAAGCTTTTAAATTCTCTTGTCAAATCAACCTTTTTTTCCATTAAAAATACAATAGAAAATAACTAAGCCAGTAAAAAGCTATTCAGAACTCTGCATCATAGTGATGCCATTAGTGAATCAAAGTGAATCAAGCTTGACCTGTGCAAGAGGAAATTACTTCAGGCTATTGTGAGCTCTCCAGAGTCCACAGCCTGCCCACAGTTTCTACACCTGCCTTGCTTTGTTTACATCAAATACCTCTTAGGTCAAAGCTTGGCAAGGTTAAAAATATTAAGCTCATATTTATACTAGTTATAAATACAGCAAATCTTGATAAGGAAGCATTACCCCACCTTTAAGGCCTGTTCCTTAAAGAACTGCAGAGCATAAGCAAATATCTCAAGTGCTTTGACTTTTTTGCCATTTGCAGCTGTCAGGTCTGTCTCCATGGTAAGATTCTACATGAAAGAAAATAACTGGAAGTTATTGAAAGAAAAAGGCAAACATCAAATTAATTCCCACTGCTTGAGGACAAGGAACTCTTCATTATTCACCCAGTTAGGAAAAAGTGACAAAACTATTCTGAAGAGGATTTAACTCATCACTTGAATTTCCTGGAGCATGACATTTTGCTGCTTATTTTAGACTTTGTTTTTAAACACTTACCATGCCTACAGATAACTGCAGGCAGAGAGAGAAATATGGACTAAATATTAAACAACTGCAATAGATGTATCTGTAAATACTTGCAACAAAGCTAAAGATATTTAATCCAAGTTAAGAGTTAAAAGAATAGAATTTTGGTTTTCCACCAACACATGAAGCCAGAAAACACCTCAAAACAGAAAGTATTAGCCTATTCCCAAAATTCTAGCATGGATTGAAGACAAAAATACAATCAGTAGGAATAATGTGAAATTACCAGTATGACTGGCACTTGAAGTTCTGGCAATGAAATTCTGGGTGAATTTGCTACACTTCTCTAGAGCACAGTATGGCTCTTATATTCCATTTCTGCTGACCAGATTTATTGACCAAACCAACCTCATGAAGACTCCCCAGACAGGACATGAAGATCTAAGCAAAGCATATACTGAACTTTTAAGATCTACAAGGAAGGCTGGCAAGGTACAGTTGCCAAATGCAGTGAGAAACAATATGAATCATAATGCTAACTGAAGAGTTTAATTTATTCCATTTACTCTGTAAACTTAGAAATGCTTCACTTCTAGTTGACAATTTTCAAGCAAAAAGCTAGTATTGTTCAGAGGAAAACAACTTGAGCAACAAACACAGTTTGGATATTACTTACACCAGTGGTATGTAGCTTCATCTTAAACTTTTCAAAATACAACCAGTGCTTTGATTCAGTGGGATCCAAGTCATGGTAGTAGTCTCTTGCTGCATAGCCAAAGCTATGGAACTTTCTCTCTGGTGTTAGGAGGATAGTGGTTGGTGTCTTCTGATTGGAAACACCTGGATCTCCACCTTCCCATCGTCTGGCAAAAAAGTGAAACAGCTCCAGTAAGTGATGCTCAATTTTAGAGCAGCAGAAAAAAACAAGTGTATAATGAGAAAAAACAGTGTGCTGGCAAATTGCACAGATTGCTTTTCCCTCCAAAGATACTAATTTCAAACCTTATAATCCCAAAATAAGGGAGTTTTATTCTCACCTAAGAAAAAAGGACTGCCAATTTTCATTTCAGGTAATCCAGTACATTTTGCAGTTAGTTTTTAATTCTTAAGGATATATCACACTCAGATAAGAACACAGATTCCCTAAAGTAAACCATACACAATTAAGGAAACAGTTTTGTACTTAAATTTTCTACCTAAGCAAACACATGTAATAAATATTGTAGAGAAAAAAAAAATCAAGTAATCATCCAAGAACACTGCTAATAAAACCCTAAATATGACCTTTCCAATTGTAATTCAAACTTCATGAATGGCCACTTGTAAGGGGCATTTTTCCCATTTTGAATTAGGGACCTGCTTAAGTCATCTGCACATCACCATGGGGAAGTTGATTAAATCCCCATTTCTGTCCCAGAATACTCTCTGAAACAAGACAAGCCAGTTCAACCAACATCTGACCGTGTGCCCCATTTCCTAGACACCTGAAACTCCAAATGACTGCAGATGCTGAGCTCTCTGCATTGTACTTTCTACTCATGTTAAGTTGATGGATTTTGTGTTGCAAACGCCCAAAATGCTCTACAATATTTATCTGTCAAAAATGGAGCAGACTTCCCCAACCTCAAAGGATCTTAAAAGCACAAAAATATTTGTCACTACTGGTGAATAGCATTATCCTATCTCATCAAGATTGTGAAAGTATTTTTGGGGGGTACCCACAAAAGTATTAAGGCAAAAGTAACCCAACTGCTTTCACAGAACAGATAAGGAAATAAATAAGGAAATAAATAAGAACACTGAATATGGGAACACCCAGCAGCAGGAACTGAAGTGGGGCATGGCAGGACAAAAAGGTCAGACAGTAGAAAGTTGCAGAAACAGCTGGGAGCATTCCTGTCTCCTCATTTCTCCATCACAAAAAAAAAAAAAAAAGCCAGAACGGAAGAAACTCACATTACTGTTCCTCCCCCCACCATATACAAGTACTTTCTGTATGAGAAACAAACATTTACCAGAAAACATTTTCTTAAAAAGGCATCAGTGGAAAATCTGTTTATGCTCTCAGACATAATCATAACATAGCTCAAACAGGAGCCAAGTTAAGATCACACAGGCAACTGCATTCATTATTAAACTACACGGCGATTGCTTTTTCTAAAGATAGCAAAACACACTTTCAAAATACACTCCTGCCAAAGCCCTCATTCTGAAGCATAAAAAGGCTGCCTTGCTCTGTGGTAGCTGTTTATGTGACATAGGAGGAGTATGTAGAAAAAACAATTTCCATTTCATTCTCAAAAACAACTGAGTCCATTGAAAATTAATTCACCTCCAGACCAAGGCAGAAAACTGACATGGAAAATTGCATTCTGAGGGGCTGGTATTTGGCAAAGTTAACAAGGAATGGGATTTTCTGAAGTGCTGGGAGCCCTTCAGACCATTCAACTGGATGAAACAGAGCAAAATCTCTTTTTTGCACAAGCAGCAGAGAATAACATGTCTGAACTTCCTTCAGTACAGAAGACAATTCCACTGCCCTGAAAGTAGAAACAGCAATGATGAGGAGTGGAATGATTTCCACATTCATCCACTTGAAAAAACTTTCCTAAACCTGCCTAGTTCCACTGCTCAGCCCCTGAGCTGCAATCAGCTGGCAAGGGCTCTGCTCCAGGTCATTTCTTCTAACCTGCTGCTAGAAATGCACTTGGTCAACTCCAGAATCTTTGAGTAGGTGTTACAGCAGACATATGGTTCCAATGTGAAGAAGCTGGGCTCTCACAGCTCATGAACAGAAAGCACTGCTATTGCAGCAGATTGTGAAATCCCACACACCCGCTGCAAGCAGAGAGGAGACAGACTGACATCGTTTTTGCTTGGAATCATTAATGATTCATTCTGAGTCACTGGTGGGAAATGCCATAAATAGGCTGTGGCTAATAACAATGCTGCTTTGTTTTTCATTACGGCCAGGCACATTTTCTCTTTCCGGAATAAGCACGCTTAAGGTGCAGCTTAAATGAAGACAAATTTATGTTCAATGCTGCAGGATGAAATGTTCAAAGCCACCTGGAGAATTGGATGTTCGCTTCCTGATGAGTTTCTGATGGAAACTGGACACGGTAATTGCTCAGCATGTTCTAAAGCCCTCACCTTGTATTACTGTTCAGTCACAGGAAGGACAGTCAGGAAAGAGAAGGAGAAGCATGATTTTACCATTTGCAATCAGAGCTATAAAAACGTTCCCGTGTGATGTTTTTCTAGAGAGAAGCAGATGCAAAAGCAGGGGAATGGCAACTCCTGGCTGCAACACTCTTCCCAGGTGGAGCTTGGCCTCACTCCAGTTAGGGGAGGATTTTACTCAGTAGGGCTGGGACTGCAACACCTTCATTTGCAGATCTCTTTCATGGTACCAATAGAAGCAAAATAATGGTAATAATGCTCTTAGGAAAAATAAAAAGGAAATGCCTATCAAAAGCATAAACCTATACAAGTCAGAATTGCTCTAAATGCATGTAGGGGTTATTTTTGCAGAGCAGAACCACAGCTAAAAGAACTATTCAAACAGAACCAAAGTAGATTTCTTTCAAATGCAGACATATGAGCTCCTAGGTTGATATAAAGTGGAGTATCTCAACAGAGGTATAAACAACACAGACCTGTTTATAGCCACAGAGCACCTAGCTGTATATTAGAAGTGAAAATAAGAGAGTCAGAAAAGAAGCATGAGGTTATATAAAGGTCAAAGAAATGCCCTTACTCACACTTCAGTCTGGCTAAGACACACTAAAGAGTGACTTGTGCAGAGTGTTGAGAATTTGATCCAGTGCTGCAGCACCACATTCAAGGAAATGAAACACTGGGGTCATCAAAATGCAGCTGAATGCCACCAGCAGTGTGTATGCAGAAAAAAGGCAAGTGTGTGTCGCCCAGTAATTACAATCAGACAGGGAAGAGAGGGAAAAGGAAAAAACCTGAAGGTTGAAGTTGCACTGAAATGAGACCACATTCTCCCTCCTTCCAAAGACAGAGTGCATTTTGTTTCATAGCCACATGCATTTTTTCATTTATTCTTCTCCATTTGTGAAATACCTCCCATTCAGTTGGACGCTATTTAGCCAGTAGCCAAAACATCTGTAACTTCATGTAAGTGCATATAGATCAAGAGAAGTTTTTCAAAACTGTGTAATATCTCATGGATTCCTTCCAAATGAGACACATTCCCTTGTTCTCTACAGCAGCAAATATTCCTTATGGCTCTGGCACTGCCCTGAAGTGCCGAGCTCATAGCCATGATGTTCAGATGCCTTTACTCCTGTCTCAAGTCATGGTGCCAACAACACTCGTAACACATTCACTCTGCAAAAAGGAATCTGAACCACAGCTACCTTTAACAGAAGCTGGGGGCAGCTATCAAGCATTGTCAGTACCACCTAAAACTGATAAACCAGAAACCAGTGTTTTGCAATCAAAGTGAAGTCATTCATTGAACATTTACAAACCCACACCCAACTCCAAATGCGCTGAGATGACTGAGGCTACTCATACATTTAAAGATAAAGAGATGCTTAAAGAACTTTGTTAAGTCAATGCTTATAAACTTTTTTTTAGCACTGGACATCACAGCAAAGAAACACACATAGTCAAAAACAAAACTTTGTTTCCCTACTAATTACACAACAGGAACCATGGCACTGCTGGCACTACACTCAAACCTGGTGCTAAAGCCCTGTGTGTTCACTCTTTTCCAAAACAGAACCTTCTAAATAAACCTATCCTACCCTTCTAGAGAAAAGCAGCTTTGTTAAAGGCAGGCAGAAATTTAAGTATCTGGAAAGGATCAACACTAAGGAGGGAAGGTGGAAAAAATGTTAGGAAGTAGAGAGGACCATGCATCACTGGTATGCTTTATTTTAAAGTAAACATTCTCGAGTGCTGGCAGGAAGTTACATTTACTCTGCTGAAATATTTGTAAGTTATCCTACATGTAAGCCTCATTATATACAGAGTTTGAGCCCCTTAATACCTTCTGAACTACTGAAGACTTATCTTAATAAATATACCCTTCTTTTAATGGAATTTCATTATTTCATGAGTTTATATACATAAATATGTATAAAAATATTACATATATTATTTGATAAATCTGTTTCAATTATATTTTGCCAAAATCCTTCCTGGACAGAAATATCTGTTTAAAAAAAAAATTAAATAATTATTCATATTAAAATATAGTCCATTGTTAGAAATACCTGTCAGAAATATGAATGTATTTCTCTCCCCCCCCAAAAATAAAAATGTTCCCCCCTTCTGGTTGGAAACACATGAAGTAATCATTTATTTTCTTTTAACATCAGTATCTCATATAATACCTGCACAGGTCTGAAATCATAGTCATGCTGCCATTATTGCATAAGGAAGAAAATGTCATTTTCAACCACAAGTAGCAAAATGTCAATTATGATTTGGAATATACTCTAAGCACCTGGATTTCAATGTCCCAGTGACTGACAGCAGGAAGCCTGGTAAGGAGAAGGGATTTCTCCAGGGAAGGAGAATCTAATCTATAATGTGAATCCAATAGCACTATCAGGTCCTAAGGTAAAACTTGAGTCCAAGGCACTTCAAGGACTTCCCTAGAAACAGCAGTGATTTTAAACAGTAAAATCTCCACCGAGTTTAAAGAACAACACAGAGTTGTTTAAATACAATTTAGGCTTGCTCAGATACAGCTTCAGGGATGTTTTCCCTCATTATATCCACCTTCTTTAAGAACTTTAAATAATTACTTGCTGCCAAAAGAGAGTAGGAATTGACAAACATGGGTTCCAACTTGCCCACCCTGAAAGCTGACTGAGACAGCAACAGAAGGCCTGTCCTTTGACTTCCAGCCTGATGCAGCTTTGTGTGCTGCTGAGAGAACAAGAGATGGCTGGAATGCAGAAAAGACCTTGAAAGCATTACTTGTCCATCCTACAAATGATAGATACCTTTGCAACTGGATGGCATAATACCATTCCTAAATTTACTCACCTTTAGAGACTATTTCAAATCCCTCAGATGCAGTACATCTTTGAAATACTTTGCAGCCATACACAAACCAGCTATGCAGACTGACTGCACAACCAATAGTGTCTGCTGAGATTTAGGAAGCTGCATTCAGCTACCACCTTTGCTTAGAAAAAAAACGCAGTATGTCACACTGGACTGCAGCAAATTAGGCTTTCTGACCTTTTGTTCTCAGCATTACAGCACAGTATCTACTTCTGTAACAGCAGTGTTGTTTACAAGAACCTCTATTGCTGAGCTTTTCAGATACACTTTATATCTAAAATTATCTGTATCTTGCTCTTGCTAAAATATAGTAATTTTGAATATATTTTAGTAAGAACTGTGTATGTTTTAAGTTTATAAATAACTTTTAAAAAACCATAAAATATTGTAACGGTGGTTTGTAGGGCAAACCTTTCAGGTAGCTGCCATAAGGCATTTGTGATTGCATTATATTGTGCTGATTTAATCAAGAAATTTTAAAATAAACCCCCCTACATCACAGCATCTAAAGTCTGTCCTTTACATACATATAACAAAGACAGATTTCACATCAGAACTTCGTTTTCACATTCATGCCTTTTGATTGCTTATTTTACAATATCAATGGATCAGTATCATAGGTTTGATTCAAATTTAATTCCACAAATTTGAATTAGCCAAAGGAACTCCCAGTGCAAGTAACACCCAACCTTGTAGGGTGTGATTCCACAGGATGGGCAGCTCCTGGGTGCCATGACCCTTAGAAAATCAGTCTCTGAGATAAGAGCATCCTGACTTAATTATTAAATCTGCTCCCTGAACAATTCTCAACATTCACTGAAGCCTTCTTTTACTCTGTCATTTTATAAACTCAACAAAATAAGAGAGGGGATGTGTTCCTATTGACTACTAAAGCAAATCAGAATACAGTGAGATGCAACAAAGGGTCATAACCATGAGAAATCTGCACACTGTGGTAATGCCAGACAAAACCAGACACTTCAGGCTCCTGTAGAAAATACTGATGGCTACTGCAGGCAACCCATGTTATCACAGTCACAAACTAAATGCTGCATTGCAGCCCTTACCTCATTACATGAATACATTCTGGCTCCTTGGTGAAGCTGTAGGCGTAGCCACTGGATGTTGTGCCAAAATCAATAGCCACAACAACAAGAAATAACTGTTCTACAGCATCGTCTGCATCAGAGTCCTTCTGTTAAACAGCACAAGCAAAACAGACACTGAGTCACTGATCAGAATCATTGTAACCTGTCTGAAGTTTTGCTCTGCAAGACCTGCATATCTCTTCAGTGAAAATCAGAATTTCCCTGAACTTGCCTTTGTGACCAAAGTTGATACCAGAAAGCTGCTCATTCCAATGGAATTGGAAATTCAATACATGACTCAACAGATATGCTAGAGCCTTTTATACATAATTTTCTAATCAAAGCTTCCTTCGTACTAATTTTTTGAGTACTTCTTATCCTGTATTATTAAAACTAATGGGTTTGGGAGTTTTTTGCTTTTTTTTCTTCCCAAACTGATCAACTGAAGAATATGTTTATGCCTATCAATGTGGTATATTTGGGACTTACTTGCTGGTTCTACAACTCAACTATGTCATAAGCTTGAATGTGAAATACTATTGCCATTCAAAAATAATGGAGATAAACCCACCCAATATACAGCAATAAGCTTTGTATCCCATGATAACACCTATTTAGCCAGCACTACATGCTCCTTCTCTGCTAGAACTCAGGAAGCTGTTTGGCTGCTTATGATGAATCTGAATCCTTCTCCTTGCCTTTTACCTGTAAACCTGCAATCCCTGAAAAGCACAGTCAAGGGTAATATGCTCCAGACCCTTCACCAGCCCTGTTGCCATAAATCCACTGGGGCTGCTCAGCCTGTACTCTCAGAAACACATTGAAGCAACTGTTGTTGTCTCCCATAGAGGAGCTGCCAAATGTCTCACTCTATGAGCAGTGTTCCACCATATTCCTCACAGATCTCTGCTAATTCCATATCTCCCACTTCCTCCACATTTCTGTGGTACCCCTGCACTTTCCAAGATCACTCCATACACCTTCTACTTGAAATGGAGAAACAAGAGCAATAAGTTTTGGTCTTGGAAGATTTGTTTGGATTCTCCTAATAAAGGTTTATCTACTAGGACAATGTCTTCCTCAAAGAGTTTAAGCAGCAAATCTAATTGAAAGAGGCCATAATTCATCAGCATGACAGAAATAAAAGGGGAATTTCCAGAGAATATGAGAAGGAAGGGAATAAAAACCAAAAACCATGAGAGAGAGAGAGCACTGGAAACCCTGAAGATGGGTTTTTGCACAACTCTGAAATTGAATCAGAACGGTAAGGCAGAAGGCTGACAAGGATAAAAGTGTCTTCTGAACATGATCCCTTGCAGTACCATGAAATACACTGTGCATGTACTGTATTACAGCATGTGTATCATACTGGTGATCTTAAAAATGGCTGGGAGTTCAGTTTTAACAGGAATTTATCAACAAAATAAGCATGATGTACAAGACATTAAAACACACTACCTGTGGGACGTTGCCTTGCTTATTAAAGCTCACAGAAGAGGCTGTTTTCCTTAAGAAGTAAAACCAGTTAGTTCTATTTTGAGCTTCTACCTCTCTCTCTCTCTCAGTGGATTCTTTTCTCCGGGAATTTGCGTTTTACTTTTGAGTACCATATATATCCTTCTTTTCCTCTGAAAGGAAGATGACTTTTCAGGGGCTGCCTAAACAAATCAGTGATAAAGACAGGCACAGACCTTGGGAATCCTGAGGATCAAGAACCCCTGTGTCTGATATAAAAATATGCAGGAGCAAGCCTATGAGTATAGCAAATGAAAACCAGCAAAACTAGGAGTCCAGTGAAAGGAATGAGAGCTCTGTCAACAACCCCAGTATGACCAAAATCTCATTTAATACTATGGAGAGCTATGACTACTATAGATCAGTGTGGAGGAAATGACAACTTTCCAAATAAATTATATCCCACTAAACAGGCAGGAGAATGTAATGTCAGCATACAGAATGTGTTAAGAGTGCATTTCTTACCACAATGTGTGATGGAGACAGTGGAGTTATTCCAGGGTCTCCCAAACTTTTGGCTGGTGATGAGTAAGCAGATGTGGAAACTGCATCTAAAAGGAAACAAACACTCGTCAGTGTCAGCAAGCAGAATGAGCAGATACAACAGTTAGTTTGCACACTGCTAAACTGTTTCCCAGTTGTAAAATAGCTGCTAAAACAGAAAGCAAATTCCACAGCTGCCATCTAAAATAAATGCTTTGCCCTTAAAAATGCTAAGACACAACTGCAGTTTAGGTTTCAAATGTTTGTCTGACCTCTATGACTAATTACCATTTTTTTATTACATTCTCATGTGCAATCTTAAAAGTCTTCCTAAATGTATTCAAAAATCATAGTTGGTGCGAGCAGCTTGAGCACCACATACCGCCTAAGATTTAAATGTATGAATGCAGAAACTAAACACAAGCTGTGAGATCCAAAAAGACAGATTCTTCTTACAAGGAAAAAGGAGTTGAGAGCAATGGGACAAAGCAGGAAGAGTAAGCTGCAATTCGTCCATCCTGAGCCTTTATTCTGAAACTTTCCCAATACTGTCTCTGTTTTGATCCTTCACTACGCTCTGCACTGAAACATCTTGCAGCTGTTAATACTACTGCAGGACAGAATCCAGCTGGGAAAAAGGAAAGCATTATTAACAAGTCATCAAAGAAATATTTCTACCCAGCATAAAATAGTAAAACTTCATTTAAAGGAGCAGACCAAATGAGTGACAAATACTGTAATGCACTACTTTTATTTTTCATTCCTTTATTTAAGATAGAAAAGGAAATGGCTTATTAAAGCCCTGATGGCTCAGATGTATTTATATGTAATATGTACTCTTATGAAGAATGTCATAGTTCATCAAAATGGAATGTACAAAAGGTACCACACACCCTGCCCATGCTCAAACTCCTCTGCTCCCGAATTTAAGTCCTGAGCTTACTGAATTCTCTTCTACAGCATAGAAGCTATAATTAGATGTAAAGTAGAATGATGTAATAGGCCTCTGAAGATTAATAATCATAATAAATACTAAATAATTCATTCCAGTGTATATTTTTCACGTATTTGGATGCATCACACTTTTATTCATAACATGTATTTCCTAGACATGACTGACAATTCACAGCATTACTCCAAGATGACACCGGAGCTGCTCTCCAAGACCTTAGAGTTACTTAGTGAAGAATCCTGTTGTTACTGATTATCAAATATGTGTTGTTTCCCAGGGAAGATTCAAAAACCCTGCAGTGGGCTAGTATGAGATAATTCACCCACAGGAAAAAAAAAATCTTCCTCTAAATCTTAATATTGCTCTTGTCACATCATTTATTTCTTTAAGTTATAACATGCATGTTCAGCCTGATTTTCAGAAGCATTTGCAGAAGCACAGCATTTGCATTTTCCACACAAGTTCTCCAGGAATATATTAAGTCACTCCTCTTGCGGAGAAGTACAAAAAGTCACAGGCCAAATGCGACAAGCACAGAATCTGCTTGGCTCATTAAGATATCTTTGGATGCTGTTATCAGCCCCCTTTGTGCAATTTTTGCCTCTTAATTTTTGCAACATGCTATTTATTTTAGAATTGAAGAACAGTACTTTGCCACAGAAAGAAAACCAGAAAATTACTAACAAAATATATTCCTTGCATCCTGCTGTCAGTCCTGGCTGGACCAAAACCAGCACTTCCAGAGCAGACCAGGGCACTGCAACACTGACTCAACATGGGAAACCGGCACTTTACCCTCACTTAGGATGCTGACTTGAAGCATAAAAATGTAGACATCAAATCACTGTCTGTGTGTTTGCAGTATTTCACTTTGCCACTGATTCTTTTGGTTACCTGTTTCAGCACTCATGTTTCAGAGATGTGCTGGAGCAGGTCCAGAGGAGGCCACAGAGAAGATCTGAGGGCTGAAGCACCTCTGCTATGGAGACAGGCTGAGAGAGAAGGCTCCACCTTCCAGTACCTAAAAGGGGCCTACAAAAGAGTCAGAGAGGGACATTTTACAAGGGCATGGAATCACAGAACAAAGGGTAAGGGCTGTAAAACAAGAAAAGGGTAGATTTCCATTAGACATCAGGAAAAAATTCTTTACTGTCACTGTGGAGATGCATGAGCACAGGCTGTCCAGAGAAGCTGGGGCTGCCCCATCCCTGCAAGTGCCCAAAGCCAGGCTAGGGGTCTTGGGGAACCTGAGTGTCCCTGCCCATGGCAGAGGTTTGGAATGAGATGATCTTTAAGGTCCTTTCCAGCCCTCAAAGTATTCTGTGTTTCTAAGATCCACTTTCCAACCTGTCTTCAGCTATTAGCCTTGAGAAGTTATTTATATCTCCAAGTGCAACTCAGAAAATCCTGGGTGACAGGACACACATTATTATATTTCAGAGAGCAGTGATTTCATATCCAGTGCAATATTCATATCCACCCAATGAAACCACTACCTTGGGTGGTGTCCTACCAAGAACTGATCCAAATTAATTAATAAAGAAGACCCTTCCAAACCCATGACCATCCTGCATTGTATTCACTGCTGCAAATGCCCAGCTAAATAAAATAATTCTACAATGCATCCTGCCTGGATCTAATGTCAAGACTACTCAACAGGCAGTGAAATGACTGTTAAAAGCAAATGAAATTAGGGTATTTGTACTATCCACCCCATCTGAACTGCAAGGTGTTAAAATATATTTGTTCCTGTGGCAGCTTTCATATTTTGTTGAGTTAGAGTTTCCTTGGAGGAAAAAATGTGCATGTGTCACAATTTTTACAGCTGTGTTCTGAAGAGCAGTAAATGCATAGATATTCCAGGATATTTAAAAATCCCGTATCTCTAAAGCACTGTGATTGGTTGATCTGACAGAAACAAAGCATCTGTTCTGAGCCAGAGAATGGGAAAAGGGTTGAAAAGAACCTCATTTGCAATCATGAAAGTGAAAAAGGATGCCTGTACTGTCCTGGATAGGATCAGGGCACTTGGAACAGTTCTTAAAAACAGAATGACTTAGAATGACTTATTATGGCTTCTGTAACAAAAAACCATAACCAACTAATGTTCCACATAGCTCAAGTTCCAACTTTATCTCCATGTTTGCTAAGGATCTGTATCTCTGTAAAACTGCATGGCTATGACAAAAACACAGCTAAACAGTATGCATTAAATAAACATTTAATTCTTGCCAATTTATACACCAAATTAAAGTGAGGAATCTGATTTAGAATCCAAATTAAAGTGAGTCCTCAAACAAACCAGTATTTAAAATAATCTTTTTATAAATATGATGCAAACTCCTTGAATAAAATTTCTTTCATTTACTTATGATATTCATATTAACCTGGAATATGGCTTGGGTAATTTCAATAAATGTGTATAAACTAAATTTGAACACATTACAATTTAGTCCTATCCTAAGCAAATGCCAAAGAACACCTTATGCATTTTTAAGGTGATCAGAAACTGAAAGGAAAACAGAGAAGGCTCCCATTTTCAGACTTTGAAGGGCTTTTTTAAAAATTCAAAGGGCCCCGATTTGTAGATTCTCAAACAATTACAGAACTGGTGAAATCATGAGTTCAGAAGATACTGTATTAATAATGAAATCATGTCCATTATCACATTAGCTCCAATTGCTGGTTTAGCAGATTTGATTTAAATTATTCCTTCTTTTCATCTAAACAGATGCAAGGGTTTATTTTCTGTGGTTTCCGGCAATGCCTGATCTGTTTAGCTTTTTCTGTTTTTCTGTAAATGATCAGCCGCTTTGGAGAATTCAACAAAATGCAATGAAGGATTAACCTTTAAGTGTTACAGAATGCAGACTAAAAGCAAAGTCCAGAACACTTATGAAAACTTTGCTGATCCAGTGTGAATATTTCACTGATTGTGTGTTCAGATGAACTTAGGGAACTACTAGAAAAGCCAGACATGGACCACTATGGTCCCAGATAATCTGTTTCAAACCAGCAGCTTAAAGAAGGGCGACTGCTGCACCTCCCATGCACAAGCCACTAAGGTGGTACTCAAACAACAAAGAAATTCAGCAGCCATACAAAATCTTCTCTTTTCTATTAAATATTTCAGCTATATATAATTCAGCTATACAGGGCATCAACAAAATTTTCTGCTTCACATATTATGGAACTTGTTCATTTCCCCAGTGAAGCAGATGCCAGAGCAGTGGATTCTCTCTAACAGAATGTTCCCTGCAACCCACGTGCCATGAACAATGGATAACCTGAAGTGGGCTTTATCTCCAGGTAGAATTTAACTGGACAAGTAAAAGCAGGAACCTGGGAATCAGGGTATGGGGCTCTGCAGTATGAAGCCCAGAAAATGCAGTCAAACCAAGGAAGGGGGGACATTTCTGAAAGTGTCTCATGTCACTACTTCAGTGTATTGAAAAGAAACAACTTTTAAAGAAGACTAAATAAGGATTCAAGCCCCAAGTCTGCCATCAGAAACCTTTTCCGGCACATTCTGCACTACTTTAGAGCGATGCCTACAAAAGCAAAGGCTTGGCCAGAGAAGTTGAACTTTCCAAACCTTCCCAGACCTCACTCCCATGTGACTGGATCTAGAATGTTTCACAAATGAAAGAATAAGCAAAACAGCATCACTATTATATCACCTCTCTGTAAGAACATGCCTGAACACCAGTGTGTATGTTGTATCCCAATCAACACAAGTTAATTTCTATCTCTATCCTGACACAGTGGCCACAAACCAAACACAAAGTCTTCCCACAGTTTTCTGAAGCAACAACAGGATCAATTCTATTCCCCATTTCAGATCATAGTTCCAGTACTTTAATAAGTGCTTTCACAATAAAGACCCCAACGGGTCCCAGCACAGCCTTTTCCAGGCTCTCCCAGACTCCCAGCTGAAAATGGCTGCAGGACACCACCCTGGCTCAAAAGGAAAGCTGCAATAGCTCTTTTGGATTTGCATAATGCATACTCACTGTTCCAAATGCCAAATCATGCAAGCTCTCAGCTACTTGTAGGCTGATGAACCAGGTGCACAGGCGAAAATGGGATGCATCAGGCCTACTAAAAATGTCACTATTGCAGCTGATCTTAGTGGCTTCAATAAATCCATGTTAACTGAATCCACCATGAACATGCCGAGCACAAATCAAGCACTTGCACATATCTGATGGCCATTTTTCTGGAATTTCCAGCCATCCAGCATGTGGTAAAGGTGACTGTTGCTATGTGTATATACACTGCTCTGCTCTCGGTCAGGTTGCTGGTAACACGGAAATCTTACCCAAATTCCTTACTTCCTATTCAGGCACTATCTCTAGATTCAAAATTTTGGAAAAGAAAAAAAAAAAAAGGATGCACTGAATCAGCCATGGGTAGAGAGTAGCCATCAGGCAAAAAAAGAATGGAATTAAACCCATTATTTTTCATTCAAAAAATTGTATAACTTTTTGAGCATCAAAATAATTTTGACACAAGCAAACCTTGGTAATGATGTTTGCACAACAGGAAAAGAAGGGTTTACCATATTGCTATTAGCTGGCAACTACTGCACTGATGAAAAAAACCTTATTCAGCTTTTCCAGTTGCTGAGATTTTCCTTTGCATTAAGCACAAAATGTCAGAGCTTCCAAATGAAACGCGACAACACAGAGCATTTTACTGTAAATACAAAGATGGCCTTTAAAAATAATTACAGAACAACAAAAAAAAAGAGATGGAGAGAAGCAAATACAAAAAAAAATCCACTTAAAATATTCTTATGCATAATAAAAAGATATTTCATATCAGAAGTAAGAACCTTCTGTTTCTACTGAAACCAATGGTACCACTGTTACAACCATCAATGGAATTACAGTTCCTTTTTTTAAAATGCCAGTAGGCATCCAGCTGGTTTGCTGAAGACTGCAATACACTTCTCCTCCATGAATACAGCCATAGCTAATCTCTGATACAAATCCAAGTTTCCTGATACCCTTTCATAATATCTGGTCCCCCAAAGATCTGGTATTCATTGCACCGATACCAATTAGAGCACAGTGATTTCCTAAGGAAAAAAAATATAAAAATCTCCCAAAAATTTGGATAGAATTATAAAAATAAGACATGTTTTGTCATTACAACTTTGACCTTTTTCATTTATGCTTTTATAGTCTCCTATCATGATGATGTTTCGACTAGAGGAATTACATTTTCACTATACTATCAACACTTTCTAAGCTAATTTTAAGATTTCACCATTATTGTTAAGAGTATCAAAAAACAACCCCAGTTTCATCCCATCACTCACTCTGTGGACAATATTCATTTTCCTGCGCCTCTCCAGAGAAGGGAGACCAAAAGACACCACCTATTTTCTGTGAGCTTAATTTGAGATGAAAGAGACACGCAAGAACTCGAAATAACCTCCTGAAAATGCCACATGGGTTATGTTCACTTCTCCTCTATCTGACAGGACATAGGCTAAGCCACTTTATCTACGTTTGATGTGACCTCACTAACGCTTGGTAAGATGGACTAAAGCAGAGTGATCCCACTTCCCTGCACACTGGGTCTGTAATGCCCCAGCAGCTCCTCACCAACAGCTAAATCTGCCCTTAAGCTGCCATAAACTCAAACCCTTTCACCACCTACACGGTAAGGTCTCAAATCCAGCTCCACCTTGAATGACCTGAGAGTTTTCCAGCGCCTGTGTCCCTGTTCTCTCCCAGTCCTGATGCGATTCCAGCGTGCTCAAAACCAGCTCACACCCCAGAGCTTAGCTTGGGTTAGGGGAACTCACCAGCACTGCCTTGCAGAGATCCCTCTCTTCCCAGATTCCAGCTCTTCCATGGCCATGCACTACCACCAGGAGAGACAACTGATCCTGGTTTACCTGTTGCAAAAGGCAGGCTTCCAAGCTGTGATGAAGGTGGGTTAACACATTTGGCAGCTCAGAGTGGCAGAAGACAATTAACTCTCCCTGACCTTCCTAAAACTTCCACAGACACAGCTCTGTAACAGACACCTTCAGTGCACACCAACTAAACTTCTCTTCCTTCAACAAGCTCTTCTTTGAACTTGCTTCCTTCAGGCTTCCTGACACTATTTGCCTCTGAGCAAGCACTGTCTTCCTGTATCTCCCATCTCCTCCCTCGTTGCTTCCAGGAACATGTAAGGAACAGAAAACAAAACACAAGACGTATACAGAACTTAGGTTCTGTGAAAAGACCCCTTCCTAGAAGAGGCTTCCTGCTGTTTCTCCTTCACCATCATGTCCATCCTCATCTACCTCCTCTACTTGTCTCACTGCAGAGTTGTCAGGAACAGCACTAATAAGATTATGCTCTAATTCCCAGGACCATACTCATAAACCAGAACATTTGTGATGTAAATCTCTTTCTTTGAGGAAAAACACCACTTCCCAGCTCAAACGGGACTGGTTCCTTGTGTTTTCTCTTTAAGAAGCAAGATTAAAATACTACAATTATAAACACCTTGTTTTCTACAAGTTTCTATTTAAGAACCATCTCAAGATGCCATTGTATCCTGAAAAGAATGCAATCCTTGATTTACCTTTCAAAGGACTATTAGAATCACTGCTCAGCTTTTCAGACTTTGTATCCAGCACACAGGAGTAAAAATGTTCAGGGGGGGCCTTTGTTTACTTTTAAACCAAAAAAAGGTTATTTCATTTTCAAGCATTCCTAGAATCAAACAGCTTCTTGCAATGCATCAAGCCGGATGAATGTAGTGACACCTTTTTTCTTAAAACATGAATTGGAAAAAAAATTTGAATATATTTGTCTTCATTTTGACAATCTTCTGGAAGGCTTAACATGATTCACACATTTATAGAGTCTTGACAAGAGAAAACCAACCACTCTCATCAATTCACAGAAAAAAAAAAAAAGGATAAGCAGGGGGCAGGGTAAAAAGAAAAGCCAAACTAGAATAGACATTACCTACAGTAGTCAGCATGAGTGATGCTGTATATAAATCCCTGCATATTCTTCAACGCTCTTAAACCAAATTTTATTCAAAGATGGAAGAATAAAAGAATGGTAACTGTGACAAAACTGCAAAAACTGGTATCTCATTTGACAAGTCATTAGCAAATCATCCATGAATCCATTGTCTATGGCTATTGACTTAGCTTCTGAGCAACATTTCATTGCTGTATCAAAAGTCAGTTTTTATTTCTTTTTATTTGATGGTCTTGAAAACACTAAGCTATCAGGCTTAGAGGAAAGCTCAAAGAAAAAATACCTTATGAGAGAAGAAGAAAACACCTGATTAGTAGAACAGATTACAAAATCATGCAGTCATCAAACAAAATCCATTTCCAGAGGTTTTTGTACTAACACCCACCAGGGTTATGCTCAAGTGCCATGACTGTGCACCCACAGAGCCCACAGTGACCAGCCAGAAAACCAACTGCTAAGTTACACTGTCACGGTGACAAGCCCCTGGCACAACCTTCAGAGGAGTTCCTGTGGCTAAAATCATAACAGAGCTGAGCAAGCAAGAGAGCTCCTACAAAAGGTGGATTTTTGAATGCAGCACTTCCATAGTGACAATACTGAAAGCTTTTGTAAATGGCATGCCCTGCCACTCTGATTACTGCGAGTGCTCTACTCAGGTATCCATGGAAACTTGAGAAATAGATGTTAAATCTGTTGGATGTGTTTGGCAGCAGGGAATGGGACTAGTTGCCAGTCAGCCCAATCTAACCACAGGTATCTTGATCTTTAAGCATGAAGAAGGCATCAAAAGCCCTCAAATGATGATGAAATACACCAAATGGTCACGTTTCCCAAACAATGACAAAGGGAGGAGGCAAAGATGCAGTGAAGAACTGTTATTTTAATGCTGTTATCTCTTGAGACAGAAAAATATCCCAGTCCCTGTAATGAGGAAAGAGACCCAAATATTCACTCCTCCAACCTCACAGGGAAAAGGAAAAAGGAAAGCATGGATACAAATGCACAGAACCTTGTAGGGATGGGTGGACATGGAGTACTCAGGACTATAAAACCTTGAGAGAAGCTGATTCAATCCTAAAGACTGGTCCTGAATAGCACTGAGAACCAGGGATGTATTCAGAAATGGATAAACTGAAACAGTACTCCCAGATTATTCCCTCTGGGAGAAGGAAGTAGCATAGGGAAAAATTCTCTCTGCTTCCTTCCCCAAGAAAATCAGTGCAGGTTGGGCAGGCTCCTGCAACAGGAACTGACTTCCTTCAGAGAGAGGATGTGCATTAACTCCCTCAGATGATATGAAATCACTATTATTGAACTACATCTACATCCACACTTTTCTGGACTCCAGCTGGTAATGATTACTAGAAATCTCTCCCAAGCTTCCTCAGAAACTGCATCTGCAGAGCACAGTCTGAGAGTGTTGACTGAGGCACTACTGACAGAACAGCTAAAAGCAAAAACCTCTCCAGGTCTCCCATTCTTGCAAGTTTAGGTGCCTTTAGAACAGATCCATGTGCCCAGAGCCTGCAAATCTATAACAACAGAGCTCCTGATATGGGCCAGGGAGCACCCAGTGACTCACACGGGAGTGGAGACCAGTGAGCCAGGGCTGGGGAGCACCAACACAGCTCACAAAGCCACCCTCTGATGTCCTTGACACACCCTCGTACAGTCCTGAGTGAAGAACAAAGGCTTTCTAGGCTTTCTGGCCTTCATATTCTGAGTAGTTTTGTTTATTTATTTGCTCACTTCGAAAAATCAACTGCATTTTCCTCTTCATGTACATGAAAACGTTTCCCAGAACCCTCTGAGACAGCCTTTGAAGGTATTTCCTGTTTTAATAATGATTACTGACACAGATCACCACTGCCATCCTAATTTTAAAACACTGCAAAGCTGCCGTTTTAGAGCAGTCATGGCAAATTTTTAAACGTGCATTTGTTTATTTTAAATGCATATCACTCTGATTCTCAATAGCACAGCACATGGGCCAGAGCTGGCACATTTTCAATAATGAGAGCAATGGAATGTTCTTTCACTATCAAAAATGTGCCTGGTCACTGAGAAAAGGCAGATTCGATGTAATGAGCCAGGAGCCAGGACACTTGTCATGGTGAGGAAGATGAAGCCTGCAGGTCTGTCACAAGCCTTTCAGATCACAGAGGCTCAGCCTTGGCAGCAGCACTCCCTCAGCACAACAGCACCATCAGTGACCTTACAGCACCGAACAGCTGCACACTCTGCAGTGGAACATCTGTGAAGCAAGTGTACCATTTACAGCCACGGCTGATGGACTTCAGAGCTCATCCCTGAAACAGACTCCAAGTCCTCCTGGCGCCTCTCTCACAACTGCAGAAACACAAGCCTGATGCCACCTGGAGCTTCACCCATCCCTGTTTCCAACCAGCCAGGCTGTTTAATAGAAACATCGTAAGTGCCACACAGAAGCTGAGTAATTATGTAAGAACCGAAGTCATCTATGGATAGACAAATATTTCACTAAAGCTGCATATGGAAAATATCAACACTTAGGGAAAATTTAAAAAAAGAACAGATGCAAACTCCCCAGAAAGGTCATGTTGCTTCATACCAAATTAAGGTCATGACTGTTCTCATACTCCTAATTGAAAGTAGCATTGTTTGCGTGCATTGGTTTTTATTCCTTTCACATCTTCCATTACCATTTATTGGGAGCCAGTACAACTTTCTTAAATATCCAAAAAAGCCAATTTGCTTCTTCACAATACCTACAGACCAAATCAGCTACAGGGAGAAGTTTCTAAAACCATAAATGGTGTGTTCTTTGAAGTCAAATACTTGTGAAATCCCATCTGACACATCGTCAAAATGCAGAACCAATTCAGGCACAGAAAACTGACACAATGGGATCTTTTAATATTATTGTTTTAAAGTAAAAAGTATATTCTTAAGATTTTTTTAAGATAGGGATGGTTGCTTTGTGCATTTATAGAGAGAATTAGTGAAATCATAGTAGAGGACAGCAAAAAGAAATAGATTCCCTGGAACAACTTCGAAGAATAAGTGACTGGAAACTTTAAAATATTTGACCAGTCTGTAACTTTAAAAGGAAAAAAGAAATGAAATCCAGACTTAACTGCAACAGCAGATATGATGTCCAGAAGGGGCCTAAAAAATTTCAACAGCATTGTCATGAAAGTGGGAGAAGTTTGTCATGGCAGGTCACATCAACTCAACCAACAGAAGAAGCATTTGGCAGGAAAGAGCACAAGATGAGACACCAGTCAAGTCCCATATAACCCCAACCACCCAAGACACAGTTAGAAAACAAAACATATCCTAAACCCTGACATGTTCATGAAGGTATCAGGTCTTTTATAGCTGAGGCAGCGTTCTGGTCTTGCTGCACACAACTGGCCTCCCAGAGGCTGCTTTAACTTGAGCTGACATCCAAGCCTGCAGCATCCTCTTCCAGCTCCTGGTGACAGCTGCATTTGAGAGAAACCCTGGCCACTCCCTGTGGACCAGGATAAATCCCCTTTACACCACAAATGCATCAGCTAAAGATGCCTCTGGACAGAACAGACCTCTTGGGGTGTCTCTACAGCTGACAGAAGCTTTGGGGAGACTTTGCAGGTACAGAGCTCTGTTGAACATCAACTGCTGTCCCCATGGGAATGAACTGAACATTCAGACTGAAAACTTGCAGGGTGACAGTATCCTAAAGGAAAACTTGTCAGCTCAACCAGCATTACTCAATTATGAGCCAAAGGTTTTAAAAATGCCAAAAATCAGTATAATTAGAAGCTTTACATGCAATAGCTCCTGGGTATGAACAATTTCACTAACCAAGCTGCAGATACCGCAGTGCTGTGCTAAGTGAAGCCATAAAGATGATGGGCAGGCACTGCATACAGCACTCAGCTCTTTTCCATACAGACATTTCTTTTACGCATTTACTGTGCTGCAAGAAGTGGCTGCAGTGTCAATACTGTCAATACAACACACACTAAATCACACTTTATTCATGAAACCTTTTTTTCCTCTGACAGCCTCAGCATTTCAGTGCATGGAAAGAACATAAAGATTTCTGGCATCACAAATCATTGCTTTACTACCTGGTCTTCTGTCTTCAAACCAAATCCCTCCAGCACAGATTTTCCTATGTCACAAGTTACTTCATTTCAGTATTGCATTGCACCAACCTTGAAACTCCGAAGAAAACAAAACATGATACCCTGTCATCTGAAAGACAAATGAATCTGTCAATCTATTCTTCCCTTTGTCAGTTGCATGCTGGAAAATTGTTACAGGTTACTTCCAACAAAACAGACATTAGAGACATCATTTAGAAAGCACTGAGAGAACAATTAGATGGTGGGGAGGGAGAAGAACCCAGCAGAACTTGAAGATTCAACTAGTTTCTAAGTATTATTTTCTGGTTTATTTTTCTTTTAAATGGATATTTTATGACTCTTTTTTTCCACTTACACTGAAATTAAGCTATGTCACTCAAAATGTTCCCCAAATCCTACTATAATCAAACTTAACCTTTTAGGTTTCCCCAGGCATTTCTGCCAGTACCTTTGGCTCAGCATTACAGTTTCCTCAAGCCTTTGCAGCATACACTGAGGAAGAAGGCATGGAGAGATCGAATGAAATCAGGCTGAGTCTGCATTTCCCTTAGGGTTATTCACCCATATCATTTGTATCCTAGGAACCTTCTTCCCTCCCCCATCTCGTTCCCACACAAGGAGAGACCACCCCATCCTGCAAAGGCTGTGTTATTCTCACCAGGCACAGTGTAACCCCAAACGGATCAAAGCCACAGCATCCTTGTTTCAGGCAAACCAAGATTCAGCTCAGCTTCAGTTAAGTTTGTAAAATCGGAGACATGTGGCCCTGTTAACGTGGTAAAACGGCACCGGTGGGGTTTCCCCCACCCCTACACCTCGCTGGGAGCTCCCCGGTCCCCGAGGCTGCGCTAGGATGCTCAGGCGCTCAGTCCAGACAGCGCTATCTCTCCCACCCGGCTGCCAGGTCTTTCTCTTCCAGTGCATCAGGCTTCTCGCTATACAGGCTTCTCCTCTATGTCAGCAGCAGCCCCCGAGCTCCAGTCCGAGCCCGAGCCCTCCTCCCTCTGGCCGCTGCTGGGAAAGGGAGCGACCCCGACCCGCGGGGAGGACGGAGCCACAAAGGCC
>VXAC01000486.1:1329310-1370960 GCA_013399225.1 Rhipidura dahli
GGCGGCACGGCCCCAGATGCGGATTTCACGGCCACTGAAGCGGAAAGCCCTCCGCGGGGACAGCCATAGAAAGAGACCCCTGTCTGTGGCCGGAGGTGACACCCCGCCTTAGCCCTGTGCGCCAGGAAGGGGTGCTGGAGTCCTGCGGGAGACGGAGCCGTGAGAAGGTTGCGGAGGTTATGCCGACTGTTCCGCCGCTGGTCAGGGAAGTGTAGGTACAGCTAACCAAGACAGTCGGAAATCACGAACGAGTCCCCCGACGTCATGTATTAGGATGTGACTTTTACGGCATGGGATTCTTTTTAATTGTCTTCGGAGTGAACTCTCACACGTGGTTCTGCAGTGCTATCAGGCCAGAACTTCTTGTTTCCAGGGGTTTTTAGCTACTTGTCTCCAGGACCTGGGAGAGAGACACCCCTACTGTCACTTGATCCATGATGAAGTTTAAGAGTTTTCCAAACTAAGTTACAAGCCATTACAACCACGAGAGAATAAAAATAAGGCTGCTATCCTTCCATGCACAATCCTGGAGCCAGAAAAGGTTTTTCCTGTTGTCCACCCATGCTTCATGGTGTAATTCTCCCTTGCTTTCCAGCCTCAGCAGCAATTCACATTTTGAAAGCAGTGGCAGTATTTCATGTGAAATAAATAAGGGCATTCACGCCAAGCACAGCCTTGGTTCCTTGCTGACTCCTGGGCTCAGGAGGTCACTGATATGACAAAGTTCTCCCGAGTCCCCTGACCAAAGCTGCTGCTCACACAAGGTGGGATTCTTGTGAAACCCCTGAGGAACAGGGAATTTTGAAGCAAAGCCCCCGACACTGCAGGTGCTTACTCAGCCCCTCCCTCTATTTGTTCCCTGGCTTCTTGCTCTCGTGGCATTTGCTCTGTTCCCTGTAAGCTTTATTGCCTCTGAGTACAGAAGGTGCGGCACAAAAGTTAAAGCGGTAAATTTCTTCACATCTGCACACCTGACTCCCCTAAAAAGCCTTTGCTCACCCTGTACACACTTAAAGACTATCTCATCGTGAAATCCACTGTCTCATTCAGGGAAAATGCAGAACTCGCTTCTCCCGCCTCCCAAAATCAGCTGCACAAAGGGATTTTCTAAGCTGTTGAGAAGGAGAGAGGGAACGAGCACGCTGGCATGGTGGGGCAGCAGCTCATTCCACTGCTCACATCAGTGTAACCTTCTGTTCTTGGGGACACGCAGTGCCATGGGGAGCCCTCATACGATTTCCAAAGCCAAGGGCAGCGTGCAGTGCGACAGTAGGCACTGGAATTGCCACTTCCTGCTCTTCCCTCAGCTCCACGCCAGGCAACAAAGGGGAACATCTGGCCAAGAGTCAGCTTTAATTACTTATTCAGAGTCAGGCTGAATATTTATGCTGTCATTAAACAGCCTCGGAAATAAGAAACCAAACAACTCTAATACTTGGTTTCCTGACAAGAGACTTAAATAGCAGAAACTTTTGGTTCAGATTAAATGCACTTCAATAGCAATTAATGGTAGGCTTTAAACATGTATTGAGGTAATTAACAAAGGCAGAGGGAAAGAAAACAAGCAACCAAACACACAAACACATATCCAAATCATATACTTTCTGGGAAAAAATATAGTACTCTGGCTAGTTTTTAATGATCCCTCAAGCAACAAGACAACACACACAAAAATAGCATTCACTGGGTACAGACAGCTTTCCGAATGTCACGGCAGTGACTACATTATTCAATATCAAGCCAGGTTGCCTAAGTTACACACTCAGCTGTAGGTGTTGTGAATAATGCAGAAGGAGAATATTTGAAGGCATGTGACTGACTGGTAGTTTCAGAAATTAGACAGTTTTCCAGAGAGCTTAGTATGTCCTTTTAAAACCTAATGAGAGGAACCACATTGCCAAAAAAATAGCCCTTGAAGTAAAATTAGATTCTCAGTCTGAAATATAAAATTAAGAACTAAGCCCCTGTAAATTTAAATTTGTTTTATAAAGACAAAAATCAAAGAAAAATAAACCATTGCTGGTTTTTTTTTTTTCTCTTGTCATTTCTCTTTCCCTTGGAAATGAACAAAAGAAGTACATTTCATATGAAAGAAAAACACTTTTTGAAAAGGTCACCATCTCAAGTAAGCTTGCCCTGGAGCTGAAGAAGCTTCATTTTTGTAACTCCATAGGAAGTTTGTTGTTCTTATGGTCATTTTGAAACATTGTTTGGAGTCTGTGGTTTCAATGGTTACAAGCATAACAGAAAATGAGTCGAAATCTAGTGATTAAATTATAAAAATGGATGGTCAGATTTTGAAAAGGATGGCAAAAGTAAAGTCATCTACATCCTCTGAACACCTGTTCTTACAAACTCTGTAGCTTGTCCCTTGCACAAGATTCAGTTTTAGTGTGGGTCTGGAAAGAATTTCTTTCCTTTTCAGGGAACTAACATCAGCCAGCTTAGTACACTTCAGAGGAGTAGCAGCAGCAGACAGGAAGAACATTTTTTTTGACCCTGAAACATCAAAGTGTTTTTCTGTCAGACAACCAAGGCACCCATCAGTGTTCAACTCAAGCACCAACTCACTTATTATGGCGTTACTCTGACTATGGAGAAAAGCATGATTTCTGCAGAAGCTTGGGGCACTGTCTGCTTTAAGTTCCCTCCCCCTTGCATGTGCTTGGGACTGAATACATCTCAGGAACAATCAAGAAGTGATTTAATACACTGTACTCTTCACCTGCAGCCTAAGCGATCCCCAGAAAGCTGCAGCCTCAAACCATTCCATTCATCACACAAAGGGTTCAGATACACTGGCATGAACTGACAGTACAAGAAAAATAGCTGCTTAACCTAGCTCTGATTTTAGCAGAGCTACCACAAGCATGTTATCCATTAGCATCAATAAAAATTTCATGAGAGAATTGGAGATCACCACAGTGTCCTCTCAGGGCCATTCCCACACACTATAAGAGCTGCACAAAGCTGGGGCTGGTCAGTGAAACGACCTATGTGCTTCTCACTCCTGAGTATGAGTGTCTAAGTGAAGCACTGATGGGGTAGCACTGAAAATCAGTGAGCTGGAAACACCAGGCATGGAGATCTGGAAGAAATGCAGGCATTTGAATGTTGTTTTCAATGCACCTGGAAGTAGGATGTACAGACATTATCACAGACACAGAAACCAGCGAGCCACTGAAGCCCCACACCCAGACCAACACTGGCACCAGGGAGAGGTGAGTCTTTAAAAATGACAACACATTGTAAACAAAAGAATAAAAAGTAGGTAAGCATACTTTGCATCTTGGCAGCTCAGGAACCCCTCATCAAGCACTGTGTTCATCTGCTCAATTAAAATTCCTAGAGTAATAGTTTCTGACTTCAAAATTTCCTCTTACATAGTTTCTGGAGCATCATTAAACATACAATATCTGGGTTTGTTTGCCACCTGCATAACTGTTATTGCAGTCTCCTCCTTCATTCCAGCTGTTCAATTTGTCACCTTTAAAGCACTTTAACCTCTCCAGTTCGGCTTATTCCTGTGATAAAAACTTAGAAATTATTTTTATTGCAGAGCCAACTGGCAATCTGTTTCCCTAGATGCAGTTTTATCTTCCCCTTTCCTAAAAACAGCTTTTTATTTTAATACTCAAGAAATCTCTGTAAAGATAAGAAGAACAAAAAACTATTCATCACTGTCACAGCCTTTCAATAAAGAAGCTTATTGTGCACAAAGGAACATGAAGAGTTTCTTCAAATGGAACAGGTTATAAAGTTTTCACCTGTCTTTTATACATTTCTTATCCCCAGTATCCCAACGTCTGTTGGAAGTGTATCACTCAGGAAATGCTGCCTGCAAAGAATTCTCCAGCATTTCTTAGCAGGATGCTTTTTCAGGAAAACTGCTGGGCTGGAGACACTGAAAGAGTGTGGTGCTCCCAGATTTCTGGCTCACTTACTCATCTCGAGAGTACTTTCAAGCATGACAGTCCTCACACTGTCTGGGTGTGTCCAGCACTCCCAAAATATAAATGTTTCATGGTCTTCCTGTGGTTCCCAATGGTCTGTGGTAGCTGCTGTGTGCACAGAACTAAAAGATAAGTTAAATCCCAAAACTCTCCACTCATACTGTATGTCTCAAACACTTTTTTTGCCTTAAATTCATTGCCCTTCCTCTACTTTGGACATATTAAAGCCAAAGCAAAACAAACAAACAAAAAAAAATAAAACCCAAACCCACACAAAACCTAAACAAACAAACAAAATCCCAGAAGAAACAGATTTATTATATAACAATGTTCTCACCCCATCATCTTTACTCTCCAAACATGCACTCATACATGTACAATAAGAAGTGCTGTTTTGTCAAGGCATTTTTAAAATATCAACCAGATTGTGCGTCCGTATTGGCTTGTTTCACCACTCATTTCTCATCACTCTGAAAGAAACAAAGCTCTAAATGCATCAAAAAATAAACTTAGTTTTGTGAACATGTGCACTGCTTAAGTAAGTGATGAGAATTCTGGCTCCCACTGAAGTCAATAAAAGTGGCAGATGGCTCAGCCACCTCTAAAACCAAGGAACTACAGTTGGGTAGGACAAAATTCTGCAAAATCACGCCTCCTTTATGTCTTATTTCTCTGGTCCAGAGAAAGTTGTACCTCTCAGGAGGCAAGTTTAGGTAGCATTGTTAACACCCTTGCTTTGCAGACTGCTTCACTCTATTATACAGCATTAGCAAAATTGCAGGGTTATTTGCAGTGCAAGTGAGAGTTCTGTCCCTTAAAAATATCCTGCATCAGCTCAAGAATACAGAATTTGCCAGTTTAAAGGGGAAAGGACTTGGAGAATTATAGGACTCAACAAGTGACATGGGAGCACATTCTCTCGCTGTGCACCTGTGATAGATAAAAATGTCATCACAGAAATACACAGAACATGTGAGAGTTACCAGGCTCCTTCCTGACTGCTTTCTGAAGCTTTCTATGGTCCAATTAAATACTGGAAAGAAAAGGCAGCATGCTGAAAGACAAGCAACATGTGATTGACATGATACCCAAAACAAATTGAATCTGAGGGGAAGATCTGAATCTAGGATTATGTGTAGTCTCCGCAGATTGATTATTCATAGGAAACAGACATTTAGGTTTTCTGTAGGGACATTTCAGCTTAATGCTTTGGAGGGTTCTTTTCCCTGAGATGTTTGAGAAGCTGTGTGGAGAATATCCAAACCTAATGAAAATGTCACCCAGATCCTCCAGATTAGTACAGAATAAACTGGAAAAGTGGGAACTGGGATGCACATCATATTTCATCCATCTCACCCTTCGTGTGATCGAAGTGATCACACTGAGACACACACATGCAGAGGAATAAAAGAAGTTTATAAGAGACTGCAGAAATGCTGGCAAGCAAAGTCATATAGAAAATGAGAAATAACACAAGAAACCACTTACAGAGGAATCTATATCTCCACCTAAGGTTGGACAAACTGATTACTTACTAGAGTAAATCCTAATGAATTCCATTGACCTCCAGCTTCCATCTGACATTTAACAATGCAGCAGTACTAGGACATTTTCGATTTTGAAGGAAAATGAATAATAAGCAAAAACCCTCTGACACTCTTAAGAAGTGCCTGGTAAATACTGAATTTTTTTTGTTGTTACAAATGTATTTTGATAAGTTTTACAACCTTTAACATTTCATATACACGAGTATAATCTATATTAATATTATATAATATGAATTTGATTTCTAAGAATATTATTCAAAAATAGAAGACTAAGCTCTTGTAACAAATTTTTTACAAAGATATGTCTTAGGAATGCTCATGAAATTTAAATCTCTAGATACAAGTGATGCTGGATATTTTCAGAGCATAACTTCTTTTAAAAATATTTAATAGGAAACTAAATTTAGAAGATCAAATGGTATTATTTATTCAGTCATGGGCAGAAATAGCACAGTAAATCACACACAGGAAGGAAAAATAGAAATGCTTCTAGACACAGTAGAAATAGATATTTTAGCATGAATCCACTGGTTGAAGTATGTTCTTACAAAACATTTAAGAAAATTCTGATAACTAACACATTTGTAAAAACTGAAAGGCTAAATCATAACTGTGAGTATTTTATTTGCTCTTGGTTACAATGTCTGAAATGAATGGTGTCAAGAGCATCACCGACATTTTCTCAAAATCTTGATGTGCTCTCTGCACATTCCCTTTTAATACCACATAGTTCTATTTTTGGAGTCTTTAATGAGGGCATGCACATATAAATGGAAGTACAGAATATCCCAGATGAACAGAGTGAGGTTTTCCACTCCATGTCTAATTTATCTCACCACAGGTTGTATGAGACCAATGATAATTTTTCTCCTCCCCAATCACTAAAGGGATGCAAATTCCATAAGATTGTATTATTCTATCACTTCTTTTAAAATCTCTCTGGGGAATGACTTCCAAACCATTTTTTTTACTATTTCTAAGCGTGGAGTCTAGTATGCTAAAATAAAGACTATGAATCAATAAGTTGTATTATTCCTGCAAAGAGGAGGGAACACCATGAGTTGTAGCAAGTAAGTAAAAAGTTGAATTATATAAAAAGTAACAACCCAACAATCATCTAACAAAGAGATTACTATTTTTAAGACAAGTAGTTCCTCTTTCAAAGTAGTATCACTGAAATATCCAAGGTATCTAGCTTCTATAAATGAATACTGAATTAATTACAACAGCTATATAAAAAGTGGGAGCAAAAATACGCCATTTCCTGTATTCACACAAATGTAAACGAGAATACAATTTGTCTCTGTCTTCAGAATTAAGTAATAAAAAAATAAAAAAAAAAAGAAGAAAAGAAGATGGCAGATCTCTACTATCTGAAAATGACCTTGTGACCAGAAACCATGATTCAAATCTTGTTTTGGTGAAGCATAAAACTGTGAGTTGAAAAGTCCTTTATTTTGTCATTCTCACTTAAATACAACAAATTGCACTAAAATCTTTAAACTGGCACATACAATGCAAGAAACATCCTTCCTCCTGTTAAATCTGTTGAATTTGCTTGAGGTATTTTCAATAATGATTTGTTATTTTAGTCTTCTTTTCCAGCAGAAAATAATGTTGGTGACATTCCTCTAAGTGTTTAGCCTGTATTATTACTAAACAGCTCAGGTCTGGTAATTCAATAAACCAAGAATTTGTTCAGGAGAAAAACTAATAGTCATTTAAATGTTGTCACTTACTTAAATTTAACTACCAGAACTATCAGAACTTAACTGTCAGAAAAAATATGCTTTAACATAATGAAATCATAATAATTTGCTTTTTCATTGTCTAAAGAAGAATCCCATAACATCAACCCCTTTAGTTGCAATAAAAAATCTGGGGTTAATTTCTTGGTGAAGATTAGCATTTAGAAAAAGACATAGGTTATTATTTTACTATTCTCTGTATGAATGTGTGTCTTATAAAGCCAGGATTTACCCTGACCACAAGAATCCTGCATGCCTTTTTGTACTTGAGACATGAGGGCAAGCCTTGGTTACATCTTCTTTCATCTGGATCCAAAGTCGTCTTAAATCAATGGAAAATCTTGCACTGATTTTTTTTTTTTAATTTTAATAATTTTGAATTAGGTGATAGCTGCCTTGGTGCCTAGGAACTATATAATGGAGGGTGTAACACATGCTGATGTTTTCAAAGCAGATATTCTATAGCCAGCACATCCTTCATCTGTGCTGTTACACAGGCACTGTGTGTGCATCCCTACAATGGCTGTCACAGAATTTGGATTCAGGTGTTTTAAAAAGGCTGCTACGCATTAGGAATTTGGATTTAAAGAACAGGGACAGGTCGTGCTGAAAAGGAGACTGGATTGCTTTGAGATTCCTGCAACACCAGCAGATCTCAGGAAGGACGTTTGGAAACCCACACAGAGGAAATGCACTGAGATTAATTCACTCACACCTCAGATGATCTTTGTCCATCCAAGATCTGTCTTTGAAACACAGGGCAATGAAAGTAAATGTAAGGGCTTCTTTAAATCAGTTCTGCAAATAGTATCTGTCATATGGGTAGACTGCAAGCACAATAAAAAAACCATCACCACAGGAAACTGCATTTGGTTTGTTTGGAATGGCAGCATAGCATTTCTCATAAAACAAATGCTTGACAGTGTTTATAAATAGTGAAATATGTGTAAAAATACTCTTCAAATCTATTTGACATCTCTCTTCCAAAGGACTGTATTTTTGGCTGAGTTGTATTTTCAGTCTTTTGCCTTAAGCTTGCATATGACTGCTCTGTTATTTAGAAAGTAGTGACCATCTTTTACTAACATAAAGAATGGACAATTTTAAATTGAAATGTACAAAACTACTGCCATTAAATTATAATTTAGTGCAGTGCTCAATGCACAAGCAGTCCTCCTCCTGGAATAGCCTTCTTCCAAAGAAATGGAAAAGAAACAGTCAGGGATGACAAGTTTATGTCAAATCAAATGGTTCACTAACATAATTCTGGTGCTAGCATAAAAGTAGGTCTTCAGCTTCCATGACTTAAAGAAAAATGGGTAGTAAACAAAAAAATAACTATGAAGATACTGCTAAAGAAACAGAAGGAGCACATGGCGAGGAATTTACAGCAAGGAGTCATGGCCTGGAGAAGAATAAGCATGAGGAGATAAGAACAGTATTTTTGAAAACAAGGTCATTGCAGAAAAGATTTCAGATTCCAGACTATGTTTACAGTCTTTGGTGTCAAGCTGCCTAAGAACAGATTCAGAAGGACTGACTTTGTAAAAGTCAACTTTCTCTGTCATCCTTTTTCTCACCCGAGGTGTTATCTGTCAAGGCCTATAAGGTTCACTTTAGATAGATTATGTTAATAAGACATGAAATAATGTATATGGCTATGGGGAAAAATAGGGTGCTTGTATCAAATGCATTTTCCTGTTCACCAAGCAAGATCTGAGGGGCACTTCCTGCAGATAAATGGGCCTGGAATTATGTTAATTTAAAAGTGTGTTCCCAGTTATAAACAGATCATGAAGACAATGGACATGTAAGCAATCTGAATGTAGCCATGAATAAGTATTTATAGTGACCCTTTCTCCTTCAAACTTTGCAATTCTGGATACCCAGTATAATCCATACAAGAGCAGCACACTTAACTCTCATCATCTCAATTTTGCACTTGAGGTAACTTAAACAAAGGGTTATAAAGTCAGTTTTTCACAAGAATCTGTAATTCATTTTCAATAGCACTGCATGGGAGCTGTGAGGGTTCTGTATCCCTCAAGATTTAAGGTGGGGACAACAATAGTTCAGAAGTGCTCACAAATTCTGAATGGTTAATTTTAGGTTTTCAAAGAGCCAAACTCACCTCTGCTTTCTCTGAGCTGCAGCTGCTGAACATCAGAAAGAGTATTTAGAATACTTGGATATAGATAGATGCCTATCTTGATTTTCAAACCCACAGAGGCACCTAATCCTTACTGAAAATTACAGCAGATAATTGTAAAGTTGCTTTTCAAAGCCAGCTGTAAAGTCATCTCCATTTCTAGGTCCTTTAGGACAACTTTACTGGCATAAATGTGCTTCCCTGTAATAGATATTTTTATGTACTTATGCATTTCCAAGATTTTAGAGTCTGTTAGCAATTACAAGGATTTTTGCTAGAAGAAAATTAAGTTTGCCTTGAGGTAGTTTTCTTAAATCTGTGACTTCCTACAGGCACTTGCAATTTTAAGGTCCTTGAATGACTGGATACATACAGTTATCTCAGACAAAGAAGGAAGCAGTTGTACTTACATTTGAAATCATGTGTGTTATGTGTGAACAGGCTTTATATAGACACACACCATCATTTCCCATCAATGTGGTAAAGTTTATAGGCAAAAATACAATTTTAGATGAGTAATTACAATCATTATTTCTTTCAATCCACTGCTAAGTCTCTGCTTTATAGACCCTTCTGTTCATAATGTTTCTTTATGTGTGGCTGGCCTTTCTTAACTGGTACAGCTGAGCAGGAGCACCAGATGAAAGTGATGGACTGGCCTCTTTCTAGGTTCCTTTGTTCATCAGTCAGGGACCACTGCTCTCACCAAGTCCTACTGTAGCATATTTCTGAGTCTGTAGGTACCTGAATTGCTGCCAGCTGGCAGGTACTGATACTCTTGCACAGCTAATAAGCTGCCTGCACCTTCAGCTCCAGCTGGGGCCTCAGGAACAGAAGCAGGATTTTGAAAGTGTGTCTTTCTGTGTTTTCATTGCCAGGGATTTCTGATCCTTTTAGATGCTTTGAGCACACCTAAGCCAAAAGCTGACCAGATGTATATGGGGGGAAAGAGAGGTGCCTGTCAGACAGGTGTTCTGGTGTTGTAACAGGGAGACTTTCTCTAGCTATCAAGAGATGGACATTCACGATCTTTCCAAATCATGCTGAGGAACTAACAGCATTCTGCTGGCATACCTGCCACTCCTGTTCCCACACTCATGGAATGTTCATACACTGTGATTTAGACAAATCCCTAACTCTAGAAAATCCCCACATGTTTAGGAATCCTAATGGAAGTATCTGCTTGCTCCAAAACCATCGTAGTTCTCATCGACGTTCTAGATGTTCCTGCCTTTTTCAGTCAGATTTTCTCTCCACACAGCTGACATGTGGGGCTGCTCTGGGTTGTCCAACCCTTTCCTATAAATTGCTTGAAGAAATTCTGGAACTGAGGCCTCGGTTTATCTACAAGACTCACTGGAGGCATGGAGAAACGGATGTGTTTAAATGTTCAAAAGTTTTCTTTAAAGGTCTAGGTTGAAGCCAGCTGGATTTCTTTTTATCCCAACAAGAGGTCTTTTAAATACTTTCATGTAAGTAGTGTATCTTGTCACGATAAATAAATCACAACAATAAACCTGGAAAGCATTTTAAATTTTAAATCTTTAAGGGAAAGCTCACCTAAACTCTCTCTAAAATACAAAACCTAATGAGAATTCAGAAGAGTTTGTTAGTGCCAATGTGAGACACCCACCCTGAATATGAAAAGAGATGCAATAGTATGAATCCACTGGGGGATGAATTTCTGCTCATTATCTTTGTTTGCAGGTAACCAACAGGTAGACTTCAACTTCAGACTTGTTTGTCTGACAGCCATCCCCACAAAACAGCAGGCATTCTACCCCCACTAGCCTCAAAACCTACAAAACTCGGCTAAGAAGGCCCAATTAAAATTCTTTGCAGAATTTCCACATTTCCTTGCTCCTTCCTACTGAAAACAATCATTTCTGCAGGAAAATCCATGAGAACAGAAAAATATTATGCTCAATATCAAAAGCTCAAAAGGTGCACAACATGCAAGTTGAACACATGTCCATTTGCTCAAAGTTCCCTAAATCCTTGTATCCAACTCCCTCAAGGTTTAAAGTAGGGGAAGGATGTACATTAGGCTCTAAGCCTGTACTCTTACTGTAACATCAACTTCTGCAGTTAGAAGTCACCCAGATGGTCAAAATCATGCTGGGTCCAAATTCTTCAGAACTTTGAACCCTTGAATCATTCTCTTTAAATAAGGCAGCAGCCACTTTCCACGGCAGCCAAAGTTTCCAATGATTGCAGTGTGTTATTCCAGATACCATGTACTCCACTAATCTCCTCAGGAGGTGGTGGAGGCACAGAAAACCCTGTGAGGCCAACCTCTGAAAGGAAAGGTTGCAGACTCTTGGGCAAACACGGATGATAAAAGCATTCCTGGCAGCTGTTGCTATCTAAGCCTTCTGGAACAGTCAAGGACGTCTTCAGCATGGCACAATATCATCTTCAGAAATCCGCTCCCATTATCTATTTTGTTCATGCAGTGCTTGTTTTGCCCCTCAGCAACCTTGCATGACCCTCTTTAAAGCTAATGGATGTTAAACACACTCAGGCAAGAACAAAATGGAAATGAACTCCTTGCAAAACATACATAATCTTTGGGTTGACAGGCAAACCTGAGTCCAGTAACATTTTTGGATAAACATCACTTTGATTTGTCCCTCCAGATGCAAACATGTAACATAGAACCAAAACACAGTTGCTGACATGCTGGTGATGAACTGAACAGATGCTAAAAGCAGAAACAAAACCACACACAAAATCCAAATGCAAGATCAACAAAAATTTGAACAAAAATCTGAAACAATCTGAGAGAACATAAGTCTGAGATCATTCCTCTGCATTTCAGAAAAGCCACAATGCTCAGACCAAACCCTCTTTGTCCCAAGGCCTGAATTTTAAAATAAATTTTTATCCTTAGCTTACCTTTCCTTCTCAGGCATAAATGAAGCAGCCTGGAGGTTCCATTCAGTGCTCTCTACAAAACCTGTAAGCACTTAACCACTGACAAAACTACTCATGCCTTTTCAGTGTTGTTGTCACTGTACCTGCTTTTAGGCATCCCCATGCGTGGCAGACAACACACCGAAAAAATTGTTATGACAGGAGCTCCAGAAACACAGAGCCAGAGCTTTCTTAATAGCCAGTGACACTGTTGCAGCTGATTAATCTGTGCCCTTTGACGTGATCTTTTTCCTTCAGCCAAGTTGATAGTCAAGCTTAACATTGTGGAGGAAATCAATCAAGTTCTGCTTACAATTCCAGCAGTGTAAACCTGAAGCCAGTTCACTGTTCTATTCCCAGTGTTACAGAAGCACAAAGACAGCATTTTAGACCTACAGCACTGTGAAAGGTGATGCATATCTAGAATCAGACACCGGTAATGCTGAAAGATTACATTTTAGATAAGCAACAATGTCACAATGGTGCATAAGGAAAAGAAATGCAAGGAAGCTTCAGGAAGAGTAATTTGAATATCCTGTGCATGCTGTAAATTCCAAATAAAAGGTGTTGAGCTCTTCTACCACCTGCAAACTCTGACCAGTCAAAGTCAGTGAGTAAGGAGTGCTCTAACTATTGTAGTGAACAGCTTCCAGCTGCACATCAGTGGGAAAAATCTGACCTTTCCTTTCCCAAACTGACCCAAAAGATCTCATGTATCTAATACATAAATATGTGTGTAAACACACATCATTTAAGAACTGTGTTGATTGTTCCTTGTTGTCTTTTCACGTAGAAAAGATTTTCAGAAGCAAAAGGACAGAGAAGGCCCAAATTCTCACCTTCTTTTGGAAAACCTCTGCTGAAATATAACCAACCATTGGAAAGTCCTTATTTTTATCACATACTTGTTTTGTATACCTTATTAACTATCCCACACACTTCACCTTTTGAAAATTCTTAATGTCATTTTGATGCGATGAAATACATTAGCACTGGCATTTTCTCTGGATGGCTCCTTTAATCCTTTCCTAGTGGCCCTTCAGTTTTACTTTTTTTAAAAAAAAAAAAGTTTACAGCTTATTCAGAATCATGCTGCTCTTTTAATCTCTTGCTGAACCTGCTGTTCTCTTTGTGATTACTATGTTATGTATTGAGCTACATTAAGATGACTTGGAAATTGAGAAACAGGATTAAATCTTTGTTGTTAATCTTTATGACTGTAACAAAGCCTAATGGGAAATTGGAAGAGATTCAGAGAAGAGTGAAGTTATTAAGGTGCTTGGGTAGTACATATTTAATTACCTTCAGAAGGCAGCAGCTCACTAACATGGGTGTAACCAGTGTTACCCAACTTTCGACATGAATCCCTGGAATATGGGGTCAGGTTCGCAGTAATGGGAGATAATTTTTTACTGTTAAAAAAAAACCTGTAATGGGATAAAAGGATGAAACTTGTTTATACTAAATGCCAGAAAGTATTTTAAAACTTTAAATCTGATATTATGAACAGATGATGTCACCTAGGAAATAGTTTGGAGGTAGAAGTGGGTGGCTGCTGTCAACTGCCCACCCAGGCTGCAGCCTGTCCCTAAGGCACTCTCAAGAAAGGCATGGCCCAAGCAGCTCCTGGACTTTGTGACCTGCTCTGCTGCACAGCTGGTATCCCACTGGCTGGAAATCAGCCCTCGTGTTCACTGCAAGATGCTGCACATACTGGCTGCACCCGTGCAAGTTCTTCTTAATGCCTGTGGTTGCAGAATTGTCTGTAAACCCACAGAGCTGGGATTTTTCTACAGCTCCTAAAGAAAGCTGTGCTACACAACCCAGCAGAGTTTAAAGCTCAAACATTTTACCCATCTTTGAAAATCTCAGCCAAAATGACTGGTTTGGTTTCCCCAGAAACAGCCCCTCTCACCAATCTGTGTAACAGCTAAGATTCATCAGGATATAAGCTGTAACAATTCTCCATTCAGAACTGTTTAGGGGGAGGGAAGGAGTCTTAATTCTGGAGTTTGCTTTGCCTCTAATCTAGCAGAACTCAACTATCAAACCACACTGTGGCACTCCTTCATTACACATTGGAAGAAAGCTAAATTTCAACAAATGTGAGAGGAGGGAGGGATGGGCTGTCCCCCATTGAAACCCCTGTCACACTTTTGCATACTGTATTTTGCAATTCTTTTAAAACTGTGCTGAGGATTGTGGAAAATAATATTTTAGGCCAAATAAATAAATAGGACAGAGCAATTTTGCAGTATCATTCTCCCTCCTCTCCTTTTTTTTTTTNTTTTGCTTTGAACAGCTAAGACCATTGCAGAGAATATTTCACTTGGCAGTTAATCACCAAGGCAAAAGGTCACATAAAAAATCTTAGCTTCCAAGAAACACTCAGTTTAGCAGTTGCCACTAATTGACACCAAGAAAAGATCAGACTCCAAGCACTCAGACACTCCATTTCTCCCTATCTGACAGTGAGTTAATTGCTGCCTCTTTCTCCACCTCAGGAGAGGCGCTGGCCACTGATGAAACCACAGTGCCCAACTTTCGAAGGGATTCACATACATTGACCCAGACTTTTGCAAGGGACCCTTCAAAGGCCATTCTGTGGTGCTTCTTACAAATCATGTTAAAATTGTGATCTTTCTTTGCTGTCTCTAATTATAAGGCTAATCCAATTCTCACTGAATGCTGCAACAATTTTAATATTGGCTCCAGCAGGAGTGGGAACATGGAGTTATATTTAGCATCCAAACATGATCTACTGTTCACAAGGTCACGGAGTCTGGAACTGAGAAGAAGCTGCCACTTCTTCAAATTACTCTCATGCTCCAGGGTTTATTGGAAAAAAGCTTCTGTTCTTTTTCAAATAGCTTCTCTGCGGATATATTTAACCAGAACCTTGGGAAAATCCTCCTAGTGCTAAAATTAGGATTCGATGAGCCTAAAAGACAAAAGTTTCTGTAACCCTAGGTAAAAGTACATTCAGCAAAGTTGGTGTTCTGCGCAGTTTAGCAGAGTCCTTGTCTTTAGCCAGCAGCACACTGCCATCGTGTGGTTCAGGCTGTCACCGGCAGCTGGTGGACTACCACAGAGCTTGCCTTGTTTTCACAGAGCTTGCCTTGTTTTAATTTCTATTACCCTAATAATGTACCAACTTATACTTTCGGGGTATTTATTGAAAGGCGTTGTTTCGTTTTTTTTTAATGAAGCAGTTAATGTGATTCCTTGATCAGACTAGAAGAGTTAAAAATGTTCAATGTCATTATTCAAAATAAACAGTATGTTATTTACTTTACTTTAATAGTGGACTATTTCTAATGTAGACCACTGGCATCCTTCCATTTCCTTCAATTAAATGTCTGCGTTCTTTGAATAATTATATTATTTTTTATTTATGTGTCTTCATGCACATAACTTTACTGATCTGTTCAGTTGCTCCTCTAAATTGAGAAAGAACAAATGGCTTTCTAGTTATTTCCTCAATCTTCTGTCTTAGAATAACTTGCCACTCCTCTCCCAATTTATATTTGTGCCTGGTTTTACTCCATCCTAAGTGAAGAATCCAGCATTTGGGCTTGCCCAATTTCATCCAATTAATCATTGCCCAACACTCCAATTTATCAAGATCCATCTTAAAGGTGTCTTGTCCCTCAAGAGACCCAACAGAACCTCTGAGTTTGGTATCAGCAAATGTGCTCACGGTGCATTCCAGTCCTACAAGCAGATTGTTGATAAATATATTGAACAGAAATGGCCCTAAACTTGAGCTCTGAGGAACACTGATGATATACTGGTGTGGTATTTTTTAGGAATTTGCCTTTGAGAGGGTAGGCTGTCACCAGTTGTCACTCACGGCTGTTACTGCATAGTGAACAAGCAACAGCTCCCTTTAAAAGGCTGTCTTTATTTTTATTCACAAGGATTGCAGCAACACCTCCAAGGGACATTCTGTTGTTACTATCAAATAAACAACTTGCCTGAAGAAGATAGCATTTAAAGCTCACACCAGGTATTTGTTATCACATGTCTATGGAAAATGGTCTTCCTGACTCAATCACTACCACAATTACATGACATCCTGGAATGTATTATCAAATATTTTTCTGATCTAAAATGAATAAAAAGTCAAATTTGCTTTCCTTCTGGAGCTTCTATATTCAATCATGTACAATTAATTTATGTTCATACAATTATGTTGCTATAAACATATGCATTTACATTATCTTTATATACTGTTTCCTTTTTTTATAGTGACGCCCTTCCTTGTGGTACTGGGAGGACAGAAACACTGGATTATCTCACAGGTTGTTCAGTATGTTATGCCATACGCTGTAATACATCATCTTCCGTTATGTTCCAGAAAACAGAGTTTATAAAGCAGTCTTTCACAGGCCCTCACCCTCCCCGCCTGCGCTGTTCTGTTCCCGGAGTGCGGGAAGGACGTGCCGCTGGACACAGCGATCCAGAGGAGGGCGTCCTGTTGCTTTGGAAAGTGACCGTGTCCCCAGCGCCCAGCCCAGACCTGGCAGAGATGCGGGGTCAGCAGCCCGAAATCAGCAGCGGGAGCGGCACATCGTGCAGAGGGAGGCAGGTGAGTGCAGGGAGCCGGGACAGGGCATTTCTGGGCACACCGAGTGCTCGCTGTTCCCCCGGGCTCTGGGGATGGATGGCTGCCCTCCAGCATCCCTGCGCTCTCCGGCTGCCTGCACTCCCGGCCTTTCCCTTGCTCTTCCTTGGACTTCTTCAAGCAAACCATCACACAACGCTTACATTTCAAGAACTTTTGCAGCGCGAGAGCTCTGGAGTGAAAGGTGAAGATTTTAAACCTTGTAAGTTGTCTGAGCTGCTAAACACCAATTGCTTCTCAGAATTTTAGTCCAAACTCGCTGAAAACCCATATTTAATATTGAACCCGAGCCAGTTCCTAACAGAAAAGAGCTTCCATATCCCTTTATGAAAGAGACTGTTCAAAATTGGACACCCAGCAGATCATACAATCATTAAAAATATCTCTTTTGTAAACAGATACCAGGGGAGACATCCCAAAGATGAGCTCAGGTCAGGGCATGGAGCTGATAACACCGAGGTTGTGAGTTCAGTCTCTGTAGGGGCCATCATTTACGAGTTGGACTTGATGATCCCTGTGGGTTGCTTCCAACTCAGAATAATTTCTGTAAAATATTATGGACTTTTGGGACAGGAACCAACATAAAAAGCTTATCAGAAGATTTGGATCTCTGAATTCCAAAGGCAATACCTGCAATCTCCGTCCTCCCCAACAATTTATGAGACTTATTTTATCAATCATATGCCTTGGGAAACCCTTAAGAATCATGAAGGAAGGAAATTCTGTGTCTGAATAAAAGTTCTCTTTTAAGCTTCACATCTTTCCTACAGTTAAAGAATATTTTTAAATGGGAGAAGCTAGACTTGTTAAAAAAGCTTCACTAACAGCTGGCAGGAGCCTTTTTGCTTAAAACATCAGATATATTTCAAATCATTCAGTGATGAAAATAAATCGTATAGGAATGGTATATCTAAGGAAAATTATAATGTGGATGAATTTTGCACTATTTAAAGTATGAAGTATTTTTAACATTATCAACTTCCATATAATTATATTATGCAGAAATAAATATTATAGGCATTTTTAACTTTTAAATTCTATTGCCTTTCAGTGACTTGATTTAGTAAGGATTTTTATTGAGTGAAAGCTAGGATAGCTTTCATGTCTTCTAATGCATTCTGCTGCTGTATTACTGAAGACAATGGGAGCTTTTTCATTGACTTGAGTAAAAACTGAACTTTACACTTCCAGTCAGAGGGAGGGATCTTAGTTCATCTTGATGAAAGGTGGGCATTTGAATTGCTGAACATAGTTTTTGAAAACTTCTTGACAAATTAATATGTTGAGGCACTTATCAAAAGAGTAGACAATATCATACTCTGCTGACCTGAAAATATGCACTTTTACCTTTTCAAGGTTTTTTAAACCTGAATTTCCTGTTTCAACTTGTGAACTCTTATGATAGATAGTTAAACAGTACAACCTTTTATTTCTGTGGTATTTCATTCCACAGGACCTGCATTTCAACACTGCACATGCTGGTGCTGTGTCTGCAGCACAGTTTGCAAAATGCTCTGGGTTCCTTTCAAGTGAAATGCATCATGGATTTAACATGGTCAAGCTGGCCACTAACACATCAGAGAGCTGTCATAGTCAGTTACATCTGACCAATGAGAAATCCTCATTCTTTCCACAATATTCAGCAGGTCCTGCAATTTTTCTCACAACAGGAGACGAAATGTTAGGTTACAGAACCCTTAAAATTCCCTACTGGATCTCACAGAATCTGCAAGTCCCACCACGCGGAGAATGCCACTTTGCAGCAGTCTCTGCACATTCCCTGAAAGAGTTCAAATTCTTTACACCAATTGAACGCATTTCTGTCTCCTTTGAATGGCAGAGTGAATGGAGACACTTGAGAGTTCTTGGTCGCAGACATTCTAATTGATCTCTTGGCTGCAGTATACTGTAATTTGTATGGAAATATGCATTTCTCTCTGGAGGCTGTCCTGCAGTGGACTAAGCATAGCCATGTCACCTAACAAGAGCACTTTATGAGCCATAATTTTCTCTGTTCAAATTATATCTCTCGGCATAAGACGTGCATGAAGAACCTTTCCACACACACACACACAGAGGAGAGAACGTGTCAAAACATGCAACTTTGATAACATTGACTCAAAACCTGAACACTTAACAAGAGCTCTTTATGAAATAAATAGAGAAGAGGCTAAAAATCATGCTCTCTTTGGTTAAGGTGCTTTCCACATTATCTACAAGACCGCCTTAGCTGCGGTGTCTGTAGTGCAAATCTCATTAGGTAGGCTGGTAAGTTAAGCACGCAGAAACAGACTTCTAAGGATTGCTCTGCAAAGAGGGGGAATTGGCAGCACACAGAGCACTTCCCTTCCCACTCCCCATGCTGTGGGATCTGGTGAATCCCCAGCTGTGCTCTAAAGCAGACCTGTCAAGTCTCATGCACTGACTCACTCTTTTGTATCACACTCTGTCACCGCCAGCACTGCACATTTCTACACGGTGGGACCGCAGCTTCTCTCCCACTTTTGGATCCCACCCATCAGATGCAGGTGGTCAGTGTGCTCGGTGATTATCTGACCAGCTGCAATCTGATGTGAGGGTCAAGGAGCAGAAGAAAGGTCACAGTCCTGGCACTGCAGCTGGGGAATGTGCTCTTTAGCAGGACCCGGTGCTGACTGGAGCCCTGCTAGAAGGCATGCTCCCCTCTCAGGGCTGCGTGCTGCAGGATTCAGTTCTTTAATGACTGAACAGATGCTTATCACCTAGCCTGGCACTGAAGTCTGTGCCCCAGCACATGCAAACTCATGTCCGAAGACCAGAGACTTAAGAGGTTTTTTTCATATGTTTAGCTTTCCCATGAAATTTCTGCAGGAGACACGATGAGACCTCAGAGATCTGGTTGATATTTCCACAAGAAACCTTTTGTTGACCCTACCTTTACCCCTGTGCTCTTACTGATCAGCTATTGGAGATACGGAAACAACAACATGAATTCTGATTTTTTTTTTTTTATTTACAGAATAAAAAGGCAGTAAAGTAGTACTTACGGTGAAGGTAACAGTTGTGAACTGATTTATGCCTACTTCTGAGTCTCTCTGTGGCAATCAAAAATTTCATAAATACATGTTTGTATACAGTTACTTAAAATGAAAAAGGCAAGTTTTTCATTCCTGAGATTTTAAATGTCATCCACCCAAAAAAAGAACTGTTAACATTTTAGCTGCCCTCAGTAGAGGAGGCCAGTGACTGACATATTAAAAGCCTCAAGGCTGTAGTTATTTACAAACTTTGGTTTTCTAGATTCTTCCACATGCTTAATTCTGCTCCTTACCATAAACCCAGTGTATTTCATTGACTGGCATTTAAAGAATAATTTTATTTATTCCTAACATTTATTTTTCTGGCCTGATTTTTTATCACCTTCAGTACTATGCCAAGGAAGAACAAGAACTGGGAAATACCTTTATGCAGAAAACTTCCACTTGGTCTTATGTACCATTTATTCCACACTGATGGATGCAGCAGGTTTTCACCGATGCGCATGACCTTCTGTGGTATTTCCATAAAAACAGGAGTAGCACTGCCTAAACAGAGGCATAATAAATTAGCAGAATTTAACAATTTTCATCACAAATGTAGTCCCAAAATCCAGTAAAATATGACTGAGGAAAAAATTAGATAGGCTGTGATTTTACATTAATTAGAATCTTACGGTTTATTAGTCAGAAGAACTCCCTTTGTCAGAACCATCACTGACAATCACAATTTTTTTAGGGTATCATATTTGTTGTAACATAGATATCTGTTCTTTAAGGCACTTAATCTTTCATTATACATGAAAACTTCAGTTCTCACATGTAAGGAGAACTTCTGATCTTAAGGATTAATCATTTCTGTTACATTGCCTGAATCTCAATTAGTAGTGTGCAATTGCATTTATTTTTTATGTGCTGAGCCCTAAACATCTGCTATGCTGGAAAATCTTCTTAGTGCGTTTTTCAAATTTCATTTCATCTAGAGGTACAAACACAAAAAAACCCCATAAGAAACAACATACAGGCCACCCTATCCCAAATAATCAAATCCAATTAAAATAATAATATTATTTTGTATGTGGGAGTGGATAAATCCCAAGCAGGCAATCTGTTTGAAACTTTAAATAGTAATTCATGGTAAAAACACTTTGAAATGGAATGTGTAAGTTTGCTATACATAATATAAGGTAGCAAGCAGTGGCAAAGCAACATAGAAAAGATATAAAAAGCTAAGTGTCAAATGCTTCAAGAATTTAGAGTATGTTTCAAAGACAGGTGTATTAATAACCCTCTGAGTGTGTGAGAAAACTGTATCTGTATTCAGGGGAGTCATTAATTATGCTTAACCTTCAATAGCAATCTGTCCACAATACTATTCTGCAAAGCATAATGGGTGTCTGCTTTTGCTAAGCATTTTCCTCTCTAGTTGTAGCATTTTCATCTATTGCTGCTGACTGCTATTTCTGATCAAAGTGAAATAAATATTAGCCCCTGCAGATATTGTTCACCCTTCTTCTTCCTATGGTCAAATGAATCCAGATATTCAGGTGGAAAATCAGCCATCAGAATTCTACACAAGATCTGAATCCTCAGTTGTCAGGTTCCACCCAAGAACTGGAGCCTTCCTGTTCCCATAACTTTATTTGCCATATTTTACTCATTATATTCCACTTGCTGCCTTTCCATGTGCTACCACCAGCTACAAGTGGGTTTGCTATTATTATTTCACTAACCCTGAAGAAACTTCATCTTCAAAGTGATTCTACTGAGTCTGAGGCACCTCCCACAACGTGGCTTCACGAAAACAAAGCAGAAGCAGATGGGAACTTGCTTGGCATTTCTCTCTGTGTAAAGGTGTAACCTCCATGCAAGAGATTAGAAAACCTTAAATTCTCCAGAGTAAAGCACCCCTTCTAAAAACATTCCCACCAGTTCAATTCTTCTTTCTTAACTTTATTCACAGTTGCAACAATAGTTGATCTTAAACATCTGTTTTGACATCAGTGGAAGAAGGAATGGGATCTACATTTCCTGGGCATTACTCAGCTTTGAGTAATGCGTCCCCATGCCTCCACTTAGAGGGGAAGATGTTACTGGAAATGTTTGGCAGATGAGCCACCTTGTGCAAAAGTCAAAGTTTTAAATATCTGGTTTCCTTTGTGTTCCCTGCTCCGCACACATGGGAACTAAGCCCAGAGGAACAGCCTAAATTCCCAGCCCTCAGCAACCTCTTCCCTTCCTCCCTTCTCCCCCCAGTACTCCTATTGAGTTAATCAGTTCTTCCACACCTGCACAAAGGGCAGCCTTTAAAAAATCTCATTATTACACTGTGCAGTACATTACAATGGTGATAAAAGGGGCATCTCTATTTAGCCTTACCTGGCTTATAGATTTTCAGTCAAAAAACAGCTTAATTTTAGGGATGATTTTTGCTACCTTCTCATAATTACATAGCATTCAGACATTACATTTTTGTCTTTATTAACTGATAATCTATGTTATTTTGGATGTCCAGTACATTATTTACTTAGTTTCCCAAAGAGAGAATAAATCATTTAATTCCTGAGAGCTTTCTGATTTTTCTGTCCCAAAATTTTTTTTGGTTTCATCCTTCTATTGAACATAAAACAGATGGACAAGAAAAAACAAGGATAGAAAGGGGGTTCTAATGGCCAGGATTAATTAATCAAAGAAAGATGAGATGAATGTCTCCTACTGGCAGGTTTGCAGCTCTGTATTTTGCTTCAGAGGATCCTTAGCAAAATCTAGAAATAAACACAGGGCAGGGAAATGAAAAGAATGCAGAGGCTGCTCTGTGCTTGGGATTGAAACTACTTCCTCCTATTCATTTCCCCCACTCTTTCAAAATCAAGAAAGAAAAGATACACACCCCATGACTTTATATTTATTTCCAGTTAAAAGAGGATTCGCACTTTGGGGTTTTTTTACATACTGTAAGGGCTGAACATTCAACTAACCCACTGTGTTTAGGTTTCCCTGAGTGCTTCACAGAGATTTGTTAAAGATATAAAATAGCACGCCAAACAATAAAAGAGCTTGTTTCCCCAACCATTTCTGTTGAAAGCTACTTTGCATTTGTTCCTATGCAACAAAAATTAAGTTTATGTGTAGGTGTTCCATGTTTTTACAAACTCTACACTCCTTAGTTGTTATAAGATTAAAACAATTTTCTCCCTCAGTAAATGCTTCCCTTGAAAACCACTGGAAGCACATAATTCATCTGTCCATTTATAGCTTCTATTTTCTTCTGGGCACTGAGAAACTACTGATTGTGATTGTTGTTTTCCCTTTTAAGAAGCTGATGTTGAACAAGTGACAGATAAGACAATTTAATGTTTTGGTGACCATACAGATCGATTTTTCATTTATTCTGAAGTTTAAAAGATAAAAAAGACAAGCAACTAAGGTATGATTGCAGAGATTTTGTTTAGCAAATTACCCTTCTATACCCAGAAAATTTAACAGGCACTCTCATTAAACCTGCAGGGAGTTTTAAGGTAGCTTTAGTAACAATATTTTTCAAAAAATGCATTCAAAGGTTTTTTCTCTGAACCATTTTCTTCTCTATGGAATCTGTCAGAGAGGTTTGGAGACACAGTACAAGTCTTTAGGTGTGAATAATAGAAAAAAAAGGGAAAAAAAGAAATTTATTGCCACAGGTTGCAGAAGGTCTCAATAAAACGATAAATGTAAAGGGAACATTGTGGGGTTTCTGAATTGGACAGAAAAATGGAAAAACCATACAAATTTGGGAAAGTGTCTATATGGAAAAGGTAAGGGTTGGTATCATACTTCACATGTGTTCAAACATGAAGACACCAAACACTGCTGAAATCTGCTGTTCTGCATGAAGGAATCCTTCTGGAGAGAGCAGGGGGCCTTGGGTATCTGACCTGGCTGTCCTTAAGAAGTTTAAGGGTGAACACCTAAGTCAGAATCTCCTTCTTTTCATTTATTCTTCAGGAGACTAAACTTGGATGCCAGAACTGTTTTATCTGTACCCATTCCTGGTGTCAGGTAGGGTGGCACTTGCAGGAATTTAAGCAGTTTTCATGTTATTAAACAAAAATAAAAACTGAGATGACTAATCAACAGTCAGTAGTCAACAGAGGCATCTAAATTGCTTTCAGTCATATTTCACTAATAGCCACTGTTTTCAGCTTACTGGATATTTGCAAGAAATTTAAAGATTATGTCAAGGATATGGCAGTGATATCCCAAACTTAGAAAAGTCCTGGAGATACAGTATTCTTTTATATTCACAAGTCTTATTGTCTTTGCAGTGTTAAACATCAGGGGAACACTAGAAAAACCCCAGAATTTTAGATTCAGAAGTCACAGAAGTAATCCTAGAGATAAGCCTGGTTCCATCTCTCTGTCTATCTATCGATCGATCAATAGATAGATAGATAGATATAAAAACCATGAAGCTACTAAAGCAGAAAATTCCTATCTTTGTTCTTGTGAAGCAGTTTTTTTCTGCCTGCTCATTCTACTGATGGGAAGTAGAATTTTACATCCCAGGGATCAATATCTGTGAGAGTAATTCAGAACATGTATCCATAGATAGTAATTTTGCCCAAGTACTCAGTAGGAGACTTTTCCATAGGCTTTACTGTTATTCACATTATTAAAAATATTACAAATCTTAAGCCATATTAATTAACATGTTTCTATGCGAGTTTTGCACTACAATAGAATTACATCACTATCAGTACCCTATAAATAACCATTGGCTCTGCTAAATGCTAGAAGCAGATTTTATTGCCTCATATACTACTCTTGACCACTTAATTAACTACCACAAAAGCTAATTAATTAGACATCACAGTCTCTAATCATTCTGGAATTTGCTCTATTATGTTCAGCTGGAATATCCTCTTTCCTCAACAGACCCCCTAAAGTTTAGATGAACACAATAAAGCACTATGGGTTTTTTATTTTCGTCTTTCCAGATACTCAGGATCAGGGTGAGAATATTTAGACTGTTGTGGGGTTTTTTTTTTAAATTTTCATATTTAACTCTGTCTTTATTATCTGTTTTTGTGAGCTTGAAAGGCTTCAGCCTGTTTTGGTGTTAGTATTCCAACATTTTAACCTAACATTGCCAAAAAATCATTCTTAAGAAGTCAAGAATGCCATCAGCTTAACTCAATGACTGACTACTGCTGCTGTACCACAACATGCATGTCACATGCACAGGTATTTTATCAAGTGACTTCTCAATTCTACTCAAAAGCTGTACCTCCAAGATTCCAAACTGTTTTGTCAACAAGATGCAGCCGCTCTGTAAAGTCAGCCAGTGTATTGTGGCGGAATGAAAGTACCAATGAGAAACAAGCTGATAAATTGGTTTGACTAATCATTAAAACCCATCCAGTATAATCGTTTTAGCTGATCTCGTTTAAGTCATTCCACAGAGCTGCCAAGAGAGTTCAGGGACAGGTCGATCTTCTATTCGCATCATGCAAGGATCAGGCAGATAAAATCCGATCAGTTACCTGACCATTCTTGCATTTATATGTAATTATTCCCTGTTGTTTTAAAGCTTCCATCTGGAGGAAAGAAATCTGTTCTGCTCCTGACCTTTTCAGACCTCCTGTCACTGTATTTTGCTATAACAGATGGATTCTACTGATCTGATATGAAAATAGAAATAAAAGATTGAAAACATGAAAAGAGCGGAAAAATATAGAATCATTAAAGGCCTGATTCACTGCTAAGTGCAGGTCAGTGGGTGAATCTTCACTGGATTCATGGGTCATTGGTCAGGCCTCAGAGCTTGTTCCTGCCCTAAACTGCAAAAGAATTAAAGAGACTCTATTAAGAAGGTGACTGGCACTACCTACCTCTGAGTAGGAGAGAGCAGGAAGAACTGCTAACACACACAGTATCCCCGAGGTCATGACTACTCCGAACACACAGCTCCAGCCTAAAATGCCAGTTCTGAACTACACTCAGGTCTACCTTGTGGCAGTAAGAGCAATTGCTCTGAGCAGATTTCTGCACAAGAGTGAAATTCTTCCTGTCTGTATATGTCTTTATGTTTCTTATTCAATTTTGCTGCATGCAACAGAAGAGTATTTGTTGTCTCCAGAGTGGAATGTTTTTTGAATTGTCTCTTGGATGAGAGATAAGGGCAAATAAAATGAGTTTTATAAAAATAAATTAAAAGAAAGAAGGAAGTGTTTAACATCATTAATAAGATAGGATGCAACTGTTTCCTATTTTAGTCTTCCTGTTTAAAAAAACCCTACTCACCCTATGATTGCATTATGGCTAAAACTATCAAGTGATATAATTTCCTTTATTGTTTCCTGCCCTTCATATTATTGAGTATTATTAACCAGTTTTCTGTTATAGTCCAGCTGCTGCCTTTGACTGCAACAGTGGTTTCATTTCATAGAGGCCAAAGCAATTCCTGCATGTAGTGACTTTTACGTAAATGGGGAGTGGTTAAATTCAGCAGCCTAAGTTTAGGAATAACAAGCCTTAGTTGTAAGATGTATAAACCAGACACTTTCTGGAAATTATATTCACCTTGCATTAAAGAAATCCAGTAAATTATTTTACCCTTCATTAATCTAATGCTTTGTTTACCCATTTCTTGTTAAACCAGTTTGAAAATCTTGACTTATTTTTACAATGGTCAGCAATGGGTTTATGTTTTAAGGGCTATTTTCTCAGTTAACATAAATTAACATAACTCAGCTGCAGTCAAAGTGCTATTGACTAACTAAGTGGAGATTTACATTTTAAAAAGCCAATTCTCCAATAAGTTTGTGATCCAATTTTCAAGACTTCTAAAACTGGCCAGCTGTTCCAAAGCATGTGGTCGCGTATGAAGATGGAGAGGTTAAAGGAAAACTTTATTTATTCTATTTTTCTTGCTATTTTTAAGAAACTATTTTTTCTACAGTAGTGATGAAATAAAATTTTAAATATGTTCTAGGCTTTTAATTGTGACTGTAGAAACATTTTATGGTTTTGAGGGTTACTCAGAGTGTTTATTTAATATACATTAATAGTAAGGAACAGGTTTGCAATGAAGAAGTAGAAGGGATATTATTTATGCAAGGAACTGTATTTATTCCTTTTCCTTTCCATATCTAGAGTGCCCAGTGCCTGGCTTCTGGAACCTGTGCTGTTTCTGCACCAGTGCCTAAGGTTTATTTGGGGAGGAGAGGGAGAAGGGCTGCTAATGATCTCCCAGAGATAAATGAAATTGCTGATTTAGTCAAGCTCATTCTTGACCTTGACACAAGATGGGACAGGCAAAGGGAAGAGCTCGAAATAGAGCAAGTGAAAGAAAGGAAGATCAAACGAATGCTCAGGTCTGGCCAAGACCCCCCCTACATTCAGCTAACACCTGGCTGAGTTAGAAAACATGACCAGCCCAACCTTCCTGAAGGAGCCGATTGAAGCTGTCAGCTCCCGGCTTGTCACCCACTGCATCAGGAGGCCCCTGGGCTGCCACAAGAGCCCTAATTAGGCAGAAATGGCACTTCGGCAACTGACCCGCCAGGACCTTTGGCAAAGCATTTAACATCATTAGTTAACATTTTTATTAAAAAAAGTGTGAATGTAAATGAACAGCCAATGCATTTCAATAGGGTTTGTCGGTGGCATTGCACGCCCCCCCACTCTCCCAACCACACACACACTTTTTTGCATGAATAGTTCACTTGTTTTCTCTAAAGGGGGATGGGGAGGTAGGGGCTGTTTTTCGAAGGGAACGAGACATGTTCAAAGCAGAATCAAGGTCTTAAACAATCAGACACAAACTCTTGCCTTTTGGGAAGCATGTTGGTGAGTGAACAAACAGCTAAATTCAATCCTACCTGCAACATGCCTAAGGGGACGTCTGGAAGGGGAAGCAGGCAAAACCCACCCCAGAGCACAGAGATACAAAAAAATCACATGTTCATCTGATTGTTTGAAGTGTATTCATTGTGGTTTTGTTCTTTTCTGTTACATCCAAGAATAGGTGCCTAATCCAGTAAGCCTGCAACCCTTTGCCACAGCTATCAAATACTACAGCAGTGTAAAAGAATGAACAGCTAAGAATATACTGTCCTCCTCTTTCTTTGTAATTTCTTTAGTCAGTGCACATTACCTTTGACAGAAGATTACCAAAAAATACCACTCAAGCATAGTAGCAACCTACCTTAATTAAGTCCCCACTAGCAGCACTTTATCCGAGAAAAGTTATTATTCATACAGAAGAGTATGCAGCCTTGAGGTAGTTTATTAGTATCCCATTTTTTTCTGCAGGTTATTTAACTGAAGGTTTTCCATAATTTATCAATATCTGCCCAAAAACCTGGCACAGATTTGGGAGATAAGAGACATATAAAAATTAAATTTTTACAAACATACTTCCTAATAAAGAGCTGGACAGAACTTGGAAAGGTGTACAGCCCTCTGATATTTTATGTCTGTTTCCTATGAGCACGCCCCAGTGCAGGCTACTTTTATTTTCTTTGAACCATTCTCTCCTTCTTCCTCCAATGGAAGCTATGAAATTCAGCACTAAAGCTGATTCCTTAGGCCAGATAAAGACTGTATCACCCCAGATTTTGGAATTTTCTCCCTCAGTCTGTAACAGCCTTACGTTACCAGCAACACTCTTGTTCAACCAAAGAAAAGATGCTTTCATTTTTCAAGAAATCATTCCATTACATTCTAGCTACATAGCCTATCATTTATGCCTTCTCAATAAAGTACAAATGTAAGAAGAGATTAAAATAGATCTGCCACCATTTGGAACTCAGATACTAAAGATGTTGGTTCAAAACCCAACTCATCGGTCTTGCTCTGAAGCCCATGGACGTTTATCCTTTTCCTCAGAACCATATGTTAAAAAATGAAAAACCAATATTGTCATTTTTTTCACACACTGGCCTACCCAGAAATTCCAGTCCCTGACTGTTTCCAAGCCACATACATGCCATGTCAGGAAAAAAAAAAAAACAAACTCAAAACCTGGCTATGCATCTCTCCTGGTCTGGGCTGGGATAGAGCTCATTTTCTTCCTAGTAGATGGCACAGTGCTGTGTTTTTGATTTAGCAGGAGAATAATGTTGATAATACACTGATGTTTTTAGCTGTTGCTAAGTAGTGCTTACCCTAAGTCAAGGACTTTCTGTTTCTCATGCTCTGCCAATAAAGAGGTGATCAAAAAGTTGTGAGGAAGCACAACCAGGATATGACCCCAACTTGTCAAAGGGATATTCCACACCATAGAACTGGGGGGAGTTGGCCAGGAGCCACTGATCACTGCTGGAAAATGGGCTAGGTATGGGTCAGTGGGTGGCAAGCAATTGTATTGTGCATCTCTTGTTTCTCTTTTGTAAATGCTTTGGGATGTCTAGATTATGTCATGTAAATTCTTACTCTCTTTGTGTGTGTATCTATGTGCAAACAAGTGTGTGTAGCCTTTGGAACAACATGGAATTCTACATAAAGATTTTTAAAGCACAATACTAAGTTTAAAAATCCATGTAAGAAGCCTGGCTTTATCTTTTGACTCAGCTGTGACAGCAAGTGAGCAGGTAATTTTGGCCGCATTGAAATAATTTTTACCAATGAATTAAAAAAACAAAATCCGTGTCTTTCTTTCTAGAGCAGAAATAAGGAGAGATATTTTAAAAATTTATTTGCTAATGATATGCATCTGGTGACTTGTCCATCCCCATAATGCAGGCTTTTAGTTATAAAACAGTATTAGCAAAAAAAAAAAAAAAAAGTTTTTCAGGAATTGCCCAGAAAGCTGAATCATAACAAGGCTCAGAAAGTTGGTTACTGTAAGGTGTCTATATGTGACCCCTTTTCCCATCACATGACTATTTTCCAGTCTAGATCTTCAGTATGGCTTCCCCTCTCCTGCTGGGAATTTGAGGGGTGGGTGAAGGAAGAAAGAGGTGACAGCTTATTGAAAAGCCAGTGCTCCCTGCCTAGTTTTGGCACATTTTCTGCAGGTGCCTCGCACTATAGCCACAATAGGCTCTGGAAGAGAGGATTCAGACCTGTCAACAGCTACAGGAGGCAACTGCACAGCTTTGTCTTACAGGCTAACTTCATTGTCTGCTGTTCTGAACCCTGCAGCACAGGCACCCGTTAATGAGATGAGCCCCTTTTCCCTCCATTTGTTCCTCCCTCTGTTTCTCTTGCCTTTCTGTAATGATTTAACTTGATCGCATTGGTTCCTTTCTAGTGGGGATTGCTCCAACAATCAGATAAGATAATTGCCCGTAGAATACTGCTCAGCAACAACTATTACTTCCTTTGCTGAAAATGTCAGAGCAATTGAAAGCTCTTAGTGAAGTTCAAGAACAAGGAGGCAAAAAAGAGACAGCTCCTATAGATGTACCTATCTGTGTGTATATTTAGCAAGTTTGCAGTGGCCAGCTCTCCTGGGTGATCTTACTTTATAAGCAACATTTTGAGCATACTTTATATTTTCATGAATTTTAAAACAACTGAAACAATGTAAACATGCACAGCCCAATTCACATAAGGAAGTATTTCTCACATTTACTTCAGCTTTGGAAGACAATATCATAGAATTGCCTGGTTTGCATTTTCCCCAGGTCCTATTCCATTTCTAGAAACCAAACTAATGCAATTCCTTTTTAATCTTAAAATTTAATCTTAAAGTATTGACTGCATACAAAAGTTTCTGAGGTGAAGTGACAGCTGATAGAAAAGTAACATACCAAGAGAAGGTCATTTAAATATTGCACTCCAAATTTAAGTACAATTAAAATGCCAGATATTGTTTGGGCCACTATTTAATTCACTTCTTCACGTGAAACACACACTGACACTGCCAAAAGCCACGTGATGTTACGCCCTGATGAACAATTCAAGAGCGCATCCACAGACTCATGCTTTTGATAATGCATGATAATGCTTTTTATCACTAAAGTGTACAGACTGTAGAGATTTTGTACAACATCAAGATCTCCCTTTATTTGACTGACAGTGCAAATCAGCAAGAAAGAATCCACACATACAAAAATTTACTCAGAGCACAATTGGAAAAACTGCACAAAACCTCATCCTTTATCCTTTTCCATTTCCCATTTTTCCTATGCTGCATGTGCACTGTCAACAATAATACACCATCACATAGCCATAGCCATCAATTCTTTTTACTGTAAATTTCATAAAGAATAAACAGCATTTGAAAGCTTCTTAGAGTTCTGTGAAAAAAGTAGAGAGCTGAACCAACAGCTGGATCATTACAGGCTATTCATATACTGAGTTGCTGAGGAACCAACAGAGGGAAATTCCTTATTCTTTGGAGAGGAACTCCAACTTAGGCAAATACAAGACAGTTGTTTATTGTGGCATCACTGGACTATGAGCACCCAAATCAGTACTGATACCTGGAGAGACACAGACCCCAATCTTGCAATACTATTCAACTGTATTTACACTAGTTTAACTATATAGAGATCCAGATGTACAACTTGTTTGTACATTGGATATTTCAGAAACTGAACACTATTTTAGAGCTAATTTCATGGTTATGTTTTGCCATATAAAGCTACATGCAGTAGGACTTGCTGCCTGAAAATCTGAGTTAATTATAGTGTAGGTATCCAATTAAACTAAGCACTGATTTCTGAAGTCCATTTTATAACTTATTCTGAATTACTTCAAAGTTTTTGCTGGATTATAAATTTTGCAGCAGTGAAGTAAAAGGATTCATCAGACATATAAAATAGAATTTCCTCTTACTCTTTTCATGGGTATGGTTTGAAAACTTGATCATTGCAAGAGGCATAATTTTTTAAAATAGTGCCATAGCTTGTTTGTCAAAATTGAAGTTGAAATTCTACTCAAAATTTTAACATGAAGAACTGTGATACAGGAAACTGAGAGTAACTGATCTCTCTTTGTGTTTGAAGCTTAGGCTAGCAGTCTGACTCTGGAGCCCTTGACAAAAACTCACACTTCTAGAGAAAAGCTGGAAGTGGTAATTGCTACTGATGCTTGTCCTGAAACAACTTGGCCTTTGAATGAACTCCCATTACAGGGCAGACTAGTGCAGTAGCTTCACAAACACTTCATGACAGTCCTAAAAAAAATGACCCTTCATAAGCAGGAAACACAAAAGAAAAGCTCTGCTCTCTTCTGACAAGGAGCCAGGGAATTGAAGATGTTCCTGTGCTCTTTTTCTTGCTCCTGATAGTCAATGCTCACAGAATATGGGTAGAATTAGAACACAATAGAGAGCCATGCTGTTTATTAAGATATTTTTGCTGCAAGCAGGCAGTAATCCATCTCAGATTGAAGCCTAAAAGCCTTTCGACTTGTAGATCATATGCTTGATATACACAGGAGATAAAGAGTAGATGATCCAATAGCCCTTCGTGGATTTAAGCTTGTAGGTGCTAGGATACCATTTAACTTTTAAAATAGAGCAATAGTAAATACTTCTCAAATAATTTCATTATGTCACCTACTAATACACAGAATGTTCTAGTCTGTGTATGCTGGACTGCTTCTCTCCCCATGAATGGAGCAGGTAACTGGGAATTAACAAACTGGCACAGTCAAAAACCTAAAGGTCTTAAACTCTGACAAAGGCAGCTGTGTACATTTGGTGCTACTCTTGGCTTAATCACTAAACATCAGCAATTGACAAAAAACACACCCTCTTTCTTTGCTGAGGAACTAACAATTTTTATGATGGATATTTGGGCACATTAGGCATAGTAATTGTTTTCTGGTTGAAGCCTGATGAGTTTTACACACTGTGCCTCTCATTGCTTTAGGTACATTTCACAAAATATACAAATGCAAATTTAATATTTTCTTCCTGTTCTACAGGGTCTTCTGTCAAAAACCTCTTTTTATCACTCTTCCCCTTCTGTTGTTCCATTAGCTGTTTGTAAAAAATGGAGATTAGAAAGCAGCAGATCTGTATAAAGGTACATTCCTATCAGAATGCGAGTAGGCAATATTTTCAGTGGATAACATGCATATTTTCTAATAAACAATACAACCTGACAGAAATCTGACACTGAATTCTGTTCTTCAGCACAATTCCCATTACGCTCCATTGAACCATAACTTTTCTTACACTAATATAATGAAACACACCATATCAACACACCCTAATCAAACAGAGTTCTGCAATTCCATCAGTGCAATTAATGCAAGAAAGAGAAGCACTTACTGGAGTGAGCCCTGTGCAGGTCACAAAGATGATTAAAGGGCTGCAGTGTCTTTCATAATGGGAGAAGCTGAGACAGCTGGAACTCTTCAGTCAGGAAAGAGGGAGCTCAGGGGGCTCCCATCAGTGTGTATAAATACTTGATGGGAGGGAATGAAGAGGAAAAAGCTGGACTCCTCTCAGTAGATCTTGGCAAAACAAGAAGCAATGGGCACAAATTAAAAAATAGCACATTCAGTGTAAGACAGGAATATCATTTTTGCTGTGAGTGCAGTCAAACACTGGAGCAGGTGGCCCAGAGAGGTTATGGAGTCTCCCTCTGGAGACATTCCAAACCTGACTGCACATGGTCCTGGGCAACCTGCTGAGCAGGTGAGATGGAGTAGGTGATCTCAGAAGGACTCTTCCAACCTAAATGCTTGTGATTCTGTAATTTACATCATAGGATAGCTTCAGGAAAGAAAGATCTAGTTTTGTGAAAATCCATTTGAACTGTGCTCTAAGAGTCTGAAATGTGTTAATATTAAACAGCATTTTCTTCTAAAAGTCGTCACATTAATTACCTTATTTGTTTCAAGGAGTTTTTGATTGTTGTCTTGAACCAAAAATATTTTCCAAAACCAAGTCACATTCAGAAGTAGAATATTTCTAGTTTTTTCCATATGTGTTTAAATCTTGAAGCATGCTTATCAGTTTTTGAAGACAATGAATGCAGGTTTTGTATTAGAAACATTCACTATCTCTATGTTTGTATCAGCCATTGCTCAATTTTAGAAAACAGGGATATTTGAAATCTGAACTAATGTCTTCTGTGCAAATGCACCATGCCTGGTTATTGCTCCAGGAGTCACATCTTTTCCAAAACACTACAAACCCACCAGACTGACCCCATGGTCATAGAACTCTTTAATTTCCAGCCTCTCTGTCAGAAATGCTATGGATTTACAAGTGTCATCGATTTTCAATGGAAGTCAAAGGTGCACAGGCTCACTCAAAACCTTCTGCTTTGAGACAAGCCACACAAGAAGCTTCTAATAGGATTCTGTCAGTACAAAAAAAATTTATAAAAACAGTATTTTACAGATGAGTAACCCTCCAAGCACTAATGCCAGTCAATAGATTCTTTTCCTACAAAATAAGGTGTATTTCATTGCATCAGCTGGATGTCATTTAAGCATATGTCTGAGTGTCTTATCTGGAACTGTTAATATTATGTATTCTTCAGAAGTCAGACCGAAAAGCTTTCAGTTTTCAATCACAAATTGTGCCTTTTTTTTTAAGAGTTATGTAAGATCATTATTTCCTTTTTTAAAAATTTATCTAAATGAGTATTGAAGTGAAAAAAAAATTAAAGATAACAACAGAAATAGGGGAAAATAGGGAATTTTACCTCCACAGCTCACACAGCATTTCCCCAGCCCCAGGGGAATTATTTAAACCTTGTTTATAGCAAAAAAAATCAAAATGGTTATAAATGTCATATAACTTCCATAAAAGATCTGAAAATTTTGCAGTGTTGTGAAAAAATATCACAAGATGATGCAAGATTTTGGAAAAAAATAACATGTTTTTGAATTAAAGAAATATAAATTAGTGAAATGGAAGAAATGAAGTCAGTTATAAATTCATATGATCTTATGGGCTAAAATGATAGTCAAGCTTTTGCTCCAGATGGTGCAATAGTGCTTGTGACATCCACTTTGAACTGAAATCTAGTTATGTGTCAAGCAGGAGAGTCCATTATTCACTGCATCAGTGCTGGGGGAAGAAGGTTAAAAGTTCAAGACATGCCCCAAGTGATTAAGGTTGTAAAAATCAGGAGATATACCATGGGGAAAAATATGCCACTCTTCCCTTTCTTCCATACTTAGTTTGTTCCCCACCCAAAAAATGTGTTTAAGGAAAAAAAAAAATAAAAAAGAAAGAAAAAACAAACAAAACACCAAAACCCCCAAGAAAAAAAAGAAGAAAATAACAGGATGCAGGAATGCCCCAATTCCCTTTAGTAATGAAAAAAAAATACATTTTTATTTGAATTCCATAAACTGTTCTGCTACCAGCTTCACTTCACCTAGAAAGAAACATAAAGGCTTCTCTTAAAATCTGTCCACAAGTTACAGAACTTGAGAACTCAGTTAACACTTTCTCACTCATCATGATATTCTCTGCAACTATTACATACCGTTTAAGTAACTCAGATTTCAAACTCTGTTTTTCACGTACCCCACAGATCACCAGTTCATCTGCACTAGTCAGGCTTCACTTCTCAGTCATATAAAACTTTGCTAACCAGTAACATAGCCTACAAATTGCTTCCCACCACCCCAAAAATTTCTGCTTTTGGAACTGCAAGTGCTGCTTCTCCAATACTTAAGCAAATTCGGATTTCTAATTCATTATAAAAAGAAGAAGATGCAAAACCTGAAAGGTGAAGCTAAAACATTTTGAATTAAAAAAATATCTTCTGCAAAACTCTTTATAGTGAGAGTAATGAATGGAGAGTATTACAAAATAAAAAGGTGCTTTAGTGCTCAGAACCTCTGAAAAGGTATGAAGCAATTTTTTTCAGAAAGAAATTCTTTTTTCAACAAACAGGTAGAAAAGAGTAATTCCATGGTAATAAATTTTCTCTCTGCCATTTTTTAACTGTATATCTCTGAGTTTGATTGCATGTTTGTATAAATTGCATTATATATAATGTACTATAAATGCATTATGGCCATGTTGCCACATCCTCTTTGAAACTAAGTCAATACCTCATATGCAGTAACTGCTGTATGAGCACACATTTACATGTAATGGAAAATACTGAATATGAATTTCACAAAACCTTACAACATTCAGACTGTGTATATTTAACATTTCAGAGTAGGATATTGACAATGCACGGACAAAAATCCCTGTAGTCCATCATATCAGGGTTTTTGAGCTACGTAGGGTTTAATATTGCCCTAAAGTTCACAAGAGTTGCTTCAAAATGCATGCACAAAGAAATCCTGCAGCAAACTCCTGATACCCAAGACTAAATCTAACATTCATCAATAACCTGTGCATGACATTAAAAAACCTACACACTACAAAGCCCATCTGTATCACACAAATTTGAGGACAATGTTCTGTAAATTCAAAACTCAGCTCAAAAACTTGTCTTTAAATCCTGTGTGTTCCAAATCACCTTTGGAGTGAGAATGATAAATCAAAGCCTATGGGATCTCACCCTGCAGTTCAGCAGGCTCCTTTGGACAAGGCCAGGCTCACCCTTGCGCAGCGGGAGCTGAACAGACCCACAGGAAGGACCCTCAAACTTTAGAAAGAAATTAGTACTAAAGCCCACTCAACTTGAAGTAACCATTGGAGCGGAGAATGATTACTCAAGGCAAATGAACTCTCATATGAGTACTGGGGAAATTAAAATAATAGTGCCAAGGGGGTGGGGGGAAGGCTTAAATAATTATTAGAAATTTCCAAATATGTGGTATATATATAACTTAAGTTTTTGCAAGTTTTTATCTAGACTAAAACTGTAATCTAAATGTTGTGTTCAGCCATGTCCAAAGACAAAATCTTTTGTTTACTCTTTTACATAAAGTTACATTTGGCTTTGTTGCTGGAGTTTACTCTTTAGAGAATACAGAATATTAAGAACGAAAAAGAAACACTACAGAAGTGTTTTAGGTGTAAGAAGAAAAATAATTAAAAAGGCTTTTAAAAAAAAAAAAATTGAAATGCCTCAAAAGCAGTAAAATATGTGTAGAAGAGAATTTGTATTACCAAGCTAAGAAGACAATCCTGACTTTATTGGAAATGTCATGCAGTTTTTATGTACTAAGAGCTGACTTCAAAGAAGCCCTTGCCAGTGGAATGAGCACACATTATTCTTCTGTGAAATCCTACAAGAACACAGATGGCAGTGAGACCATGATCTTAATTGATTTAAGGGTCAAGTTTATATCTTTAAGGCAGCATTTTAGAACAGCAAAAAGCAAATCCTTCATGTGACCCTTAAGCATGCGGTATTACACTTGGGTTTAGAGCATGCAAAGGACATGCACGTGAAAAAGGGAACATACACCACAGTATCATAAATGAGGAAAAGCTGATCATAATTTGTTTCCCAGAACAAGAATTATAATAAAGGCACGAGGTGAGAAAAGATTCCATACCGTTTCTCTCAAAAAACCACGACCCATTTCTCTCTGCACTCAAAGTAAGAGACAGTCTAAAAGACTTGGGGCAAAATCTGTTGAGAAGACATCAAAATATGATGTCACCCCTAGGAATACCATGGTTGCAGTTATACAGACAGGGTTTTAATGTACATGTTGATATAAGTATCTTCACTGTTTAAAAACAACAAAAAAGAACTACTACAGGGTGTCATTTGTACCCAGTCATTTTTCAAAGGCCAGAGTTACACCAATCACAGGCTTTTCCTCACTGGGTTTGTTCCTTGGCTCTTGCTACATATAGTTTGATTAGAGAGTTTTTAATTACACTTTAGCCTGTTAGCACCAATGGGCCAATAAAACTAAGAGAAATAGAACTAAATTCTTTTCATTCAACACGACTGGTAACTAAACACCAATTAATTACACCCACACAAGCCTAATGAAGATAATGGGGTTGCAGAGAGTTCATGGATGGCATGAAGTGGCTTGCAGTATCCTAACCTTAATCAGTTAACTACTTTGTAATAGGGAGGATCACAGGATAAGCCACCCTCTTTCTACATGCTTACAATTACTATTACTGTTAATGGAAATTACATGGCCATACAGATAATTCACGTAACATTCACTTGATCAGGAAACAAAAATGATAAATACTTGAGGGGAATCCCAGCTAGTACCTCCAACCTTTATTAAAAACAAGAGTGCAGGGTTATTAAGTGAGTATCACTCTGCTTCATCTCGTTTCACTTCAGGCAAACCTGACAAATTTATCTCTTCCGGGGAGGGGGTATCCACAGGGTCTCTAGGAAACCTGTGCCAATGCTTCACCAGCCTCACAGAAAATAATTTCTTCCTGATATTTAATCCATATCTGTTTCAGTTAAAGGCCATTGCCCTTTCTTCTATCCCTACATACTCCTGTAAAAACTACATCATTCTCGTGAGGGCCCCTTTTACATAGAGCAAGGGCTCTAAGGTTTCCCTGGAGTCTTCTCTAGGCTAAACAATGCCAACACTCCCAGCCTGTCTTCAAAGCAGAGGTTCCCCAAACCTCTGAGGATCTCTGTCTCTCTCCTCTGAACTCATTCTAACAGGCCCACATCCCTTATCCTGGGGCTCCCAGACATGCATGTAGTGGTCCAGGTGGGATCTCAAAAAATGGACTGGGGTTAGGGTTAGGGTTAGGGTGTCAAATGTGTGTCAATCCCCTGAACTCCATGTTTTCAGGATCCCTTTCCACCAAGAAGTCCCAGTGGAGAGCATCAACAGCATGCCATTGGCGTCCATGGAGTGGTGAGGTTTTCTAATCGGTCTCTGTCACTCTCTTTGTCTGCCCCCACCTCTTTTCTATTCCTTTCTCTTTTTTCTCTCTCTCTTTCTCCCTCTCTCTCTCATTTACTGTTAAATAAAACCCATAGTACTGACTTTGGCATATGGCCTCATATGCACCTTCATTTGGGCAGAAGCATTTCTGACAACTTTAATAATGGGATCATAACAAGGGTCCAGAAGCCCACAAGCCATGGCTGCTCCATGCCATTTCTAATGGCTTTGGCTGCCAAAGGGGTGCCAGGTGTGGCCCTTTGTGACACAGGCACTTTGTGTCAGGGCCCTGGATGATGTGAGCATTGTGGTGCCCAGAGGTCCTTGTGACATGGCAGAGGCCACCCTGCCCTGCCAGGGGTATCTAAGGGACACAGAGACCTTGGAGCCCAGTCCCACCAGAGCCACTCACGCAGGAGGAAGCAGCTCCCAGGATCCCTGTGGACCAGACAACATCAGATGTGGAGGACAAGGTGAACCCAAACTCCCAGCCCCCCAGCCCCTTGCCTGACTGGCTGCAAGACCAGGCCCTCAGTGGGCAGTGGCTGGGGGCAGGGGTGGCTCAGGCCTGCCCCTGATGGACACTGAGGAGGAGGGGGCCTTCGTCAACATGGACGAAGACTGGGAATACGATGCAGATCAAGAGCTTTCCCAGTGGGAAGGCATTAGCAGCCAAGACCTTTGCCTCTGGGAGGAAGTGACAATCCAAGAGTTTTACCACCTGCAAGAAGAAGCAACAATCCAGGAAGTTTACCCATGTGGAGTTGTGACACACCAAGAGTTGCATCAGAGGGAGGTAAGTGTGAGAGTCAACTGGGGAGATGGCACACAGCAAGACCTGTACTACTGGGAAGAAAGCATGACAGTCCAGGAGCTGTGCCCATGCGAGGAAGAGGATGAGATATACCAAGAATTGTCTCAGTGGGAGGAAGACCTGACATGCCAAGAGCTGTCCCAATGGGAAGGGGACGGACACCAGGAACTGTCTCCTTTGGAAGAAGATGTGCAGTGCCATCTGCACATGTACCACTGGGAAGGAGACAAGAGACACCCAGAGCTGCACCAAGTGGGAGACAACAGGGACAAGGGGCTATCCCAAGGAAAAGACTACAATGCCCAGGAGCTATCCCGGTGGGAAAAAGACAGGAGGGACCAAAAGCTGTCCCAATTTGAAGGAAGTGTCAGCAGCCAGGGGCTGCCCCAAGGGGCAGAAGGCACCAGTTACAAGATCAGGGACAAACCCTTGTACCCAAAGAAGGATGAGAATGCCCAGGAGGGGCCCACCTCTCCCAGCAGTGTGGGCCCTGAGGTGGCAGGAGAGGCAGCCCGTGAGCTGCCCAGTACCTCTCCTGCCCCGGGGAGTCAAACAGAGGACAAGCTGGCAGCTGCTGCTCGTGCTGAGGAGGAGGAGCCCCCAGAGCCTCTGCCTGCCAAGCAAGAACTAGAAGCAGCAGCTCCAGGACAAAAGCAAGAAAGCCCAACCTCTGCCCTGCACAGCCCCTGCTGCACCCCCAGCCCCTTGCTCAGCTCACTGGGAGCCCAAGCCCTCAGTGAGCAACAGGAGGAGGCAGACAGGGGCTCAGACCTGGAAGAGAAAAAGACGGAGGAAAAGGACTCAGCTGGGGAGCTTGAGCTCTCTCAGTACAAAGATGACAAACACACAGCACTGTCCCCAGGAGAAACCCACAAAAACCAAGCAGGGTCCCAAGGGGAAGCCTGCATTGAGCAGGAGCTCCCCCCAGAAGAAGCCGATTGGGATGAATGCATCGCAGAAGAACTGTCCCCAGGAGAAGCCAGCAACTACACAGAAGTTTCTGACTGGGAAGAAGACACAGAGAAAGGCCTTTCTCAAGGACAAATTGGTAGCTCTAAAGATGAAGACTCCATTGGCCAGGAGGTTTCCAAAGGGAATGGCAAAATACCTTCCCCGCAGTCCAGCTGGGAAAATGACAGTGACCAAGACTTGGTGCAGGACAGCTGGGAACAGAACACTGGAAACAAACCCTTGCTGCAGGAGGAGGATGACTGGTACGAAGTGAGCGTCCTTGAGTTCAATGAAGAAGACAGAGAGCAAAGACCGGCCAGGTTGACAGGAGGCAGGCTCCCTGTGCCTGCCCCTCACGAGGTTTGTATTGAGCCATGCCCCCAAGTGCCACTCTGTGCCTCACCTCCCCGTGAGAAACGTCCCTCCCGCCTCAGGCCGACGCTGCGGGCAGTGTGCAGCCTGTTCCACTGCCCCTGCCTGGCTCCAGAGCCTGAGGATTAGGCCCACTGCGGGCGCCAGCCCCGGCCCCCTGGATGGCAGCTGGCCAGCAGCCTGCCCCACGTCCTGGGGGAGCCCCACGGGCTGCCTTTTCCTGGACTTGTCCCTGCAGCCTCAGCACTCCCCAGCTGCTTTGGAGCATCCCAAGTGGATCTCCCCAAGAGCAAATATTACCCATGTGGCCATCCCCAAACCAGTATCCATGGGGGGCACTTGGTGCCAGGTGTCTCAGTGGTGAAGGCCAGAGAATCATCAGGGTGGGAAGAGACCTTGAAAGTCATCCAGTCCCACCATGACCCTGGCACCACCATCATCACCCTGAAGCCATGTCCCCAAGTGCCACAGCCAGACGATACTTGAATACTTCCAGAGACAGTGACAGACAGTGATTCCACCACCTCCCTGAGCAACTTCTTGCAATCAATTCCTGACCACTCTGTCAGGGAAAAATTGTTTGGAATATTAAATCTGAACCTCCCCTGGTGGAATCCAAGGCTATTTCCTCTCGTCCTGAAAGGACTATGTGCTGATCCTTTGGGGTTTTATCTGTGAGGAAATTCGGGATTTTATCCAGAGAGGAGATACTGCCCCCAGGACTTGACTGCACAACTTCACCAAACACAATTCTTCCAAAACAGAGGGAAATTGGATTTTAGCAATAGTAGCAGTAGTAAAAAAAAACAAAACAAAACAAAAAAAAAAACCCAAAAAAAAACCAAAAACAAAAA